>BLSH010171086.1:169322-199164 GCA_018402905.1 Glandirana rugosa
GGGAGACAGGTTCCAAAATGAATGGAGGAGTATTTTTCTTTAAGCCAAACAAACTGTTGAAGACAGAAAGTACTTAGGTACGACAGACAACGAATTGTATAAAAAAAGGTTGTTCTTAAGTAGATACACCAGAAAATAATTTGAGAGACCATAGAAGGGTCGATATCTTCAATTTGGATGTCCAGATATCAATGAACCATTTCTGAAACTAGGTAAAAATTTATACCCGTGATGTGACCAGGATGCGGTCAGGTCACCATGATAAGGTCAGTAATTCCTCAGGAATTGAGCGCCCCCTGGTGGCCAAAATGCGAATCGCCGTATATTTACGGCGATTCGCGCCCAGCTCCCCGACTGCCGCCGTGAATACACGGCGCGCGGTCGGGAAGCAGTTAAGGACTCCTTAATGACTGGAATAGTACCACTGGACTGGCGTAGGACCAGTGTAGTGCCCATATTTAAAAATGGATCAAAGTCTTTACCAAGTAACTATAGACCTGTAGGTTTAACTTCTATAGCTGGGAAGATACCAGAGAGTTTAATAAAAGACCACATAGATGAATTCTTGTTGGAAAAAAATATGTTAAGCAACAGACAGCATGGATTCATGAAAGACAGAAGTTGTCAAACAAACCGAATTTCTTTTTATGAGGAGGTAAGTAAAACCTTGGACAGAGGGGTGGCTGTGGACATGGTATACTTGGATTTTGCAAAAGCGTTTGACACCGTTCCCCACACACGGCTAATGTGTAAGGTAAAGTCTACAGGCTTGGAAAGATCAATTTGTAAATGGATAGAAAACTGGCTAAAAGACCGAATTCAGAGAGTAGTGGTTAATGATTCTTATTGTGAATGGTCTAAGGTTATCAGTGGTGTACCCCAAGGTTCAGTGTTGGGACCCTTACATTTCAATATGTTTATAAATGATATAGGGTCTGGGATTAAAAGTACAATTTCAGTGTTTGCAGATGACACCAAGCTATGCAGTGGAATAACGTCATTGCAGGATGTCTCCAACTTACAAGCTAATTGGGCAACTATGTGGCAAATGAGGTTTAATGTTGATAAATGTAAAGTTATGCACTTGGGGGCTAAGAATATGCATGCATTGTACATACTAGGGGGAGTACAACTGGGGGAATCCATAGTGGAGAAGGATCTGGGGGTTTTGGTAGATCATAAGCTTAATAATGCCATGCAATGCCAAGCTGCGGTTATCAAAGCAAGCAAAATCCTTTCTTGTATTAAGAGAGGTATGGACTCCAGAGATAGAGACATCATTTTGTCCCTGTACAAATCATTAGTAAGACCTCATCTGGAATATGCAGTTCAGTTTTGGGCACCAGTTCTCAAAAAGGATATCGGGGAACTGGAGAAAGTACAGAGAAAGGCAAACAAACTAATAAGAGGCACGGAGGAGCTCAGCTATGAGGAAAGATTACAGGAACTGAATTTATTCTCTCTTGAGAAGAGGAGATTAAGGGGGGATATGATCAACATATACAAATGCAATAGGTGATCCATATAGTGAACTTGGAGTTGAGTTATTCACTTTAAGGTCATCACAGAGGACAAGGGGGCACTCTTTATGTCTAGAGGCAAAAAGATTTAATCTCCAAATATGGAAAGGTTTCTTCACAGTAAGAGCTGTGAAAATTTGGAATAGACTCCCTTCAGAGGTGGTTCTGGCCAGCACAGTAGATTGCTTTAAAAAAGGTCTGGATACTTTCCTAAATGTACATAATATAACTGGGTACTAACATTTATAGGTAAAGTTGATCCAGGGAAAATCTGATTGCCTCTCGGGAGATCAGGAAGGAATTTTTCCCCCCGTTATAGCAAATTGGATCACGCCTTGTTGGTTTTTTTGCCTTCCTCTGGATTAACTGTGGGTGAAGGTATGTGTATATGGGATTGTATGGCTATATATATATATATATATATATATATTTTTTTTTTTTTTTTTTTATTATTTTTATTGATTGAACTAGATGGACTTGTGTCTTTTTTCAACCTGACTAACTATGTAACTATGTAGCATAAGGAGCCAATCAGTTGGGCTGCAATGCTCATATGCTAACAAGGAGCATGATGATAGGAAGACAGAGCAGAGTGATAGAGGTAAGCTCATCAGTCAGCTGCTTCTCCTTCAACATCTAGTCACAGGCTGGAGGGAGGGACAACACCTATAAAGCTGACCATACATGGATTGGGCGGAACTGGCTGAATTTCGATCCATGTATCCCACAGCTATCTCATCCAATGAGGAGAGGGAGTCGAGGAGAGCCAAGGCTCTCGTGCACATTGCTGGATCGAGAAGGGCCTTATGTGAGTATTAGGAGGGCTGGGGAGGGCAGCACACAGAAGGTGCATAAAGGTAAGAAACCTTCAGCCTTTACAACCACTTGAAGGTTCTTGAGAGAAGTACTGAGGCAGGGTGCTTCGGTGTTGTCAGAAAACATTGTATATAACCCTGCCGATCCCTCCCACCAGCTATGATCTGCCTGAAGTGCATAAAGAAGCACAGAGATTCGGTGATGATGTCACTGGGTATGAAATAAGATGTGCTATTAAAATGGAAGGGTTTTATTTTAAAAAATATATAATATTTAGCATACTGATAAGGACGGGTAAAACATAAGCGGATTAAACTTCAGCTTAAGTTGCAGCAATTACAATTTGAAAGTAAAATCCAGAAGACCTTTCCAAACATGAGAACCTTCGAGTTTCAAAAGGCAACTGTTGTAACCATTGAACACGAAACTGTCAAGCTTCTGCTAAAGCGTTCAGGCCCCGGTGAGCTTTTCTTTCAAGCAAGCTTCGTGTCTCCTGCAAATCTGAGCTCTGCGGGAGCTAAAATCATATATTACAGATTCCTAGCTCATTGCTTGTATTAATTAGCATTTACTGCATGAGAAACAATCAAAGCACGTCCCCAGTGTTTGTGTTGGAATCAGTTATTTTTTTAAGGTCACTGATTTTTGCAGAGGGAGGAAATTGGGTCTCTGGGGCCTGCAGAAGCTGCAAAGAAAGTTGCTTGTTTTTTTTGTTTTTTTTTGGAACAGATAAAGCCTGTCCGGTTTGAGTGTAAATACGAGCATATATATATTTTAGCAATGGCGCCCATTTGTAGCAGAGGTTATCGGCTGATCTTTGAAGGGAAAAAATAAGGACAAACAAGCTATTTATACGAGTTACGGAAGAGTGTGTTTATGTATCTCCCCGTTCTGCCATCGAAGCATTAAGTATGCAAATTCTCTTTGTCCTTAAACAACCCTTGGTGTGGCTGCAAGAGGTACTGCACTCCCAGCAGTGGCAGTAAATAAGTAACTGTAATGTGCTCCAGGCTACAACCCAGATCTTTCCATAAACGACTTCTTCTCACAGTCTAAGTGGGGTCTGCAGCTCCACTCACAAATGTTCTTCTACTTACAATATGCCTGTTATCCATAGGCAATGCTATTTTAGGCAATAAATCAACTGTAAGAGACTATCATGTCAGTAGGAGTTTGTGCCATAATGGAGGCATGAGTCACGTGGTGACTTAAGATGGCTGAATATACTTGCAACTCTCCAAACAACGGCACATTTGACACAGAAGCCTTGTGCTTATTAAAGCAGATCTTCCGCCGCAAAACTATCATCCCTTCTCTCCACCCCTAATCCAGTCCTCTATACAGATAACGCTTGTCTGCTCTCTTCGGGCATCACGGCGGCAGTGGCCTCCCCAGCTCTCCATGGGCATCGCGGTGGCTTCTGTTTCCTTCCTCCTCTGCGGCCAATCGGGATGCTTTTCCTTTCGGCAAATTGGGAAACGGGTCTCAGACCTGCTTCCTGATTGGTCGGGAGGGGGATCCATGTTTGAATAGCGAATATTCATCCGCTATTATAACACACCTGGGTGGGCATGTAGCGCAATGCTCTGCGCACTGAGCCCACCCTATTTTGCAGTCTATTAGAGCCTCTGGCTCTAATCAAGTGCTTCAAAACCCCCCCATTGGAATTCATGCATCCGACATCCTGCATGGGGGTCGGGTGCATCAAGATCATGTCACGCAAAACATGTGGGGGTGGGACCGAGCCCTGCCAGAAGAGAAAAGGATCTCAGCAGGATCCCAGCTGGGTGGGTGAAAAAAAGTGTGTGTGTGTGTGTGGGGGGGGGGGGGGCCAGTAATATCTGCTTTAAAGTGGAACTGAGCTCATAAAAAAAAAAAAGATTTGCCATGTTACAGGAAGCATCTATAAATGTTATTTGTGCCTATGAATTACCCTGAAAAATGTAGCTTTGGTCTTTAATTTGTCATGAAAAACAGCAATGCATTTCCTAGTACAGTATGTGAAGATGCCTAGGCACTCCTGTTCTATAGCCCCACAGCTGTCTATAAGCAGTATGAATTCATCTAAGGCACTGCTTCCTCTGATTGCTAGTCTCACCAGATTTGGTGATGTCACTATTATGCTGCTCACTGTTCTCCTTGCTGGAGGGGAAACTGTAGCTTGAGACCTGCAGTGCAAGGATCTCACTATTTCTTTTGCATTTACTCTTCACCATTCCTGCTGCTTCTTCATTATTACTCCACCAATGATCAGATCACTAGTCATTGGGATGGGGGGAGGGCAGCTCCGACATGAGGAAGCAAAGCCCTGCTTCTAACAAGATGGCTGTCTCCACACAGCGCAATACAATACATGGTGGGGTTGATTTACTAAAACTGGAGGGTGCAAAATCTGGTGCAGCTATGCATGGTAGTCAGTCAGCTTCTAACTTCAGCTTGTTCAATTAAGCTTTGACCAAAACAACTGACAGCTGATGGATTTCTATTCAGAGCTGCACCAGATTTTGCCTCTTCCAGTTTTAGTAAATCAACCACGGTAATTCAGATAAGGAGAAAGGTGAGGGAAAGCACAGGCATTACTGGTGACAAGTCTGTTGCCCTCTACCCACCTTTTTTGGGCACAGCTTGCAGAGTTTTGTCCAGCCAAAAAGTTTATAATTTAGGTTTGGTTAGAGTGGAGAAGTATTTGATCTCCTTTGGGTTTTTACTGCTTTTCAGGCCACCATTAGATTTTCCCTCACTCTCTATCCTAGTGAATTTTTTCAGTGAGGAAAATTGTATTTACTTTGCTGCCTGTGTTCCCTTCACATTCATTGGTGGCAGAGGTGAGGGGAAATTTCCAAATGGGAACACCAAAGCAAAAAAAACCTTTTTTCTAGCCTCTCCTTACTGTATTGCTAGTTACAATATTTAGAATAGGGCCATATACTACAAAAAAAAAAAAACACAACTAAAAGGGGTTTTAACTTGTCAGGACCCTATTCAAAATAAAGAAAAGTTTTGGCTAAAAGTAAACTTTATGCCTAGAACTTTAATTTTTACAAACAAAATTAGGACATGTGATTAATACTTTATCCTCTACAGAAACATCCTAAGCCAGTGTTCCACAGAACCCTAGGATTTCTCCAAAGGCCGATAGGGGTTCCTTGAGCAATGAACATTTTCTGCCTCTCAGATAAGTTCCCACTGAAACCATTGATCTGTTTAGCTATTTGTAAGGGGGCAATTCTTCACAATGTCTAAAGAGCATTCTTCCCACTGACTATCACACTATTGTATCATGAGCTGTATATGTAGTAATATTTAGCAGGGGGTCCCTTAGACCAAAAGTTATTTCAATGGTTCCTCTGTTTAAAAGGTTGAGAAAGGCTGCCTTAATCATTTCCTATTGGGTATTAGGTCAACTCCTTTGAACATAGGGTGCCATGCCCCCAAAGAAATACTGGCAGAACGTGCGCAGCTTTATTTTTTTGGACAAACAAACATGAAGCCCCACCTGGGACCTCCTCCTCCACAGTAGGACATCCCAGACAGGCTTTTATTTGTCAATTCATAACAATGGAGCTACTCGCGTTCGATTCTAATGCAGTGTTGTCAGTGTTTTTTTGGTTTCATCCTGAGCACACAGCTGGTAAGTATAGAGGAGGAGTAGTGAGCTTGGGCCCCTTAACCATACAAGCAAGGTCAGATTTACCATTAAGCTCATTAGGTACAATTAGCAACTACTCCTTTTTTCCCCATCATCAACCATCTCATGTATAATTTTATTTACACAGTGTTACAATATTGTAAACCAGGATAGCACCAATAAAACCAAAATGTTTTATACAAGATTATCCCTGCAGAGTTGTGTTGATTGGGCACAAAAGGTTGTGTGCCTACCATGCCGCCTCTGCATACAAAGCAGGACAAGTTGGACCATCTGCACCCCCTCTAGTGCCTTAGGTCTTATGCCAACTGCACCATATGCATGTCCCTTTAACCCCAAGCTCCGACCTACGTGCATTTGGTGTTTGGCGCCCAAGGCGTTAATTCTGTTGCTCAGATGCAGAGTCTATTCTCGTCCTGTGTTTGTATGGAAAACATTTTCCGTGTCGCAATAAAGAGATAAGCAAACAGCCAAGCCCTGAGCGGAACGTTACTAAGGAAGCATAGTCTATAATGGCCAGGTTATGTAAGGATATGTTTACACTCAGCTCGGTGACAATAATGACCCCTTCCCTGCAGAAACAGCTCACAAACATCTGCTTCAAGGTGCAGGTAAAGTCAAATACTTTAATGGCTTATTCCTGTGTGCACAAAGCTCATTGTCCGGGATACAGCTCATTTCCTCTCCGACACCCTGGTATGGCCGCTAACGTAGACCCAACAGTGTCCTTCAAAGAACACTATGGAAATACGTCCTCTTAGCAGGAGGAGGGGGGGGGGGACTGCCATGGGATCCTAACCTACAATAAAGTGAAATGTTTTCCTAAACAACCTAAATACATATTTTTAAGGCCCCTTTCACACTTATGCAACCTGAAAGTCGAGCGAATTTACCGCCATTTTGGCCGCGATTTATGCTAAGATTTTGTGTAATCTTGAGGTCTATGGACCTCAAGTCACATCGAAGTTGGACCAAAGTAGTGCAGGGACTACTTTGAAGTTGCTGCGACTTGAAGTCGCACAGTTATGAATGATACTCATTGGAAATCATGGAGTACAACTTGTCATGCGACTTTACAGTCCCAAGTTGCAGGACAAGTTGCACTAGTGTGAAAGGGGCCTAAAGTGGAACTAAACTTGAAGAGGAGCTTCAGTCAGTTTTACAAAAATGAACAGTCAACAGCTACAAATACTGTAGTTGTTGACTTTTAATATACAGACACTTATCAGCCCAGGAATCCAGCACTGTCATCACCTGGGTCGGTTCTTCACCAGTCTTTGGGCCGCCGACGCCACCAACTTGCTTGTGTGAAGACGGTTGTGACTTTCTGGTGTTTCACCAGCGGCCCTCACAATGACGCGCCAGCTTCCCACTGTGCATACTCAAGCTGAACTGCATTTTCTCAATGGTCCTGCAGTCTACTGGGACTTGTGACTTGCTCCAGTTGTTTCTGGATTGGCGGGTGGGAGCGGGTACCTGTCAGAAACATTACCCACTGCCAGAACAAAAAATGGTAGAGGAGGGGGCAGGGGGAGATGAGTGAAACTTCCTTTTTCAAATTGTCCATTAAAGTGGAGTTCCACCCAAAAGGGGAAGCTCCACTTATCTGCCCCCCCCTGCCACATTTGACACCTTTCTGGGGAAAGGGGTTCAGCCCCCTCTCCTCCTTCCCCCACAGCCAGGCCATTCACAAAGCCCAGCACGCCTTGCGCATGCACAGTGGGGAACCGGCTGTGAAGCCGCAAGGCCTCAATGCTGGCTCCTCTTAGCCAAGATGGCAGTGGCGGTACCCGAGAGCCAATTAAAAAATCGGCTCAGGTGAGGATTCATTGACAGGTAAGTGCCCTTATAGTAAAAGTCAGCAGCTACAGTATTGACTTTTAATTTTTTCTGAAGTAGCCTGAAGCTCCGTATTTAGCCAGCACTGTCTGCAGAAAGTTAATAGACATTAGATTGTCTCCTGATCTAACCAGATTGAAGGAGAGTCATATAATGTCCACGGTAAACAACTAAATACATAACTAGCATACCTACATAGGAAAATGCATACCTGTCAGAATTTGTATTCCTCTCATTCCCGAGATTTATACAATTTAGCTGGTGACCTGACTTTTATATACTGCAGTTAAGCAGCACAGCTTGGTCACCTCCCAGCCTATGATGGAACAGTCTCCTGTCAGCACATGACCTGCTATGGGAGAGTGAAGGAGCAGCGGCAGAATGAAAAGATCATCCCTGCAGCGGGGCAGCTGGAGAGTGGAGCAGCCACAAACCCCCAATGCGCCACCCCCACTCCATATAATAACAGTGCGCCCAGGGCACGTTTCCCTTCTGCCCCCCCCCTTCCTTAACCCAATCCTGTTTGCATGTGACCTGGTGCTAGGACAAAAAAAGGAACAACAACAGACCAATAATCTCATCCCTTTGATCTCTTCTCCTGTCAGCATGTTCTCTCATCATACTTGAACTGTCCTTAATGCTGCCCTACCCTCCACTGACATACAAGTGATCAAAGGATTTTGACATCATTTACATACAATTTAATTTGTGTAAAACTGCATGAATTGCACAGAGATTGGCTTAAAATAAACAAGAAGTTGATCTTCTTTATGTTGCTGTACAGCAGCCCTGATGTGACAATTTGCTCCAGGGGAACAATGGATTAAAATGTAGGGTGCAAACCAAGCTGCCATGGCGTGTTATCATATATTTAGACTTCAGGTAGAATTATGGCCTCCCATTGAAAAGAATGTGCTGCAGAACTTAATTAGAATTGCATCTGTTCTTATAGCTTTCTCATAGTCCCTCTACAAAGTCCCACAAGTAGACATTGATTCTGCCAGTAAAGTTTACCAGTCCCGTGATGGGGTGGCAGTAATACTGCACTGATCCTGAATTCAGAGCAGTGTTGTCACTCTCATGTAGGCTGTGTCTGTTTGCATTACAGTGGGAGGAGATGTTGCAGGGGGTGTGGCTATCAGCATTACCACTGCTGATTCAACAGCCTGTAGATTTCTTTTATTTCAGATTTTATTTAGAACATTTTTCCAATATTAAAGACCACAGAAACAGAACAGACAGATCACGCCATGCAGGGCGTAGCCAGTAGTTTTCAATTAGCAGCTGGCCACACCTAGTCCTGCCCACTACTTTCAGGATTGGCAGCATGCCCTCTGTTACTGAAATCCCCTGACTGTGAGCTTCACTGCCTGGGAAGGGGAGTGTATGAGACGCAAATGGAGGAAGACTAGGCCAGGGAAGATAAAGGAGGTTTTTTGTTTACTTTATGAGTATGAAAAATTTAATATATCGCAGCTTAACAGTTCATGGTTGTGGTAGCTTCATGAGTTGCTAGGATGACAACACTCATATACTATACCGTATGGAGCAACATGGTTGCCATCCTATGATAAGAAGTGTGTTAGGACTTCAGAACATGCCCTTTTCCTCTTCTCATCTCCATAACAAAATAGGGAATTGTTCTATAGCCTAGAAGAGGCAGAACTGAAAACACAAGGTAGCACTGGATTTCTGGTAGGGTCAACATGCAGTTGCGGCTGGTGCTCAACATTTTGGGGGGTGGCAAACCAACACCCCCCGCGCGCGGGAGATGGGCTATCAGAGGCCTCCTTACCTTATGAAGGAGGCAGATCAGGCAGACATGGATCCAAGCTGCAGCTCCTCGCTCCGGGGCCATTGCTTCTCCTCTAGGCCAAACAGGAAGTGGGTCCTGACTGAGACCCGATTGGCTGGAAGTCCTAAGACTCCCTGGACAATCGGGTCTCAGGAACTGCTTCCTGATTGGCTAGGAGGAGAATCAGGAAGACAATAGCGAATATTAATTCGCTATTGTCACACTAGTGGGTGGGCTCGGGGCGCAGTGCTCTGCTCCCCAAGTCCACTGTTTTTGGAGCCAATTAGAGCCTCAGGCTCTAATCATGAGCTTAAAAAAACCCCCAGTGAAATCCATTCGTCCGGCGCCCTGCATGTAGATTAGGGGGCCGGACGCATGGATAGGGGACCTCCTATGGACGGGCCGCCACTGTTTCTGCACTTATCATACAGGTTTAACAAAACACTGTAACAGATCAAAAGGAAGCAAACAAGAGAAGTTTATTGCCAAAGTTTACCTATACTTAAAATATAGCTATTTAATAAAACCAACATGAAGATATGCTAAAACAGCCTATGTATTAATGGTTATGTATGTATTAAATGGTCTAAATTTTCCCTATTCATTTATTTTACTTGCTATACATGCCCTTTAAGTAAACCAGGAGCCATGAAGGGGTTAACCCTCCCTGCAAATAAACATAGAGCAGCACGGAAAGCCTTTTATAATTTCTCAGCCATCTCTAACAAAGCCTCTGTATGTTAGAGATGGCTGCATGTAGATTAGGGGGCCGGACGCATGGATAGGGGGCCCCCTATGGACGGGCCTCCGCTGTTTCTAAACTTCTCATACAGGTTTAACAAAACACTGTAACAGATCAATAGGAAGCAAACAAGAGAAGTTTATTGCCAAAGTTTACCTATACTTAAAATATAGCTATTTAATAAAACCAACTTGAAGATATGCTAAAACAGCCTATGTATTAATGGTTATGTATGCATTAAATGGTCTAAATTTTCCCTATTCATTTATTTTACTTGCTATACATGCCCTTTAAGTAAACCAGGAGCCATGAAGGGGTTAACCCTCCCTGCAAATAAACATAGAGCAGCACGGAAAGCCTTTTATAATTTCTCAGCCATCTCTAACAAAGCCTCTTGTATCCCATAAGGTGCGATGAATGTCTTGCATAATACCGAACCTCTCCCCCCGCTAATTAGAATGGCAGGCACTTAGCAAATACATTGTTTACACCCATTAAAAGTACAAATGTACACCGGGGGCCTAGATAATCTTAAATCAATCCAATCCTCTTTAAATGCTCAGCCTTTCATTCCATGAAACACGTCATATGGCTTTTCATAATGGAGACACCCTGCCACCACCATCGAAAAAAAAAAAAAATTGCCAATCACCTATTAGAATTCTGTTTTTTCTTTTCTTATTCTACAGCACTGGGACAAGGAATTTAATTACATATGATGGTGTGTGCTTGGATTAATGAACTTATTTTCAGAGCTCATCTTCAGCCAAAACTTTGTTTTTTTAATTGTTAGGGATTGAACCCCTGTCCTTATTGGGAAATCTCTATAGTTGGGGACACAGACTACAACAAAACACATTTTTTTCAGTAAATGGGAAGGGTTTAAGCTCTGTTAGGTTATTATTACTTTATGTGTCTTTCTGACCTGTCCTGCAGTTAGAAGTTGTCAAAGAGACAGGAAGTCAGAGAAAATTTCCCCAACGGGGTTATGGGCAGCAGGTCAAACTTGGCAAAAGTATCTACCCTTCCAAAGCTTATCCTAAATCAGTTTTGGCTGGAGTTGGGGAGTCTTCCGTTCACATTCCCATTATCCTGGGCACCTTGAGTGTGCATTCACGCCTTCGAAAAGCACCTGCACTTGGATTCGGTGTGAGAACCCCAGTGGGGTTCCCATAATTAGCTGCAGGAGGCAGCCCCATTGAAAGCAATGGGTGGCTGCCAGCTCCCGCAGCTAATCCTGGCCATTTGCATTTAATGCAGCCATTGGCCCTGGATGCAGACTGCCTGTATCCAGGACCAATTACTCGCATGTAATTGCTGCATGAGAGATTTTCATGCATGTGGCCAAGGTTAGCTGCAAGAGCTGCCAGCCTTCCATTGCTTTCAATGGAGCTGCTTCCTGCAGCTGGGGTTCTGGCATCTAATTGGAGTGCGGATGAATTCGCATGTGTGCCGGTACTTTAACTATCAAGAAGCACTTTGAGCAGTTTTCATTATTAGAGACTATGGACTAATACTGGAGAGTGCAATATTTGGTGCAGCTTTGCATAGAAACCAATCCGCTTCCAGGTTTTATTGCCAAAGCCTAATTGAACAAGCTGAAGTTAGAATCTAATTGGTTTCTATGAACAGCTGCATCAGATTCTGATTTCACCAGTTTTAATAAATCTCCCCCACTATTTTCAATCATGACAGATCATGTCTGGTAGACTTTCATTGAGATAAGAAAATAAAAAACACTGTGCAACAGGACTGAGTAGGAAGCAGAAGTGTATATATAATGTGGAAATAAAATTACCTCTAAGTATTTTGATAAAAAATAAATATATAATGTATATGCTTCTAACACAGGAATACACAATTCATATTAAAACCAAATTCTAGGCAGATATAAAAGACACAGATTAGCACAGCTCTGTATACATCATTAAATTTCTGTTTTTTAAATGCAAGAGGCGTATGTGCCTAAATGTGACTTGGTATCGGCCCATTCTGCATGGAGTTTGTATGTTCTTCCTGTGCATACGTGGGTTTCCTCCCACCTCCCTCACACTCCAACTACATGCTGGTAGGTTAATTGGCTCCTGTCTAAATTGGGCCTAGTGTGTATGTGCTAAATTATTATGGACATGTTATCATTCTCTATTCCAGTCCCAAACTGTTGAGAAGGGTTGAGGAAATACCTGGCAACCTACCTATAGAACAAATAATCAAGAAAATTCAATAGAAAAGGGTCTGAAGTTTACCAGACATGGTGCCTAGAGAGCTGACTCCAGTGGTGACCGCTCATTAGGGGCGCAGGGGCACCGCCCCCTAATCCATGCGCTCGGCCCCTAATCTACATGCAGGGTGCTGGATGCATGGATTCCAATGGGGTTTTTTTTTTTTTTGAAGCATGTGATTAGAGCTGGAGGCTCTAATTGGGTTCAAAAAAGGGTCGGCTCGGGGCGCAGAGAACTGCGTCCGGAGCTCCCCCTTTTGTGTGACATTAGCAAATTAGTATTCGCTAATGTCTTCCTGTTTCTCCTCCCGGCCAATCAGGAAGCGGGTTCTGAGACCCCATTGGCTGGGAGTCCTAAGACCCCATTGGCCGGGAGAGAGCAGAGTGATGGAGAGATAATCTCATGAATCTGCTGCTTCTTCTATTACTGCTCAGTCAAAGGTTTGGGGAGGGACAAGACCTATAAGTGTTACATAACTGCAGAATAGAAAAATCTGGTCTCCTGCCCCACCAGATAGGACTGTGATGTGTGTCAGAGCTGTGTAAATGTTAAGACTGGATGAATGGAAGTTCAAATCTTTTGGCAGATGAAACAGCACTGTTATATGTATTTTATTTGTGTATTCAGCTGTTTTTCTAGAGCTTAGCTTTACGTTGATCTCTTTCACATATACTGTATAGCTAAACAAGGTTTAAAAAACTGCAGGTCTCCTTTAACGTACACTGTTATGAAATTTTTGTCAAGTTTTATTGATTTTAAGGAATCTTGTATTAATTTATTTACTTAATGAAACCATTTTAAATCCCTGTAATAAATTATTATTGTCCTTGGTAGCAGTGACTGAACTCCTTAACTAGCGTTTTAAAGGAAATACAGTACACATGTATTTTGTGATTCCAGATGGGGAGCAGTGGTGTATATGTGTATATTTATATAGACCCGTTCCAGTCGCACTCTTAGGAACGCCGAGTGTTAAGAAGGCCATAAAACACTCCTTTCACCAAGGTAAGAGGTTCTGTTTTAATAGTAATTTTGTACCGGATGTGAATTAATACAACAGCAAAAGAACGCAAGAAGTGTTACAGCTTAAGAAAAAGTTTTAAATCAATTTTCAATTTCCGATCCTCTTGTGCCAAACGTTTACTCTTGTCATAAAAATTCCCCCGGAGTCGCAATCTCCAACAGCCCCCAAGGACCTCCATCTCCCACATCCATATGCAAACTTCTTTTTTAACATTTTTCTTTTATTCCACTTTTATGCATAAACCCAGAATAAAAAAAAAATAAAATCAATAGTTCACATTTGACAGTAAAAAAATAAAACACTGGAAATATACCACTAAAGTGGACCTGCCATTAATTCCCACTTAATCTGGATCAGTAGGACACATGTCAGCACTGTACAGCACTACTACTGTATAAAGTACAGTGCTTGCAAGCCAATTAAAACATGCTGAGCTCCTTATGTGGTCTAAAGCCTAGGCAGCCAAGACCACATGGTCTCTGATTACCAGGAGCATTGTGGTTGTTTCACATCATTGGGGACTGCAGAAAGTCTGTTGTATTTAATCAAACATACGTTTTCTGGTAGACAGGTGTGAGATAAGAGAATCAGCAAGGCACACCCATGAACGAGAACCTGGTGAGCAACTAGGCTGCCCCCAGGTACATATGAAATTACAAACCACAAACTGAGATACGGTTTTGAAAGCACTTGCTGATACAATAATTAACTTTAATTAACTCCTACTAGCCATTTATGAGTTTGTAGCGCTAGAAGCATTGATGGGCTTCCCAAACTTGTGGTCATAGTGGTCACGTGATCGGGAGCCCATCCTATCAACCTGGCCAATGGTAATGAGTTAAGATGAACCTTAATGCATCCAAAAACATTTAAAAGTTCCCTTTTAAACACTGGAAGATTATACCCCCTTCATGACCAGGCCGTTTTTTCCAGTTCAGCTCTATGCTACTTTAACCATTTCAGCCCCGGAAGGATTTACCCACTTCCTGACCAGGCCATTTTTTGCAATACGGCACTGCGTCGCTTTAACTGACAATTGCGCAGTCGTGCGACATTGTACTCAAACATAATTTATCGTCCCTTTTTCCCCACAAATAGAGCTTTCTTTTGGTGGTATTTGATCACTTCTACGGTTTTTATTTTTTGTGCTATAAACAAAAAAAGACCGACAATTTTGGAAAAAAAACAATATTTTTTACTTTTTACTATAATAAATATCCAAAAATTTTTTAAAAAAACAAATTTCTTCATCAGTTTAGGCCAATGAGTATTCTGCTAGATATTTTTGGTAAAAAAAAAACAAATCACAATAAGCATATATCGACTGGCCTGCGCAAAAGTTATAGCGTCTACAAAATAAGGGATAGATTTATGGCATTTTTATTATTATTTTTTTTAAACTAGTAATGGCGGAGATCAGCTATTTTTAACAGGACTGCGACATTGCAGCAGACAGATCGGACACTTTTGACACTTTTTCTGGACCGTCGACATCTATACAGCAATCAGAGATATAAAAATGCACTGATTACTGTGTAAATGTCATCAGCAGGGAAGGAGTTAACACTAGGGGGCGATCAAGGGGTAAAATGTGTTCCCTAGGAAGGTGTTTCTAACTGTGGAGAAGTGGACTGACAGGGAGTAGAGAGAGAACGCTGTTCCTGATCACTAGGAAAAACAGATCTCTCTCTACTTCCCTGTCAGAACAGGGATCTGTCAGTTCACATTGACACATCCTTGCTGTACCTCTCTTTCCCACGAAAGCGGGTGGCCGGTGGATATCGCGGCAACCGCCCATGCGCATCAGCTCCCCCCGCCGCGCAGCGCCTGCTATAGCTGTTCAAAGGGCCGATGTACCGGTACGGCGATTTGCGGGAACGCGCCGGCCTGCCGCTGTATAATGACGGCAGCTGGTTGGCAGTATTTGATCACCACTGGGTTTTTTGCAATATAAACAGAAAAACCCGCATTTTGAAAAAAAAAAACATTTCCTACTTCCTGCTATAAAACATATCCAATAAAAACATTTTAAAAATAAAATTTCTTCATAATGTATTCTGCTACAGTCTTTGGTTAAAAAAAAATCCCAATGAGTGTTTATTGATTGGTTTGTGTGAAAGTTATATCATCTACAAACCATGGTATTTATTTTTTATACTAATAATGGCGGAGATCAGCGACTTATAGTGGGACTGCAATAGTGTGGCTGTCAATCTGACACTAACTGACTAACTGCCACTGACATCTCCAGTGACACTAATACAGTGATAAATGCTAAAAATATATACTGTCGTTGCTTTAATGACATAGGGTGGGAATGGGTTAACATCTAAGGCGATCAAGGGGTTAAATATTTGCATAACAATGTTTAGTGTGTTTATTGTGTGGTGTTTTATTATCAATGTGCTGGTTTTTACTCCCTGCTTTACCTACACGGGGCTCTCTTCTGTCATTCGCTGAGCCGATCAGCAGGTGCTGGCCATAAATCATTAGCCGGGCCCACTGATTGGCTTGTGCTGCAGCCAATGACAGCACAGTCTTCAGGGTCCGCTTGCGTATGTGACGTACAGGTACGTGATTGTGCCTGTATAAGCCAACCTGCCGCAGTAAATTTAACCATAAGAAAATAATCCACAAAAACGAACATTTTTAATACGCAGGCCCTGGAATTCTCAGGTTCCTGTGATGTTCCAGTAGTACTACTGCCTTTGTTTTGCGACCTGTTGGCTTGCAATAAGTATATGTTTTTGGCCCTATTCATGGGAATCTGAAGTCTTTAGTGCTTGAAACAAGCTGAGCATAAAGACAAAAATAAGAAACATAGGAACGTTACAGTGAACAAAAATTTCAGTAATTTGAACATTTGAGTTTTCAAAAACTTCTGGTAGCCCATGTGACAGGGTGACAATGTAGGAGCAAGACTGGGCGACGGGGACAGCGTGTTGTCACCCTATATCAGTGAGTGCCTGAACAAGGCAGCCATCTGCAGCATATAGGAACTGCCCCACCATTACTGAACTGGATTCAAGGCACTATCTTTTTTAATGTTTTTTAAAAAACAGCACTTGCTTACACTGGCTTTTTTAAATATTTCAGAGCTTTATTATGGAGACTTTAGTTATATTAGGGATTATTAACCATTATTATTTATACTAATTATGAAAGCAATAACCATTGTTTGGCTCTACAAGGGATGCCTGGCCCTAAATTTCCTATTTATTTCCTGGAAAAAAAAAATCATAAGCTGATTGAGCATCAATGAAGACGCTTTTCAGCAACAGCTGGGAGGCCCACAGCCACCCGTCCCTCCTCGAAGGGTCTTTGTGCCAGAGACGGCTTTGAGCCGGTGCCAAGCAATATGTGATTGTGGCACTGTGGCAGTGGCAGGTTATGACCATCAACAAGGGCAATATCTGACATGGTTTTGCTCTTGCTGTAACAGGGTTTTGCTACGACAATCTGTGTTTTCCTTTCCCGGCGGACTCGGCTATCATTGTACGCAAAGCCTTTGAAGTAACAGAAATCCTATTGAAGGCTCCCAGGCTGTTCAATGTGAAATTAATTCATCTCTCTGCACCTCGGAGCTGGTTAGTACAAGCAGTCCTAATACTGGGCTCCACTGTGCAATCTCAAGCTTTATTCCATTTGTGCGCCTTAAAGGGGAAAAAGAAAAAATAGGCTAACTGTAGCCAAAAATGATTTTTAGTTTCATGCAGAAAATTAGAGTTTTAGTGATACCCTTTGTTGGCTAACCTAAAGTGTTACTAAACCCAGGAGCCTGCATTCACTATATCCGGTCTCCCACATTACACAGAACCTGGAAATGCAATTATTTTAGTAAATATATCCTGCTAAATACCTTTTCTCATCAGCAGTATATAGCAGTCTTGTGACTTCTATGAGTGTCTGGTTAAAGCTTGTAGGAGGAGTTTTCATTCTTCTCTGACTGTCCCCTGACCCTCTGTCTGGGCAGTGCTGATTGGCCCTGTGCTGATCACATGCACCCACCCAAGCAAAAAAAAAAACCCCTGTCCCCCTTTCAAAACACAACAACTCGGGGGGGGGGGGGGTGTCGCTGTACTAATGTCAGATCATTAGTACAGAGCTGACAGTTTGTTTTCATTCAAAATAACTCATAGTGTGTACATGGCTTAAGTCTGTCCTCATTAACATACCAAACAGGGAGAGTGTTTTTTTGATATTTTTAACCTTTTGCTGGGACAGAAAGTTTCACATCTAGTTACAATTGATAATGGAGAGCAGCCTGCACAGTACAGGGCTAATTATGGCAAACACAGCTAACCATCCCCTTAATAAACCTAGAGGTCTACTTAGTATCTTTCCTTGCTGGAGGGCCCAGAATAGAGCATCTAAAAAATGTAAGTTGCAATTTTGAATTTTTCTTTTAAGTTAAGCTACGTGAATTTGGACATGTAACAAATGTAAAGTAGGTGTTGTCCAAATGTGGCGTCAAAAGTGGAAATACACTTTAAGTTAGTCAATGGAGGGTATTACTTAAAATCCAAAAGTCCTGCATTAATTGATGGCTAACATAGTACAATACTCTACTAATTTTAGTTTTAGATAGACTTGGCAAGAGAACATATTGCTGTATGTGATCCCTTTGCTGGGCCGGATTAAGAGCAGGAGAGGCCTGGTGCTGAGGATTTTGGTGGGCCTCTTTATGAAAATAAATAAAATGAAAATGCAAACAATTTTTTGTTAAAACAACTGAAATATGCTGCTGCAATTTACATATCCATCATGTGAATACTGTATACAGAGCAGGGCTAGGCAGTATTAGTGACTCACTCACACCATTGCATTGGGCTGGGCCTATCTTAAGGAAGGGGCCTGGAGCTGCAGCTCCAATAGCCCCTATGTTAATCCGGCCCGGTCCCTTTGTGAAGATAAACCAGAGAGGTCACCAGCACACCTCGGTCTCATGGCGTCATATGAATAACACTATCTGTGTAATGTTGTGGGGTCATGTGTGTCCCTAAGGTGTGCTGGTGACATATTTTGCTTGCTCATTATAATGCTAGTCATTGGTTCCTACAACATCCTAATTGAGATCTTACATTGCATCCTGTCTGAACAATAAGGGGAAATCTCCTCAACAGGAACATTGACTGCGATAAAAAATCTTCCACAGACTCTTATTACATCCCTCTCTGTCCAAGATTAACTTTTAAAAAGTGATTTAAAAAAAAAATCCATCCATGTGAAATCTAAGAGCTCTCTCGACAGCACCAACATCTTCTTTTCAGGTTCTTCCATGTTGACCATCTTGATTGGCCAGAGTGGAATAATGTAACTCCTGCTTATTGTAGTTCATTCATGTTAGCGCCGAAGTGTGCTGAGAAAGTACACGGAGTTGGCAAGAAGATTGTAAGCAGGCAGGTAAGTTTGTTTTATTGAATTGATTATTATTGATTGATTTATAGAAGAGACATGCAATTTTTTTACTTCCACTTTAAGACGTATAGAAATTGGATCAGTCACATAGCAAGCATACCCACCACACTTGTCAAACCTTGTATTTTTGGAGCTGGCCTTGTATGGGGGAGGTACAGTTATGCCGGAACAAAAAAGAATCTTGCCCAAACTGTTACCACAAGGGTGGGCATGTGCAAATGTCTTTTTATTATGTAGTATTTACAGTTCCTTTCAACTCAATCATTTGGAGTGGTGTTCACATACTGTTAGCCATATAGTGTTTATAAAGTGAATATTACTATTATTAGATACAGCAATATTCATTGGTTTGTACCAAAGTAAGAATAAAACACAGAAGAAAAAAAAAAGTCAATAAAACTACAGACAACTTGGAAAGTCACCCCATTACATGTGCGCCCATACACAACTGCCTTTAGTTGATATCCATACCCTGGGAACAAAATATCATTCTAACTACTTTACATAACAGGAAGTTGAATTTGCAAATGTTTGCACAATCGCAGTCCACATCTACACTGAAATATTCCATAGTACGAGGGTGGCAGTCCACATTCTTGTTCTAACTGGTTCACCTCCCCTTATTAAATGTTTAACATGGAAAGCAATCTGACTAATGCAAATGGACTTCCCATTTTTGTTGCATGATGATTTTAGACATCCAGTGGTTTAGATTAATTAGATCGAATAATCAGATACATACAAAATATGCATTTATGGCCAACATAAGATAACATTTTTTAAAAATGTGCAAAAATAAATAAATAACAGTACCCGTTATGACCACAAGGTGGTGCAACACGTTCCAATGTTGCTGACACTTTATCATACAAAGGAGTCAGTAGAGACCAGTCTCTCTCTCCCAACATTTTCAACACAGAGGAACCCTTGAAATAAATGTCCAGTCTTAGGCTACTTTCACACTGAGCAGCAGCCGCGGTAAAACCCCGCTAGTTTTACCAGCGATAGGGCTCCGCTGTGCGGGCGGGAGCACCGCGCTTTTAACCACCCACAAGGGGTTAAAAAGGGTTTAAAAGTGCCGGCGCTCAGCGCTACCGAGGCGGTGTGCAGCCGCTTCGGAAGCGTTTGCCATTCATTTCAATGGCAGGGGCGGTAGAGGAGTGGTATATTACTGCTCCCCTCACCGCCCCGAAGATGCTGCTTGCAGGACTTTTTGTAACGTCCCACAAGCGCACCGCCCCCAGTGTGAAAGCACTCAGGGCTTTCACATTGGGGTGGATTGGGGGGGGATTTTTGAGGTGCTTTACAGACGCTATTTTTAGATAAATAACGTCTGTAAAACACTTCAGTGTGAAAGTAGCCTTAGGGAACCCCTTTTAAAAATGCTATATCTACAACTCATGATGCATTAGTGTGATGGTTGGTGAGTAGAATGCTCCTTACGCGTGTGGTCATTGGGAGGAATTACCCCCTTGCAGATAGCTAAAAAGATCAATGGTGTCATTGGGAATTTATCTGATAGATAGAAATTGATCATTATTCAAGGAACCCCTAGCAACCTCTGGAGGAACCCTTGTTGAGAAACCCTGGTATAGACTATACTAGGTTAGGATCCACATGTACCATGTTTGCACACTTACAGCTGGTATTTTTTTCTTTATGCCATTTAAAGTGTCATAAGGAAATCACCATGAAGTGATGAGGGAGCAACTAGAATAGAAAATATTGTACCTGCCCATCCTAAAGTGGGAAATAAATGAGTCATATCAGATGAACAGCTTTTGTTTTAAGACAATGCTATTAGCAATTTATATTGACATGTAGATCTTGTATAAGGGATTTCCTCAAAAGAGAATATTTATCTCCTTTCTGCTCTCTTTTTACAATGTTGCCCATGTCTGTCACAAACAAAAAGTATAACGCTGGCCAGGAGCCATTAGCTGGCAGATATGAGGACACTCTGGACCCCTGGAAGGGGCAGTGATAATAGACCAGGAGCACCAAAAGATGAAGTCTACATACGCCTGAAGTTCCCTTCCTACCTGTATGATTTATGATTGGCCATCACAGCACAGCACTTTCTGTCTACATGTGCTAACTCCAGCATTGGCTGCACATCATTGCTCTGAATTGTCTTCCTGATCAACAGTGGACCATGCCTGTGCATTGTGTGTCAGCACAGCTCCTTGTATTCCCTACCAGGGGCTCATGTGACAGGGTGACAACAATTGAACAATTAAGTAACAAGGAAACAGCATTGTCACCCCACAAGAGAAAGTGCCCGAACCATGCCCTTCATGGCGGGATCACCAGATAATATTTACTGTAAGGTGCAAATTTAAGAAGATTGAAAATTACTTTTGATATTTTAATATGACATTAGATTATAGTGATAGGGTTTAGATCTACTCACTAATATACCTTTCAGGGAGTCTAGAGGCAATTTCTTCTTGCTGGAAATCTGTGCTCCTTCCACTAAGTCACGTCTCCAGCTGTGTTCTCTATATACATTGTAATTGCCTTATTGCTGATGTTTCTGAGCACTCAGAAAAACCAGAGAGCCACTGGGAGGTTTAAACTGCTGGCGTCAACTATTGTGCTCTTTGCAGCTTTGGGTGGACTGTTCCTTTAAGGATCACTTTCAGTTGTATTAACTCACACCCTCCCAGAGAAAAGCATTTAGGTTGTCTTGTTACACTGCACTCCCTCTAGCAAAGGGTAATGGTGTAAATGTCCTTGTCTTTCAATCATCATCAGTCTTTTACATGACAGTAAATACCTGCACAGTCCCCTTCTGGCCTCTCTTGTTTGGCTTCTCTTTGCTGGTGGAATCTGAAGAAAGAAGATAGATGAGGTTATATTTAGAATGCAGGCAGGTTACAGGACAAAGACATGACATGTTTGCAGAGATCCATGTGACACAAAAGAGTTGCACCTATAGTAATATTAGACCACCAATTATTTGAGTAAGTGCAGGGGTAGGCAACCCTGGAGAGGTGGAGATCTACCGTAACACAAAGTGCAGGGGTCAGTAGTGCATAACGCAGAGTGCAGGGGTCAGTAGTAAGTAAAACAAAGTGCAAGGGTCAGTAGTAAGTAATGCAGAGTGCAGGGGTCAGTAGTGCATAACACAAAGTGCAGGGGTCAGTAGTAAGTAATACAGAGTGCAGGGGTCAGTAGTAAGTAACACAAAGTGCAGGGGTCAGTAGTAAGTAACACAGAGTGCAGGGGTCAGTAGTAAGTAACAAAAAGTGCAGGGGGTCAGTAGTAAGTAACGCAGAGTGCAGGGGTCAGTAGTAACACAAAGTGCAGTGGTCAGTAGTAAGTAACGCAAAGTGCAAGGGTCAGTAGAAGGTAACACAAAGTGCAGGGGTCAGTAGTAACGCAGAGTGCAGTGGTCAGAAGTAAGTAACACAAAGTGCAAGGGTCAGTAGTAAGTAACACAAAGTGCAGGGGTCAGTAGTAAGTAACACAAAGTGCAAGGGTCAGTAGTAAGTAACACAAAGTGCAGGGGTCAGTAGTAAGTAACACAAAGTGCAGGGGTCAGTAGTAAGTAACACAAAGTGCAAGGGTCAGTAGTAAGTAACACAAAGTGTAGGGGTCAGTAGTAAGTAACGCAGAGTGCAGGGGTCAGTAGTAAGCAACACAAAGTGCAGGGGTCGGTAGTAAGTAACACAAAGTGCAGGGGTCAGTAGTAAATAACACAAAGTGAAGGGGTCAGTAGGAAGTAACACAAAGTGCAGGGGTCAGTAGGAAGTAACACAAAGTGCAGGGGTCAGTAGTAAGCATTCTAGAGTTCAGTAGCATGTAACACGCAGGTCAGGAGTGACACTCATCTCTACCCACAAACAAAAATACCGCCTTACAGTACAAATATCTACCCCACAACACTTAAATTGCCTACAACACAAATTCTCCTTTCCCTCTGTAAAATTCACTCACCAGACCTCAGATGCAGAATTTCCCGGAGGAATGAGGGAAATTCCTCCAAGTCTCCCGTGAGCTGTGTCATATGACACATCAGAGCTGAGGTGGACACTACAACTTCCCCTGGCTCTTCAATGCAAATGACCAATCTCATCAGGTCTGAGAGGCAGTGGGTGGGGTCAGGAGCTATCGATATGGCGGGGTTACGACCTACCCATCATATGGCCATAATTGACAGGTAGATCACGATCAACCAGTTGCCGACCCCTAGTCTAGTGACATTCTACCTTAAAGTATATCTAAACCCAAAAACTAAAATTGAATGTATCGCAGCTTACCAGTCCTTAGATGTGGTGGTTGCATTTGTTTTTTTATGCTTTTTTCCCCTTTATTTTCTTAGGGAAATCCTGCCAGTAAGGGTTCAGACAAACTAATTGAAGCGGAACCAAACAAATCGATTTAACAGTTTCTCAAATCAGTTACATTCAAGGCATGCTGTGAATGATAACTATCACAGTTGCTTGTTTTCTCAACCAAATTGCCAAGCCATCAAATGACTGGTGTCATTACTGATCACATGTGCAGCACCATGGTAACTGCAGATCAAACAGAGGCTAAGATGGCAGCTTCCTTGGCTATAAAGAATAGGAGGGGTTAGTTCCACTTTAACACTGACAAATGTGCTTACAATGCAGGATAAAATCTTCATCCCAAAAGAAAAAAATGTAACTGCTTAAAAAAGTGTTAGCTGGAGTTTAAGTTTAATTTTTTAGTCACCTACGTAAAGTCCATCTAAATCCACTAGTTCCTCTAACATTACCCTCTCCAATGGTTGACAATGCTGCTGCCCAAGGGAGCATACTTTGCTCCTCCATAGATAAAGTGGAGAATTGAGTGTAGCCACACAAGACAAGTGTGTTTCTGGCCAGATCTCCAGGTACTGATAAATAAAAAAAAGCCAGCACATCTAAGAACTGGTAATCTGCAATACATTATGTTTTTTTGTTTTTGTTTAAAGATGCTTTCAAGCAGAATCAAATGTAAAATATAAAAAATGTGAACATTGCAGAAGAGACATGAAATGTATGCAGGACTGCCTGGAAGGAGAGTGTGGGCTGTGGAAGAGAATGTGCCAGGGACTGGTATGAAGATGTTGGCATGTATGTATTAGTTCTCTTTTTTTTTCAGGCAATGTACATTTTCTGGTAAGTACAGCAAATACTTTCTGGTCCTGATATGACGAGAATGGGAGTTGTATGTAGTCTAAATCAGGAAGGCAGTCTAGCATGACCACACTGCTGCTCTATAGCTACAGTACAGCGCGTGGGTATTGTCATCCTAAGACAGGCAGTGTGCTCGCCAGGTGAAGAAAAAGCCTAAAAAACCTAAGGACTAAAAAAAACCTAAGGACTGATTTTTGTTTTTGGGTTAAAATGAACTTTAAAGTGATTGTAAACCCTTATTTTTTTTTAATTACCAACATGTTATACTCACCTACTCTGTGCAATGACTTTGCACAGAAAAGCCTGATCCTCCTGTTCTCAGTTCCCCTGCCGGCGTTCCTTCCCTGTCGCTTTCTATGGGGGCACTCATGTGGGTTTGCTCCCCCTGCTCCCTCCTCACAGGCTGTGAATGACAGCAGTGGTAGCAAATAGCTCCTGAGCCTATGAGGAGGGAGAGAGCAGAGAAAGCAGCTGCTCTCGTGCACATCGCTGGATTGAGATCGGGCTCAGGTAAGTATAAGGGGGAGTGGGGGGGGGGGGGTTAAGCTGCACTCAGAAGGTTTTTTACCTTAAAGGAGAAGTAGAGCAAAGGATTGTTTGGCTGTTCTTCTCCTCTGGATCACAGTTCACTCCTGTGACCTGTTTTCAGCAGACAGCTGTCAGCTGACGTCACAGAGCCAGTCAGGATCCACCCACATGCCTGGACCGGCAACTGGCTCAGCCTCTCAGCAAGCCACTAAGAGCCTGAGCCAGCCACTCCTGCCCCCTCCACAGCCCAGCGCTCCTGTTAAGTGAGGGGGGCAGAGCAGAGAGCCGGTGACTGACAGCAAATAGCTCTCGGCTCAAGGAGCCCTGAGAACCGAGCGATCTGTTGGTTGTCTGATCACTCGGTTTTCAGTGTTGAAGCCGGCGGGGGACAGATGCAGCATCGGACCGATACTGCATCCACCTAGGTGAGTATGACTGCATTGGGCATTTTTTTCTCTATGTTTACCTTGCTTCCAAGGTTTTCTCTCTCTCTTCCAGTTTCTCCCCTCCAAGGCGATGTACGTAGTTTCCTGCGGCGCACTGGCTCCTGGGTGATGTGTGTCATGATTCCCAGGAGTCAGTGGGCATCGCCGCCTCTCAGCATCGCAACATTTAAATGTGATTGTGATGGCAACCAGAGTTGTAGCCTGCGCTGTGACTTGTGTTTAATGTGCGTGCGCGAGATTGGGAGGTGCATGCTGGGTAGCCAGCAGCACCATATCCCGGAAAAGTATCCTAGTGGGCTTTACATGCCCACAAGCAAGATGGAAGCGTGCAACACTGCCAAAACAAAGGTTAGTTTTATGAAAATAATAAGAAATACAGCGGCGGGTTTGCTAAAAATAGCAATTACAACCTGAGATTAATTAAATAAAAATAGTTGCCTTTGAAAAAAAAATATATATATGTGGGCGGAACTCCGCTTTAATGTAGAGAATGCATTACGGTAAAAAAACCTTTAAATGAGGATAACATGTGGCTCTTTAGAATAGCGTTAACACAATTTCCTTTTCCTCATTTGCCATATATTCAATAGAAAGCAAGAGCGTCAAAAATGTCGAAAAGCTGACAAAATCTGACAAAGCAAGACGCCAGACCTCAGCAGCTGCTTTGTACATACCCCCCACGTCTGTGCAAACTGATCTCAGAATTTCACATAGCTTAAATATTTATCAGGCTCCCGTGGTTATATAATATTCCACATTCGTACGCTTACTGCGGTGCTGCAATGTAAACATTTGCTACGTGCATTATTATGTTAATGAGCATATGTTCATCAGAATAGCCCTTCCCCCAGGTCGCCTCCCCGTCCTCAGAATGGAGTCATGGAAAATAAAAACCCTTCCAGTGCAATTAAGATAAGAATAATACTTTTTGTTGTTTGTACACAGATCCTCTTTTAAAGCCTCCACATGCTCAGCTTCATGGTCTTGTCAGTTGAATGGCATCAGCAGCAGCAGCCTGGGATCAGCTGTCTATGAGCCAGGACTCTGTTAATCATACACAGAACGTAACCTCAAAGCATAAGACCAGAGCTGTCCTCGGGTAAACCCAGCCCGTGATCTTTGTAATGTGCTGTCCTTATGGAGGCTACCACTCAATAAAAATATTGTGCATGCAATGCGCCCATTCACCCACATTTTATAAGAAGACTATTATAGTGTCCTACCCTCATAGGTATATACATGTACATGTGGGCGATTTAGACATGCCTCTTAATGGAAAGATGATGACAAGGACAAAGGATCTGTTTCCCCAAATTAGGGTTATGGCACACCAACATTTTTAATATCTTCCTACTGACAGATTTAAAGCTAAATCATGGGCACAAAAACTCTTATTTAAATATATTCCAAAAAAGCATTGATTCACTTTGTGCGCATGAAATGCCTTAGCAAAGCTAGTTATTACCTAGTAGAAGTAATGGCGACAGCATTATTGTGCTGTACATAGCCTGTGCAGAAAGCAGAGCTGTGGGAGGGGCCCGACAGGGCAGAAAACTACAGGAGGGGGCGGAGACAAGACCAGTCACCTTGCACAAGAAGAGAGAGCAGCAGTGACCGGTCTTTATAACAGGAAGCTGCTGTTAAAAAAGCTCACCCTTAAGCATCAATAGATGTGTGAAAAGAACAGCGCTATAGTAAATGAAAAAACAATAGCTACTAAATTGATGAATAAGCTGACAATAATCAGCTCATTCAAATAAAATAATCATACAGATTAATTGGCAACAAACAACATAAATCGAGCTCCCATATACAGTATTTATTTTGTGTATTTAACTGTTTACCTGGAGTTCAGCTTAGTTTTTAGTTTTCATGTGCATGTAGGTATAGTGCCCCCCATAGTGACAGGTGCTTTATTTTTGCAGATTTTTGTTAGGAGAGGTAAAATCTAGTCAGGTCTGACAGTGAGTGCCGGCCTTAATGTTTTGATCTGAGCTGGGGAGTGGCTCAGGGAGGGCTGGAAGTAACACCCCTTGGATACCCCTCCCCTTTTTGAGCTGGAAAGCTCTGGAAAGGGGGGTGAATGAGGAAGTGTCACTTTCTGGTGTATGACAAGGAGCCCTAACCAATCCACATTGGCAATTTGGATTGGCAGGGGGCAGGCCTCCTTAAATACAGCAATCTGCCAGCAGGTGGGAGGAGAGTTCGGGTGGAAGAGGGAGAATGTAGCCGGTGCTGTGGATCAGGCCCCACCCAGGAGGGGAGCCCCCAGTCTTGGGGGGTGACCTTGAGGCCTGGTGCTTGGGTGCAGCCGGGAGCGGTGGTCGGCTCCTGGAGTGGCATAAGGAAGCAGGAGAGCAACAGAGTTCTAAATTTAAAGAGACTCTTTAAAGGATCCACCAGAGTCGGTGAGTGGCGGTCCCCTGGGAGTTGGATGAGAAGGCTGAGACAGGCTGGATGAGGATAGTGAGAATCTGTAGAAGTAGGAGAAGCCAAGTAAGGGGAAGGTGAGCCACTGGACAGCGAGGTAGGCCAGATGGGGCCTGGAAGATGGATGGGCTGGGAGTTGTACTTCATCCAGCACCCAGCTAGCACCAACATACTTAGTTACACTGCGAGGGCCCGTGGCTTCAGGAATGGGAGCCTGCGGCCCTTACCCACAACAGGTGGTTCAGAGGCCTGCTAGCAGTAGGAGCAGGCCTCACCATGTGCTAGCTGTGGTGGAAGAGGAAGAGGTAACAAGGAGGCCTGATAAATTTGTTTTCAGGCCTAGGAATCAAGTAGTGTGCAAGAGAGAGGAAGAAGTAGTGTAACGGTCAGCAAGTAGTGTGCTGGAGGAGAAGGAGTGTATATACCGGCGGTGTATATAGAAGGTCCCGTGTTCAATCTTTGGGCATCACACAGTCATCCCTTATCCTGTTCAGTAACTCCGGGTGTGCGGAAATCTTGCGATTGAGGGCAGCGGACAGGTGGACCACAACTACCAGAAAAACAGCAAGGGGTACCTTGAGGGCAAAGAGCACTTAAAATGTGGTAGTGAAGCAGTTTGCATGGGGCCGCAGCACCCAGACTCAATGGACAAATGAGTGTTGCTGGATGCCAGTGGGTGGAGAATGAACCGCTGCTGGAGGGAAAGGGAGCAAGGCCGCTGCAGTGTGCACAGCTGCAGTATTGCCTTGGCTCCCAGTGGATCCCTTGTGGGTCAGAGCCACCTGCTGAAACACAGATGAGCAGGTCGGGTGGATGGGGAAACCTCCGGCCGCTGCTCACTTCCATGTTGGTATGTCACAGGATGTAACATGTGACAGGAGGGTTAGATGGCCAGAAGGAGTGAATGGGCAGCCACACCAAGGGAAGCGTGGGGGGGGGGGGGTCGGGCGCTGAGGGGAGCCGGGAGGAGAGTAGATCACACTCTTGCTGGAGATCCGAGGCTGAGGATGGAGAGACGGAGTCTGGTCACAAATGGCTGCATGTTTCGGGAAATTCCCTTCATCAGGTCATGTCAGGACCGAGAGAGACCCCTACGAAATTCCAAAAAATGTGGGCCTGTTGATTACACTTCACAGAGTCAGCAGAATACAGCAGACTGGCCAACATATCACAATAGCTTGACCTGGGGGCACACAGGGGACTAGTTGAGTTGCTAAAACGCGACAACATCCACACCCCACCCCTCTCTCCCCTTTCTCCCCATATCCTCCTATACCCATAAAAGAGAACAAAAATTTCCCACTAGGCTCTGGAGCTACTACAAACAAAACATACACCAATACATTTCAGGTTCTTGTTATAGTTTTATTCCTTGTAGCTCCTCTCTGGAAATAATCCTGGTATACCTATTGCTACTTGAGAAGAGGCACGACTTGAATGTTCTTTCTAGCCGCTTGCCGACCGCTGATCGGCAATTGACGGCGACAAAGTGGCTCTGTAACGCAAAACGCCGTCATACGACAGCGGCCGCGATACAGAGCCACCGTGAGCGCGTGCGCACCGCCGGAGGCGCGCGCGCGCTCACTGTGTTCGGGGGGGGGCCAGGGAGCGGGTGCGGCGGCTTCGATTGCCGCCGGCCATCCGCGATGCCCCCCCGGAGTGAAGGTCCGTGTAAGTAAACACGGACCTCCGCTCTGTGTGAGGGGGAAGGGCTGTGATCACAGCCTTCCTGTACATGCAGGCTGTGACCACTTCCCTTCCCCAGCTAGGCAAGTCCCCCCACAGTTAGAACACGCCCAGGGAACATACTTAACCCTTAGCGCGCCCCCTGCAGGTTAACCCCTTCACTGCCAATGGCATTTACACAGTAATCAGTGCATTTTTATAGCACTGATCGCTGTATAAATGCCAATGGTCCCAAAAAAGTGTCAAAATGTTCCGACATGTCCGCTGAAATATCGCAGTACCGCTAAAAATCGCAGATCGCCGCCATTACTAGTAAAAAATAAAAAAAAATAAAAACCCCAAAAATGAATTCTCATCATCCGTAAACGCGACCACTTTTGCGCAAACCAATCAATAAACGCCGATTGCGATTTTTTTTATCGCAAATATGAGGAAGAATATAAATCGGCCAAAAACGGTGAAAAAAAATGTTTTTTTATATTTTTTTTTTGGATTTGTATTTTAGCAAAAAGTAAGAAATTTGGGGTTTTTTTTGCAAAATTGTCGCTGTTCTTTTGTTTATAGCGGCGATCAGAAA
>BLSH010171086.1:203259-257511 GCA_018402905.1 Glandirana rugosa
GTCCTGTTGTTATTGGCATACCCATACATACACACAGTCTGCATTCCAGACCGGGACATACCTGCTAATTGCAGAACTGCACCCAACCTGTAAGAGACCCGAGGCTATGGACCCCAGACTTGGGGCTTTAGCCCCAATAGCCACCCCCTAGCAACGCCTCTGCATTTATCAATAAATGCTGTTAATCCTTCAGAAACATTGTGAGCTGACAACTTCCTGTGTGCTTTACCTCTGCCAACTTCCTTGTTCTCAACTATCTCTGAGGGCTCCCGGAAACCTGTTTATCTGTGTTATGGACAAGAAGACAGGGGTGGTTATTGTTGTCCTGTCCTAGGGTGACAACACTGCTTATCCATAGATACAGTACAGTTAGTGAGTGTTGTCATCCCAGGACCGGAAATGTATTTCTGGCAGAATCCTCCTAAAATAAGTAAATTTAAAAAAATTGCAGCCATAACATCTAAGGGCTGGTAAGCTGCAACATATGACATTTTTGTTAATGGGACTAGATACACTTTAAAGCCTCACTTCCTTCCCATTTCTGTTCCCTCTCTTCATCTAAAAATATTTCAATCTTTCAAATATGTCTTGGGTTTAAAGGGTTGCAGAGTGGCAAGCAGTGGCACAAAATCTTCTGGCATCCTGGGGTTCCGAAGTTTCAGAGATACTACAAGGTAGCTCATATAATTCAGCTGACACAAATTTTCTCTAATTAACAATCCAATTGGGTCAAGTTGGAAGCCCAAGCGGGGTCTCCACTGCCAATAGATTGCAAGGCGATATTATGTCTAAGCCTTCCGTCTCTAGGACTCTATCTGCAAATCTTATACCCTCAGGTCTGCACATATTCCAATGGCCCTTCTTTTCAGTAATCCTTTGTCCCCCCGGGCCTCTCCCCACAATGCTTCTCATGATGGATTAACAAGGGATTGTATAGGATAGTGTATTTCCACAACCACAGAGGGATAAAACCAGCAGAATACTCCCTCCAAACCCTTGGGATGTCTTCGTCAGAAATGCTCCACCTTCATCAAATATTTCACTTTCTGAATTCCCTTAAGCGAATTACAGATGACATTACATCAAGGACACTCTTTGAGAACAGGTGCATTCAGGATATTGGTTCAAGAGGGAATGTACTGTTTCCTTTCTGAGGCCTCAACAAAGCTACCCCACCAATTAGCTTGGGATATGGATCTGGGAACAGACATAGATATAGAGGACTGGTCCAGATGGTCGCCTATGGTGCACAAAGGGATCTTTAACACCACTCTAGCTGAGGCGAATTATAAAATTCTGGCTTGCTGGTACATGATACCAACAAGACTTGTTATGATCTTCCCTGATGCCTCCTCTTTATGCTTCAGAGCCTGCAGACATGTAGGGACCATGTATTGTATTTGGTGACCGTGGAACTGTCCAAAAATCCAACACTTTTGGACCAGAGTGTTCTCTGTTAACCTTGTTAAAAATGCTAAAACGGTGCTTCTTAATGGTTTGGTGGATGATATTCCTAGACATATCCAATCCCTCAGCTTTTATATTCTACTAGCTGTGAAGATGTCTATGGCAAAAGCTTGGAAAACCCCTGTGGTGAACATTGCCACAACTAAACACAAGCTTTCCTGGATAATGCTTCATGAAAAACTTACAAGTACATGATGCTCATTATTTTGTGGTCGCACAATCCCAAGCCAGAATTTGAACTAGAAATGTTTAAAGCATTTTCAGCCAAATCTTTAAATTTTTTTTTTCAATAGAACATAAAAGGGTGAGAAGCCATGTTGGGCTTTTTATTGCTGTCTGCTTGCCTATTGAAAAGATTCCCCTTACTTCCTGTTATTATAGGACATGATGGGAAATCTCTTCAATGAGGACACTGATAAAAACAGAAAATACATTTTTAGTAGACGTGACACAATGTTTATAGTTTTCTTGCCGTCCAGTTCCATCTGTACCCCCTTTTATTAAAGTCTTCAGGTTTTAACTATTGACCATTCTATTCAAAACTAAAAATAATTTTCAGCTAGAATTGGCTATAAATTTAGCCAATCTAAGAAAATTATGGACTAAAAAATTATATTAAGTTACTTATAATATCCATCAATAAATATTCACAGCTTTATTATAGATTTACATTTTACCCTTACAAACACCCAGTGAAGTTACTGGCTTCAGGTGATACACAGAGATGAAAAAATCCCTCCCACATATGTTGTACCTGTTTATCCACAGCCCTCTCTTCTCCACAGCTGCTCAACGTGCAGAATGTATACAGCTTGTCTGAGCTTTCAGAAAGCAGGAGGCGTGGAGCTGAAGTTACAAACTGCAGAGCTGAGTGCTGATTGGAGGGAAAGGACACCCCCCCTCCCCCTTCACATAGGAACAGAGCTGAGGCTGTCAGTTACAGGATGTGTGCTGGAGATCTCTTTCCTTTCACCTTTTTTCACTTGGTGTCAGGAAAACTTGTCAGAAGTGACTCATGCTGATAGCGGAGGAAGGAAGCAGCAGACAGAAATTAGACTTAGGGCTCTGGATTGAGGCAAGTTCACACTATAGAGGGATATGCTCTGTTTATATTTCATGTCTGAGGTTTACAACCACTTTAATATTACAGTTAAACTATAAATTTAATATTAGAATTATATAATCATTTCTAGCTTAATTCAGTAGGATTGTCACAATGATTCTGGGCTAGGTAGTGACTCGTTATAGACTGTACATTCCCTTTAAATATACTGTACACAAAATAAGTGAGGTCTTTAAATTTAGACACAGAAGAAATGCACATTCTCTGAGCTTTTGTTCACAGTCTGCCAAATAGAATTTGGCCAAAGCAGAATTTGAGGTCTATTAAATCTTATGGGAACTTTTGCTCCTCTATACTGCACATTCTCCCAAGGATTCGGTGAGTCTTAGGGTCAGATTTACTTCCTTGCATATTAAAATGATGGGTCAAATCTAGTTTTGAACCTTTTGTGACAAATGTCATTGAAGCTTTGATGTCCAGACAAACTATAGCAGCATCAGTATGTATCAGTTAAGGCAGACTTTGCTTTAAGGTTCGTGTCCCCTTTCACACATACGGACCGTTCAGGTCCACCTGTCAGTTTTTCAGGCAGACCTGAACAGACACTACATGAACCTCTATGGAGCAACGGATGTCTGGGGTGACATGTCCGCTGACATTCGATCCGCTAAATACAGACGGATGGAAAGACTATTTTCCATCCGTCTGGCGGATCAGATCGAATGAAAACGGACAGACGGATCCATTTTCATCCGATCCCATGGAGGAGAGCGGGGCTCTGACAGGTCCATCTCTGTACAGTGAGCGTAGACGGACCTGTCATTCGCTGGCTCAGCGGGATCAACGGATCAATCCGAGTCCATCAAAGCTAGTGTGAAAGGAGCCTCAGGACTTTGCATTTTCATGCACTTTAACTTGACTACAATTCCAAAACGAATGTGTCAGTTTGACAGCAAAGTCTGAGAATCAGGAATGCACCTAGGTGTGCACGCCCAGTTCTCTGCTGCAAGTTAACGCTCTCACTGAACAGGGCATTGTGTGCGAAGTCTTAACAAAGCATATTGTACTCATGAAATGAATAAAGCTGAATTCTGATCATGTAAACTTGATCTTAAAGTAGATTTCCACCCATTTAAAAGTCAGCAGCTACAAAAAGTGTGACTTTCAATAAATGGCTACTCACCTGTCTCATGCTCCAGCAATGTGGTCCCCCGATGCCTCGCTCCTCTCCCCCTCCCCTCCGCAGCGTCGGCATAGCAAATGTGTCCGCCTGGCTATGGCCAGGCAATCTTCTGGGACCTGTGATGTGTCCCAGAAGATTGCAGGGAGGGAGGAGAGAGAGTTGAACGTCCTTCCGGCGCCACGGAGAGGAAGTGGGAGCTGGGTACCTGTGAAAACTGGGCACCCGCTCACCCCCCCCCAAAAAAAAATGACATGCCACAAGGGTCACCAGTACTTAAAGCGGAAGTTCCACTTTTGGGTGGAACTCCACTTTAAATATACTCCTTAACCACTTCAGCCCCGGAAGGTTTTGCAGCTTTAGGACCAGAGCACTTTTTGCGATTCGGCACTGCGTCGCTTTAACTGACAATTGCGCGGTCGTGCAACGTTGTACCCAAACGAAATTTGCGTCCTTTTTTTCCCACAAATAGAGCTTTCTTTTGGTGGTATTTGATCGTCTCTGCGTCATTTCTGATCGCCGCTATAAACAAAAGAAGAGCGACCATTTTGCAAAAAAACCCAAATTTCTTACTTTTTGCTAAAATTCAAATCCAAAAAAAAAATATAAAAAAACATTTTTTTTCACCATTTTTGGCCGATTTATATTCATCCTCATATTTGCGATAAAAAAAATTGCAATCGGCGTTTATTGATTGGTTTGCGCAAAAGTGGCCGCGTTTACGGATGGTGAGAATTCATTTCTGGGGTTTTTATTTTTTACTAGTAATGGCGGCGATCTGCGATTTTTAGCGGTAATGCGATATTGGGGGGGACATGTCGGAACATTTTGACACTTTTTTGGGACCAATGACATTTATTCAGCGATCAGAAATTTAAATGTCCACTGATTACTGTATAAATGTCATTGGCAGTGAAGGGGTTAACCTGCAGGGGGAGAGCTAGGGGTTAATAGTGTTCCCTGGGTGTGTTCTTACTGTGGGGGGGTTGGGCTAACATGGGCATGAGAGATCTAACTGATCCCAGTGACAGGGATCAGTAGATCTCTCATGCCCCACTGACAGGGCGGGGAACCGCCGTGTTTACATCGCCGGTTCCCCGTTCTTTCTCTGTTGCCGCTCAGCGCGGCTCGCCGGTGGACATCGGGTCCGCCCGAGCCGCGGGCACACTCCCCAGGAGTGCGGCGGGTGCGCGCGCGCGCCCCCTGGTGGCCAAATGCGAATCGCCGTTTATTTACGGCAATTCGCGCAGCGCTCCCCCACTGCCGCCGTGAAAAGACGGCGCACGGTGGGGAAGCGGTTAATAGCCACAAAGGATATAAATCCAATTGTGCACACCAAATGCCTTTGCAAACCCATATATTACCTTATAAAAGTAGCAGTGACATTATCACTGTGCCTGTGCAGGGAGCAGAGCTGTGGGAGGGGCCCATCAGGCCCCACCCACTAAAGGCTGCTTCAAAAATTACAGAAGAGTGTGGAGGGAAGACCAATCACCCTGCACAAAGAGAGAGAGCAGCAATGGCTGGTCTTTATTACAGAAGCCCTGACACAGAGGGAAAGTTTCACACTGGATTACTGCACAGATCTAAAAAAAATACACAAAGCACACCTAGGGGTTGATTTACTAAAGGCAGATAGACTGTGCACTTTACAAAGTGCAGTTGCCTTCTGCAAGAGCAGTTGCTACAAAGCTTAGTAAATAAGGTAAAGCTTCACTTCGCAAAGAATACCCAATCACGTGCAAGGAAAAAAAAAAAAAAAACAGCATTTTTGCTTGCATATGATTGGAAGTCAGCAGAGCTTCTGCTCTTTTACTAAGCTCTGGAGCAACTGCGCTTACAAAGTGCATAGTCTCTAAATGAACCCCATAATGTGGTACTTTAAAGAGATCTATCTCTGCTCAAATATATAAAAGTTTATCTAAAGCCTAAACTTTTTTTGATTTGATAGAGAAGGAAACGTCTGAAATCGTGGTCAAGATTTTTTGCCATCTGTATCCTATTGGAGAGATTTCCCTTCACTTTTGGTCTTGTACATAGCAGTAAGTGAAGGGAAATCTCTCCAAAGTAAAAGAAAGTTTCCTCTGTTATGCTGACTATTACATTTAGAAATGTTCCTTAATTCCAGTCCCAGTGATAATAGTGATCACAACAAGAAAGAGGCTGAATCTTCCCTATGCAGGCATATAAAGCAATAAAAACCCGAGGTCCTAACCCTTCTTTATTCTATCAATTTTTTTTAGAAACATTTGGGCTTTAAATACAATTAAATCAGTAAATAGGCTGATGCAACTTGAGATATTTTCGAAAATACTTTGAATTTTTCGGGCTAGCCCTATAGAAATAGATACACTCTCAGATAGGAGCCTAGGTCAGTCTTTCTCAACCTTTTTACCCTAGAGGAACCCTTGAAATCTTTTTTCAGGTCTTGAGGAACCCTTACTAAAACCAATTTGTTGGTGGTCAGTGAAAAAAATGCCCTTTACATTAATGGTCATGCGGAATAAGGCAGCCCTTACAGTGGTGGTCAAAATGCAATCCTTACGGATGGCTTAAGAGATTGTTGGCTTCATGCAACTGGCTCTACCAAGTGCCGCTGACCCCACAACTATGCAGACACCTTAAGATAGGAGGTCAATTGGCCACAGCTCAAGGAACCCCTAGCAACATTTGGAGGAACCCTAGGGTTCCACGGAACCCTGGTTGGGAATGGCTGGCCTAGGTGGTGGCTCCACTTCTGAACATCACTCCTACATCCCTCTGCTCTGCTCAGTCCAATAATTCCCAATCAATTTGTTCTGCCCCCTCCCACCACAAAGGGCTATACTTCCCCTTTACCCTGTCACACATGAGAATTTAGGTATGGTTGGGGTTAATTAGGAATAATTTGATTTGGGCAGTAATGCAGTTTACACGTGCTTGACAGTGCACATAATCTGTATCAGATTACACGTGTGAATGGAGCCCTAGTATGCACTGACCGCTCACCCTGCACTCAAGTGAATTCAGCTTACGTGGAACATAGGTGGAGGTTAGCCAAGGTACTTTATAGTATATGTAAAATCAAAACTTGTTAGGATAGAGTTGGGTACAGTTAGAACCTGTCAGGTTTTTATTGCTAGGTGTGCAAATTAGAAAAAGCACCAGAAGCAGAATGTATAGAGATTTCCTTTTATGCAGAATCAAAGCCAAAACGTGTCAGGGGTTGTAAAGGGTCCTCCTTCATCAAGGCTTGGTACTGGTAAATGAGAAGTGTACTGGATTGATAAATAGGGGGGAGGGGATCCTGAGGGGTCATTAGTGTGATCACTCCAGAAGCTGGTTCTGCTGCTTAAATGCCATCTGGGGCGATAATGGGGAGAATTATGGAAATATCCAAACACTTTAATAGATGGATGTCGCTCTGAAGGGGTGGAGGTTTCTGCATGCAGACCACCCTAATTATTATTATTATAATACAGGATTTATATAGCGCCAACAGTTTGCGCAGAGCTTTACAACATGAGGGCAGACAGTACAGTTACATTGCAATTCAATACAGGAGGAATCAGAGGGCCCTGCTTACAATCTAGAAGGGAGGGTCAAGTGAAACAAAAAGGTAATAACTGTGGGGGATGAATTGATGAAGAAAAATGAAAATGTAGTTGTTAGGTGTGGGTAAAATAAGCTTCTCTGAAGAGAAGGGTTTTCAGAGATCATCTAAAAGCTAATAGAGTAGGAGATAATCGGACAGGATGGGGTAAGGAGTTCCATAGGATTGGAGAGGCTCTGGAAAAGTCCTGGAGGAGAGTAAAAGAGGAGGTGACGAGGGAGTTAGAGAGCAGGAGGTCTTGAGAGGAATGAAGAGAATGATTAGGTTGGTATTTTGAGACTAGGCTGGTGATATAGCTGGGGGCTGAGTTGTGGGTGGCTTTGTAGATTGTTGTGAGTATTTTGAATTTAATTCCTTGGGTGAGTGGAAGCCAGAGGAGGGATTGATAGAGAGGAGTAGCAGACACAGAGCGACTGGTAAGGTGGATGATTAATTAATGCCCATATGTGATTCTGAGCCTCCATGATTGAAAGAACTAAAATCCAATAAGTGAAAGAGGTGAGCCAGGGACAGTCAGGCTGGGGAGGAAAGTATTCGATGACGCTGGATGTTCCCCAGTCAGGAAATGAGGCAAGCTCTATCAGACATGCTGCAGCTTCTAATGCACATTATGAGAAGTGCAGTGAAATCAGAGTAAGCAATTTCAGTACAGGAGAGAAACCTGTATAACTGTGCAAGACTGAAGGGAAAGCTGGTGTTAGCCTTAAATCTGGACTTTCTGCTTCTGTGGATCTCTTAAATGTACTGTATATCTAAATATAAACACAGAAAAGTTTATATATTTCCTTTAAAGGGTACATAAACCTCAACAATAAACTTCTCTTATTTGGTGCGTTAAACATACGAAGGAAAGTATTTTCTCCTATCTGTCTGAAAAGTACAAAAAATACCTGTTGATCCTGCCAGAAACCGACTGAGCTGCTGACTTCCTGAGATGCATTAAAGTTTCGAGCAGCGTTATCAGCCATGCAGAGTTCTTTCCTATGGACTACAAAACTCCTACCCCCTAACTTGTGGAGATGAGGAAAGGTGGAGGTAATCTGTAGTCCAGCCACACCTGTCCTAGGGTAACAACAGTACCCCTCAAGACAGATACAGTATGGTGACTGTACTCAGGACTAAAAATTGAGCTCGGACAGAACCCAGATGGAGGCTGCCATTTCTGCCCACTGCAGCCCAAGCAACTGCAGCCAGGGCATTCCCAGCCCATCAGCTGCATGTATACAAAGGGGTGGGGATGCTCGTGACATGGAGGTGTGATCATATTATGTCAATGATGTCATGAGAATCCCCACCCCTTTGTGAACATATGGGGAATGCCCTGGCTGCAGTTGGCAGGGTGGCAGTGACAGCTTCCTTTTAGGTTCATAACAAACTTGAACTCATCCTTACTCAGGACCTTTCCCTCCCATAGACAGTAGAACAAAAGATAGGCAAGGAGTTAAGTTCTGAATTAAGGTCAGGGGGGTAACCACAGATGATGGGGCTCCATAGCAAAATTTTAATGGGACCCCCTGATGATCTCCCTACCAAGCCCTCCCACTCCTGCCACGGCAAGCAAGTGTAGAAGTTATTAAAGCAACATCTGCAATCCTTAATAATACAATGATGGTTCTGTGTTATCGTCACATGCACACCATAGGCGTGCGTACAGGGAGTGCCAGGTGTGCCCTAATCACCCTATGCAGTGCCGATTCCCCTCCTTTATGGCGCCCCCTGTCTCCCCCCTGCAGTTCTTCCAACTTCCATCCTCTCCTCTCCTGCTTGTTGCTGTAGGAGATGTTTCAGAATGGAGAGCAGGGAAAGGAGCCAGTAAATATTTCATTTACCAGCCCCTTCCTTTTCTGAATGAACACAGTGAGTGATCTGTTCTGATCGCTCTTGTGTTCATTCTTAACTGAAGCAAACGTAAACCATGTTTATGTTTGTGAATGAACAGGAAGCCATTCGGCACAGAGCACTTCCTATTCATTCACTGTCCAGTACAGCTGAGGCTGCAGAGAAAGGGACTGGGGAATCTCTATCCTCAGTCCCTTTCTCTGTCTCAAAAGTGAGACATCTGGGGTTTGTTTAGACCCTTGACATTTCACCAAAGCCCTCCAATGGGGCTCCTAAAAAATAATTAAAAAATTATAAAACAGTAATATTGTAAAAAATAATTTAAAAAATATAATTGTAAAAATAAAAACTAAAAAAAACTAAAACTACTGACACCTTCCACTGCCCTACTGACACCAATCTCTGCTCTGCTGACACCGTCCACTGCTCTGATGATATACACGCATGTGTGTTTGTGCTCTGGTGTGTACACAGTAATGCAATAGGCTGCGCACACCAATGATGCACACGTGTGTATTTTTTAGGTTTAAAATGTATTAATGGGGCCCTTCTCCATCCCCAGGCCGGCTGCTATGGCTATTATTGCGCCACTGAATACGATGCCCCTGTTTTCTTGCCCTCCATGGCAATTTGATAAGACAACCCAGGCCCCAGTATATTAGTCATGTAATGCAAAATTTCCACAACTTCCCTATTCTGCAGTCACAATTCTTTAGGGTATATAGCAGCTCCAGAATACAATTTCCACAGAGCATGCAGGTCACGGGTAGCCCAGCCAGCTGTACTGGCAACTCTAGCATGTAACAGATTGGGCTGAAATAGAAGAATAAGTATACAGTGTACAGAATGAGTATTGTAAAAATAATAATTATTATATAGGATTTATAAAGCACCAACAGTTTGCACAATGCTTTCAAAACCAAAGGGGGGACAGTGCAGCTACACATGAGGGTTAGGAGGGCCTTGCTCACGAGAGCTTACAATCTAAAGGGAACATTTAGCTGATCTCCAGGAATTATTAAAAAAAAACACCCTTGCCGGGGGCCCACCACCAGCGGGGTTAAATGCTGATTAAAAGAGGACTCCTGCCTAACACTAACTAGCCTTAAAAATGTTCCCCTCCTGCTGCCTATACTGACTAACCTGAGTAAAAATGCATACACTTCCCCTTTTTCAGCCCACTCCAGTTCGGTCACGTGATCCCTGTATCAGTGAGTGGCAGTTACAGGGGAGAGTAGAGAGGTCTTGACAATGGCTGGAATATCCAGGAGCAGTGATGTCCCCATGTCCCATGTCCTAGTCGTTGTCACCACTACCTCTTCTCCCCTGCAGCTGCTGTTAACTGATACAGAAGATCATGTGACTGGACCATAGCAGGCTGAAAATAGGTAAGTGCACACATTTTAGTCAGCTTAGGTAGCAGGAGGGTGGAGGGGACATTTCTAAGGCCAGATTCACAAATGTGCGACCGCGTTTCCCAGCATGGGGTCCGGTGCGACCCCGTTCACCGGTTCAGGTACGAAATCAGGTCCGAATTTATGCCTGAATTTGCACCTGAACCAGACCCAAAGACGCACAGGATAGGGTTGCCACCTAATCATCCACAGAACCTGTGTAATTAATATGTGTCCTGGATTAAAAGGATGATGTGGCATCCCTAGCACAGGACCCTTTTAGAATGCAGATCTTGGCCATCCCGGACATGTGTGAAACAGCTCCATTGCGAGCTGGGCACACTCACATGTCATGCCAATTGGATGTGGATAAATCCGCATCCAATTTGCACATATGTGAACCTGGCCTTAGGCTAGTTAGTGCAGGCAGAAATCCAACTTTAAAGTGGTATTAATGTTAAAAATTAAAAAAAATGCTGACAGGTATGTTTTTGTGGCAGAAGAGACCTTATCTGTTTCCTCTGCCAAATGTGCCTCTTTTTGCCTGTCAGTGGTAATGTACACCGTGCTTGTGCAACTCAGAGTACATTATGGCACCTGTTCTGTGCCGTGGTGATGTGACTCCCATTCAGGGCCGGTGTTAGACTATTTTGCACCCTAGGCAAGACTAGCTACTTGCACCCCGCAACAAAAATAAAGGCTGCAAATGCAGCAACAACCGGACATGGCTGTGCCCTAGGCAGCAGTGTGCCCTAGGTGGCTGCCTAGTTTGCCTAGTGGTAGCACCGGCCCTGCTCCCATTCGTATGCACGGAAGTGACGTCATCGCAAGGTCATTCAAGTGGCCGGACAGAGTGAACCTAGAAGGAAGGCTGGGTGAAGATGGAAGCACCCCCACACTTACAATGCAGCACTAAAGGGCTTCCTTTGACAGGTAAGTGTGATAATGTGCAACTAGCACATTATGCTATAAAGCTGCAGGGGGACGGATGAAAAAGAAATTATGAGTTTACCACAGCTATAAGTCCAGGGTAGAGGAATAAGGTGTAATACTTGCCTTATTCCTCACTCCAGTGCTCACCTTTTCTCCCTGATGCCCCAGGTTGTGGGCGGGCCCTCGAGTACAATGCAGGACTATTGGCCCTGCATTGTACTCAATGAAGTCAGCATCCGACCGCTAACCAGAGTGCCTTAGAGAGCGGGTTTCAGGGGACCAGTTGGAAGGAGCCTAGCGGGGGGAAGAATAAGGTAGGTATCACACCTTATTCCTCTACCCCTAAGCAAGCATTTAACCCTTGCCACGCAAAGGCTAATTTTTGTGTAGATTCAAATTTAAAATGCCCCTGACTTTCCCACACATCCAGAGCAGCCTACACATGAATCAATCCACAAGCACCAGGCACAGCAGACTTAAATCATGCAGACATGCATAATGCAACTCATTTCAAAGCAAGCGTGTCTTAACTGTATTTTCAGCATCCATTTTCCAGCGACTGGCCGCCCTAAATACAAGTCACCATCATCAAGGCCTGGTACACACTAGAAAATGATTTAGCAAAAAAAAAAAAAAATTACTTCATCGCAAGCCGCAGTAAATGTGTATTTGGCCACAGGGATGAGATAATCTCACAGCAAATATTAACTCACTTTTCGCCGCACAAAACCTGCAACTCCAGAGTCTGCCGTCATTGAGAATTCCTCGCAGCTGAAAAACGCAGAGGATTAAAGAAAAAAAAAGAGGAAAAAATACAAACGCTAAACCAGGAAGGTCGTCAATAAGAGCAGGAGAGATGTGTTCATGCAGAAGTGAATTCAGGATGCCAAGAGTTAATCTGCTTTCAGCGGTAATTGGCTGTAGCCTGTCTGTCTCAAACAGGAAAAAGAGAAAACTAGGGCAAGACTCTCCGTCACTTCACCAGCAGCAGTACAGAGCGAGCGCCCGCCCCGACCCATGAAAGCCAATTCACATTGGCCCCTGCGCCTTGTTTTCACAGGTGTGCTTGGAGAAAGAGCTGGGATCTCCAGCTGCCACCGACATACTGGAGATAGGCAGCGACAAAACTCGCCTAGAAGGATACACTTTCATCTTTCCTTCAAAACTCTTAACGCTTTAATGCGACGTACATGAAAAATGGGCACATTAAGCTCCATGATTATGGTACAGTCCGGCCGAATGGGAACATTTTACATGTAAACGTACTCGGGGGACACAAAACCAATCTGGCGATTTTTTTTTATTCTGGCAATCATCCTGGGAACTCTAGTGCTCCCGAGTCTGAAAAAATACATTGTGTCATATTGAGCACCACACTCTCTCGCCCCAATTTACGCTTGAGCGTAAGCATGGTCAGGAGATTTTGAGGGTTTTTGTTGCGCACGCTCATATACGTGACATGTAGTAATGGAGCAGAATTGTGCGTTCTTGCCCCAATAGACGTTTAAATAGGAGTGCCTAAAAAAAGAATGCGTTTTTCAGCCCCTGCCAAAGAAGCTTGGGTACTTTCTACAAGTTACAAGCGATACAACATTCAGGTGTGAACAGGACCATTGAGAATAATGGGATTCTTCACCCTGAGTGTTCAGAAATTGTGTGACAATACACTCAGGTGTGGCCATTTAGTAGAGACATAAATAATGATATAGTGATAGCTGCGCTCCCCTTACTTAAATAAACAATCATGCCCGTATTACAAATACATCATCATTTCAAATGATCTAAAAAATGTGTACACATGCAGCTTTAGCCTCCCGAGCGGTATGATTATGTCAGATTTTTGCGTCTCAAAGCGGTACATTTTTTGCATAGAAATTTGGCGTTTTATATTGTAGGCCTGAAAGGCCTCATGCAGACTGAGGCTGATAAACGGACGTTCAGGGGCAGTTGGTCATTTTTTCCAGCTGCCCCTGAACTCATTTAATGTTATCTTATGTGTACATTTACACAGACTCGTTTAGAGTCGTTTTCAGGCAGTCCCGTTTATAGGCTTTTTTCTGAAAAAAAAAAAGGGTTCAGGCGCTCGTTCAGAGGCATTTGAAACGCCAAATGCCTGTAACAGCTTGTAAATGCGCCTAAATGCGGTAACTTGCGTCTAGGAGCGTTGTGTTTACAGGCGTTTCCATTTTACAAAAAAAAAAATTTCAAAAACGAACCTAGACGCGAACGCGGCAAAACGCGGCATGAAAAACGCGGCGAAATGGACGTTTTAGACGCCGGCTGCTAGCTGTCAAGATAAATCGTTCAGGGGAAGTTGAAAAGCATCCCGTGTGCATGGAGCCTTATTCTTAGGAATAACTCACTTAAATCTGTCCAAACCAGAGTCTAGTAGACATCCCGGGTATGATAAAGTTTGGAACATGAAATCATAAATTCTAATAAATAACCATAAATAATTATCAAAAATATGAATATTATATTAATAATAATAATATAATAATAATAAAATGTATTCAATAATGTAATCAAACCAAAAACACTGAAATTTCCTCAGGTGCAGAATTGTCGCTGTCGTCACTTTCAGTGTCTTATGATGAATTTCCCCATGAATCAGTATCACTCAGTTCTGCAAATGATTCTTATTTATTATCTCTGTTTTGTAGCCGGTCCAAAACCACTTTTGACGTAAAGGGACGCTTTTTAGATGCCATGGACATTCTCAAGTTTCCAGGCAGAAAGAATGACATTTATAATATAAAAGTGCATGCAGGGCACTGGACAAACCACTAGGGACAAAGGGGATGTAAAATGATTTCATACAGTGATGTAATCTTACAGATTACAGTGTACTGTGTGTTTCACTTTTTGAATTTGCCGCCGGGCTCCGCCCCCATGCGACGCTACGCTCGCAGGGAACAGAGCCTGGAACCCAGAGGCATCAGTCGAAGATTCCGCCGGATGACACAGCGGGAGGACATCGCAGGATCCTGGGGACAAGGTAAGTAATATTGCCTGGGATGCTGCAATGCGATCCCGAGTGTGGCTCTGGGTTACCGCTTTTAGTAATGAAAACTCTTCCCGAGCCACACTCGGGAATACTGCCAGGGAGGCTACAGTGAATAATAATAATAATAATATTAATAATAATATAATCCACATAAAAAGTGCATTAATGAAGTGATTCCACATGCTCTGTTATAACTTGTGCCAATCCACAATATATATTGTGATTTGTTTTCCGCCACCACCTGCCACTATATGCACTCACCAGATGCCAGTAAAAAAGGAGCCTTTATCTTTAAATCAGGACGAGTTATGGTTGGATCTGTATCGCGATGCTGCAATGCCTTTCCATACACTAGTACATTGGGTTCCCCAGTGGCTCATGAAAAACAAATAACTACCATTGCACAATGTTCCAATGAATCTTTATTTGCTTAAAAGATGATAAAATGAACATTCACATTTGCCTGTGCCTTTAGACCGGCACCAAGTCTTTCCAGCATTGCTATAAGTTGCCTGTGATCGCCGCTTCCAACTCAGGAACTCGGCGTCAAGCCTCGGTTTGGGTGCAGGTCCCCGGCAGGATGTGAAGTTGCCGTCGCACAACCAACATCAACGCGTTTCGCATAAATAATGCATCATCAGGAAGCTGTGTTAATTGTTACTAGGGTTACCGATACACATTTTACATTTTACATTCTAGATAGATTTTCAACATATTTTTGTGATTGATTGGTTTGCACCGGTGCACTAATTACACAGCTATCATATTTAGAAGAAACAATCGGAATCCGCCACATAATCAATCTCCTTCGGGCCTAGTCACGCTTGTCCGTTTTAACCAGTTGAAGACCGGGCGTTTTCTGGCACTTTTTATTTACATGTGACAAACCGATTTTTCTGATAGAAAATTAGTTAGAACCCCCAAACATGATATATATATTTTTTAAAGCAGAGGCCCTAGAGAATAAATTGGTGGGTTTGGCAATTTTTTATGTCATATTGTATTTGAGCAGCGGTTTTTCAAACAGTTTTTGGGGAATTTTTTTTTTAAATACACTTTTTTATATTTTAATGCAAAAAACACAATACATAACCCAATGTTTTTGTAAAATATAAAAGATGATATCACGCCGGATAAATAGATACCAAACAGGTCATGCTTTAAAATTGCACACGCCTGCACAACAGCCACAAACGGCGTAAATTTTACTATCCCTAGGCTTTAAAAGCCTTCACTGGTTACCACTTTAGATGAACAGAGGAGGTCTAGTGCTAGAATTACTGCCCATCATCTGATGTTCGCAGTGATACTTCACATGTGTGGGACGATCATGGCTTGCATGCGTTCAGGACTGACACACGCATTTGCCTTTGTGCGCTAGCATGTGGGGGGGGGGGGGGGGAGGGGGGCACTTTAACTTAATTTATAATATTTTATATTATTTATTTTCATTTTTACACTGTTTTACATTTTTATTTATTTTTTCAAAATTTTTATTGCTTTCACAAGGAATGTAAACATCCCTTGTGACAGTAATAGGTATATGACAGGTATTCTTATGGAGGGATATGGTATTTTAAACTGGTGCCTTTAAAGCGGTTGTATACCCAACTAAAAAAAAAAACCCTGTAAGGCAAAAGCATAATGAGCTAGAATGCACCGCAATACTTACCTCAGAACGAAGATCTGACAGGGCAGCTGGGTCCCCGCAGAGGGAGCTGACATCTTCCCTCGGGGCTTTCTTCCGGGTTCGCAGGCACTGTGAGTGGCTGGAGCCGCGAGACATCACTCCGTCGCATGCGCGCAGGAGCTTTTTTTCCGACAGACTTTCCGGCAAGGCCATGACGGCGCATGCTCCGTGACGTCAACGCCTGCTTGCAAGGGGAATATCTCCTAAACTATACAGGTTTAGGAGATATTCAATTTACCTACAGGTAAGCCTTATTATAGGCTTACCTGTAGGTAAAAATGACCAAAATGGGCATACAACCGCCTTAAGACTCCATCCGGAAGACAACGCTCCAGGGTTACCACAGCACATTCTGGCTTTCTTCAGGTCTCTGGCCAGCCAGTGGACGTGCCGGCTGGTTGCGTGGGTCTCCGGTTGGGACGGGAGAGCCTGGGTGAACGGCGGAAGGAGGCGAGTGCGGGGGTGGGGGTTGCGGGGGGGAGTCCCCTCCAGCTGCTTGTAGTAATCGAGCGGCTGCTTAGCCACATTGGTTGTTATCATAAGGGAGTCGCACGTTGGTTCTAAAAAACGGTACTGGCTGCAGCTGGCTTCACCCTGGGACAACCGCTTGAAGTCAAATGACATACAGGTACATGATTTGGCGGCAAGTTTAATGCAGAAAAGCCCATACATGCTGCTTCATGAAAATGCCTGTGAAGTAGAAATCCCATCTTCTCTATAGGGCTGGTTCATATCTATGCAATGATGTTCAGTGTGAAAAGGAAATGATGTGAACCCGTTAACACCTTTGCATGTGCCTTACCTCACGTGCTGCATGCACATGGTGTGAATTCAGCTTTAGTGTTTTGTTGCTAGGAAAGAATGATTTGCAGACAATGAAAGGCCTGCATCGCAGAAATACCAAGCGTTTCATAGCTTAGGGCTCATTCACACCATGACTGTTGAGCTGCATTGATCTGCACAGATCAATGCAGGCTACACACAGGGGGAGGTAAAAAATAACTGTTTTCTATGTATCCTGTTCACACCATACAGGGGTGTTGTGGTGTGTTGTATAGAAACACAGCATGCCTGCAGTTTTACACAGCGCAACACACCTTACATCATCGCACCACAGTAAGCTGTGGTGCATGGAGTGCATTGAAAGGTCTTTTTGTAACATTTCAATAAAGTTAAAAAAGAAAGATAAAAAAGGCCTAACGGCACAATGCATTATAACAATGCCTCCCACTGCCCCTTCACAATGCACGCCAGCAGGCATGTTTAATAATACGGAGCATAATGCATGTCAGCCAGTGTGAACAAGCCCTTAGTCACTGACTGTTTGTGGCGCTGGGAGCTAGAGAGTCACCAGCTTTATTCTTTTAGCCAATGCAGCTACTGATAGCCTGGCACTGACTCTCGCCAACTTTAGTTGCACAACTTTCCTCTGAACTGGGGCTCCTTGGTGTTGACAATGCAATGGGGTTGATTTACTAAAGGCATATAGACAGCTGCACTCTGCAAGAGCAGTTGCTGCAGAGCAGGGGTCTCCAAACTTTCTAAACAAAGGGCCAGTTTACTGTTCTTCAGACTTTTTGGGGGCTGGACTGTGGCCATTGGGAATAGAAAAGGTCACAACGTCTGTGGGAAAAAACAGTGCCCCATCTTTGGTCAGTTGATACCAGTAGGAGGAATTGTGCCCTATCGTTGGTGTCATAGGGAGGAATTGTGCCCCATCATTGGTGTCACTGGGCCCAATTGTTGGTGTAAATGGGAGGAATTGTGCTCCATCATTGGTGTCATTGGGCCCAATTGTTGGTGTCACTGGGAGGAATTGTATCCAATTATTGGTGTCAGGAGAAATTGTGCTCCTTTATTGGGGTCAGTGGAGGGGAGGGAGGAATATGCCCCAGTGTTGGTATCACTGGATGAAATAGTGCCCGAGAGCTGGATAAAAGCAAGCAAAGGGCCATATCTGGCCCCCGGGCTGCAGTTTTGAGACCACTGCTTCAGAGCTTAGTAAATGAGCAGAAGCTCTGCTGACTTCAATCACCCAATCATGTGCAAGCAAATATGCTGTTTTTTATTTTCCTCGTATGTGATTGGGTACCTTTTGCAAAGTGAAGCTTTGCCTCATTTACTAAGCTCTGAAACAACTGCACTTGTAGAGGGCAGTCTATTTGCCTTTAGTAAATAAACCCCAGCGAGTCACTATAAGGGCATTGCATTATCACATTGCTTGTAACAATACAGGAGTACACCTTGGAGACAGTTGTCACCCCATATAAAGAGGTGCCTGAAGCAACCAGCCGCTATGCGTTTACACACATGCATTATTGCATGCATTAAAGCGCATTGGGTTAAGGAAGCCCATTCATTATGAACAGTCTGTCGATGCACCACAATGAATGCAAAAACATGCAGAATTTCAGTATGCGGCACACCACAGTACATGTTGTCACAACGTGTTGCATGTATATCAAGGCCTGTTTGAATGAGACCTAATTGAGGTTATATATAAAAATAATAGAACAGTTTTCTAGATCTCCACATTATTTCATGATCCTGGATCTAGCAGCCAAGAACCAAAAGATTTTTGGCATTTATTTAGATGAAGAAAATAGAAACTTTGTTTCCCAGTTAAAAGTGTTCATGCTAATATGATACAAGTGTAAGGGCCCTTTCACACTGGTGTGCTTAAAAATGCGCCATGCATTTTTGATGCACTTTCAATGCATATTTGGCGCGTCTTCTGGATTTCCAATTTCCAGCATGCACCTGTGAAACTTGGACACGTGACTCAAAAACAAACCAAAAATGCACCACGGGTGCATCTTTCCATTCATTTCAATGAGGAGGTGCATTTTTTGGTGCGCTTTTTAAATATGCACCAAAAACGCAGCATGCCAAACTTTTAAAAATGCACCATACCAGCAGCTCATTGGTCTGACAAGTTCCATTGGATTTAAAGGGATTCATGAATCCCACCACCACACCTCTTTTTAACCTCTTCATCTCAAAAAGATTTGCCTTCATGACCAGGCCATTTTTTGCTATTCGGCACTGCGTTAATTTAACTGGTAATTGCACAGTAATGCAACTCTGTACCCAAACAAAATGTATGTCTTTTTTTCACACAAATAGAGCTTTCTTTTGGTGGTATTTGATCACCACTTGGTTTTTTATTTTTTTGCGATATAAACAAAATAAGACAGAACATTTTGAAAAAAACCTCCAATATTTTTTACTTTCTTGTATAAAACATATGTAATAAAAAATGTAAAAAAATGTAATTTCTTCATAAATTTTGTCCAAAATGTATTCTGCTACATGTTTTTGAAAAAAAAAAATCCCAATAAGTGTATATTCATTGGTTTGCGTGAAAGTTATAGCACCTACAAACTATGGTATATATACTGAATTTTTTTATTTATGTATTTATTTTTTTATACTACTAATGGCAGCGATCAGTGACTTATAATGGGACTGTGATCCTGCGGCGGTCAATCTGACACGAACTGATGCTGGAGGAAACTGACTAACTGCCACTGACATCACCAGTGACATTAATACAATGGTCAGTGCTAATAATATACACTGTACTAATGACACTGGCTGGGAAGGGGTTAACATCTAGGGCGATCAAGGGGTTAAATATGTGGCTAACTATGTGTAATGTGTGTACAGTGTCCTGCTCTTACTAACTGAACTCCCTCTGTACAGAGCTCTGTGTTGTTTACCAACACAGAGCTCTGGGCTGTGATTGCACACAGCCAATCAGCAGGTCCCAGCCATGAATCATTGGCTGAGACTTGCATACAGGCTCCTGCTGTGTACAATCACAGTGGGAACCAGGTGGGGGGCACTAAACCTGGTAAAAAGGCGGCAATGTACCGGTACGTCGCTTTGCCTACAGCAGTACTCTGTGGGCGGAAGGTCAGGAAGTGGTTAAACACCAAAAGAGCTTTAAAAACTGATCTGTGTGAAAGCGCCCTAAGAGCAGAGCTACTTATAAATTAATTATTATCAAGATTAAAAGAGAAACAACTATATGGAAATAAGTGCTGTATGCACATGCATACTAAGAACGGTTAGGAAGATCCTCAAACTCTCCTTGCACGTAGGGGCCGAACCAAACAAGAACTTTAACCTAGCAGCAGATGGACCCTGCACACAGCTTAATACACTTTTTGTATAAAGGGCACTTGAAAAAGCTGAGTGGGCAGCAGGACTGTACACAAAGGCCCTGATTTTATCAAGCCGCAGCAGCATTTAAGGCACTTAAGATGGCCTCTCAACCAATGTTGTTGCATGCCATTTCAGAATACCTCAGGGTTTATGTCGATAGACTTTTGTTCACGTGAAGTGGGTTTAGCATTCACATACAAGCCTATAGGAATGAAGGAATAGGAAAACTTGCTTGAAGCAGGTCAAATTCAGAAGGAGGTCAACTGGAGGCCAAATACACAATTCTGAACAATCTCAGAAGCATCTCAAACCGATGGCATCAACACAAGCCCTTAAAGTGGTTGTCAACCCTTGACAGCCACTTTAACGTACAGGTAAGTCTATAATAAGGCTAACCTGTAGGTACCCTGCATATCTTCTAAACCTGCATGGTTTAGGAGATATACAGGGGTTGATTTACTAAAGCTTGAAAGTGCAAAATTTGGTGCAGCTCCACACAGAAACCAATGAGCTTCAAGGTTTTATTGTCAAAGCTTGGATTGAACAAGCTGAGGTTAGAAGGTGATTGGCTAGCTTGCACAGCTGCACCAGTTTTTGCACTCTCCAGCTTTAGTAAATGAACCCCACAGTGCACTGTGATGTACCCACGTCATCGGGCACATGCGCAGTGAAGAAACGGCCTCCATGCTGTTCCTTCACTGAGAGAATGTCACGCGACTCCGACAAATCACAGAATCCCGGCAGGAAGAGGGGCAGAAGATGGAGCGGGGACATCGCGGGCTTCCAATGCAGGTAAGTGCCACATAATGGGCTAATATGTGCTGCATAGTAGCCCATTATGCTTTTACATTGCAGGGTAATAAAGAGGAAGTAAAACCCATCAGGGTTTACTTCCTCTTTAACTACTTCCCACTGGGAGGACGTCCGTGGATGTCGTCCGGTTTCAGTGATGCCTACACCTCCAGGCATGCATGTTTTCAGCCGGCAATTCTCTTTCAGGCAGAAGTGATCCGAGTGGCAATTAGCCACTCAATCTTTTCTGCGGGTGGCGGAAGGGGGTCCCACCTCCCTACCGCCTCTCCTGGGCTCTACCATACGAGCGATGCGCCCGGCGGCGATGGCTACACAAACTAACATCGTTCCCCCCTCTCTGTAACCCCAGAAACCGGGAGCAACGAGTCAATTTCGGTTCCGTCTCTTTGTTTACCTGGCCACCAGTGGCCAGGAAAGCAGCCGATCGGCTGCATGGGAGGCTAGAGGAGAGATTTGTTGTTCATCCCTTGTGATAGCAATAAAGGTAATCCAAAAAAAAAAGGGTAAAAAATAAAAATTTGTATAAAATAAATAATATATATATATATTTTTAAAGGGCCCCCATCCAACCGTGCTTTACACATTAATGCAAATGCATACGTTACTCCTGCATGCATATGCAAATGGTGATCGCACCATACTTGTGATGTATTGTTGAAGACATTAGAGCGAAAGAAATTATTCTAGCACCAGACCTCCTGTGCAACTGTAAACTGGTAACCTGTAAAGCATTGCCTATGGAGAATTTTAAGCTCCGTAGTTTGCCGCCATTCCGCAGGCAGGCACAATTAAAGAGCGTGACATTAGTTGTCTATTTACTCTGTGTAACATCATCTTTCACATTATACAAAAAAACTTAGCTAACTTTAATGTTTTGTTTTTTTTAATTCATGAAAGTGTTTTTTTTTTTTTTTAAATGCGTTTGAAAAACCGCTGCGAAAATACTGTGTGACATAAAAAATTGCAACACCCACCATTTATTGTATAGGGCCTCTGCAAAAAAATATTTATATTCAATGTTTTATATTTAATGTTCTAAGTAATGTTCTGGCAAAAAAAGTATATTTTGCAAGTAGTTAAAGCAAAATTCTGGGAAACCTGAAAATTCACCTACACTGCAAGAATTAACTACTTGTTTAGTTTAGGGGGAAAGTAAAAGTAATTTTACTCACCCGCTCCTCCAGTAGATGACGCTCCTCCATACTCCAGCAGCAGTGTCTCTCAGCAATGTCCAGTGCGGGGCTATAGACCTTGCAGCAGTCTCGATGACAAGATTTTTATAGGATCTCCCTGCATGATGTGAGCCAAACTTTATTACAGGTATGTTCTTTTAGTTAAAATCTAGCTTTAAAGGCTAAGCTCACCTTTTCACTAAAATACACTATGCTGTCTCGGGGCCCAGTATGTGCAGCGCAGTTTGCAAATCGTGTCCTTAATTTTAATGTCTTACCAGTAGGCCATAACCAGCATGCACAAAGCCTGCCACCAAAACTCCAACCAAAGTTATCAGCCCCAAGTTCAAGGACGCTTCAAACCTTAGACGCTCATTTGCAGCATCACAGGAGCAAGCACACTTCCACGTTCCATATATGAACATGCACAGAACTCTCAGCCGCCACTGCTATAGGGTAGGGAGATCACACTGCACATGTCCAAATTTGGAACGCTAAACCAATGTTTGGCATACACATTTTGGGGATTTACTAAGACCAGCCTGGCCTGCTGCAGTGCGTTTAACGCATGAGCACAGTATCACAAATTATAGTGCATTACATTAAAGTGTTACTAAACCCAGCAATATAAAAACAATTCATCCGCCCCCCGAACAGTGCACACAGCTTCTAAATCTTCTTTTTATATCAAAATACTGCTGCTATATACTTTTTTTTTTTTCATCTGTATAGTGCAGTCAGGTGATAAACTGCAAAGAGCCAGAGCTTCCAAAGTGTTCATATAGGAGGAGATTTTACTCTCTGATGATGTAACTTCCTTTGCATCAGTGACCCTTCACCCACAATCCGGCCAGAGCTGATTGTTGCTTTGCCAATAACATGATCAATTCACAAATAAACAATCACTTCCTCTAGAAATGCACTGCAGTCTGTGTCCATGTGAAACAGGAAGATCGAACAGAGCACGTGCAATGTTTCCACCCTGCCTGCATGTAGTATAGTATAGTAGAGTCTAATATAGTAGACAGGGCAAGAAGCAAGTATCTGGCCATACAAGATTAAACAGCTTTTTTACACAATACAGAGGATTAACCCCTTAAGTTCCACAGCGAGTATAGCAAGCATGCTATTCTGTATATACAGACTGATTTTACTGTTGTGGGGTTTAGTAACACTTTACGTCTGCCCAGTCATTTAAATTAGCTGGCCAATACACCACAATGCACCAAAATTCATGCATGCAGCATTTTCAGCAGTACATTGCAACAGAAATCTCTCTGCAAAGGGCATTGGGGTGGCACTGCACTGCATGTAACATACATTGCTGCAATGTGATAGTGAGAATGGGCTCTAAGAGACCAGAAACAAACCATATATTTCTACAGAAGGTAAAAGATGAGAACGTGATCACAATGTTTATAGGTTTTTACTGGAAAATGTGTCTACAGTTGAATCAGCAAACAATTTGGTAGCTATTTACAAATGCTGACATTTTGCCAGTTTTTTCCACCATGGGAAATGTTAATTCTGACAGTTTTCCTTTTTTATAAAGCTGCCTTGGGCAATGTCTTCACCCATTTGCACCTTATTTTGACAAAGGAGAATACAACCCAGGAAAATCTACATTGCTGTTTTTAGACCACCACTTTAAACTAGATAGAAGTCATTATTTTTAGCGTAGGAAAGCTACACTAAAAATAAGGAGTGTCTGCTACTAGTCTACATTTTCCTTTTTATTTTGCTAATTAAATTTTCAACAGTTTTTACATGACTTTTTTTTTATTTATTTATTTATTTTACTTAAAGTTTAAACATACAAAAGTAAGACAAAACATGCTTTTTTAACAATAGAGACCTACAGTATTGATCAAAACTCTATAGCAATTACAAAGACAATGACAGAATAAAGTATGGCTTGTAGGAAGTACAATACCATAAAAAACATTGGGTGTCATGCCTATATGCGAGAGTATCGAGAAGTATTAAGGTTAAAAATAAGGAGATTCATTTTTTTATAATTATGTGAAGGAAAAACAATAACTTATTTATTAAGAAAAGAAAAAAGGCAACGAGAAGGTGGAGGATGCAGAGATCACATTACTGCTTAGATCAGCCTTTCTCAACCTTTTCAACACAGAGGAACCCTTGAAATAATTGTCCAGTCTTGGGGAACCCCTGCTAAAAAATAAAAATCTACAACTCCATAATGCATTATTGTGTTGGTCAGTGGGAAGAATGCTCCTTACACTTGCGGTCATTGGGAAGAATTACCGGCTTACAGATAGCTAAAAAAAAACAATTATGTCAGTAGGAATTTATCTGAGAGGTAGAAATTGACAATTGCTCAAGGAACCCCTAGCAACCTCTGGAGGAACCCTAGGGGTCCACGGAGCCCTGGTTAAGAAACCCTGGCTTAGATGGCTGAGGATTTCCTGAACATTGAGGGTGTAAAGCCCCATGTCATTTTATTTTTTGCCATCTGTGTGCTGTTGGGGAAATTTATCTCCACTTTCTGTCTTGGAGAACCAAGTGGAAGTAAGAGGAAATCTTTACAAAGCGAGGGGAATTTCCTTCTCAGGCACTTGTCACCAGAACTGGTGTTCCAGTGGAGGATCTGTCCTTTTGTCCTGGTGATGACTGTAAACTTTGGGATTTCCCATCAGTTTCTGTCTCCATGAGAATCAGAGATTGTCAATCAATCTCTCCAGCAAGGGCACAGACAACAATAAAAAACATGGATGGGGTTCTATTCCTTTTACACTACATCCAACTGAAAAAGGAAAAGGTTTGGGCAATGTACACACTATAACCAAAATTAGAAAAACAAATTCAACATATACCACCACTTTGACCCCTGATGATCTTGGACAGTTGGACACTAATCTTACTAATCCCCGCCTTGGGGGCCCATTTACACTTGTGCGCTAAAATAGGTATTTCCCTAACGCATAGTTATGAAGCTACTCCATTGTCCGTGTGTTGCAGTACCATCCTTTTTGAAAGCCACCCAAACACATTGTACAGTAGAATGCAACACACAACACACTGCAGCACAGCACAACTCACATACTGTGAATTGCCAAAAAAGGGTCATGAATGTTTTTTCATCCATTGTGGTGTATGGGTTGCCTTAATGCAACAAATCGAAACGGAATGCTTAAAGCGGAGTTCCACTCAAAAATGGAACTGAGCTTTTGGGGAGGAGGGTGGTGCGGATACTCTATTTTTATGGGTACTTCCTTTCCGGTAGCCTTAGGTGATCGGATGTGGAAGGTCTCCTTCCCCCTCCCTCCCGAAGTCTTCTGGGACACAGAACAGGTCCTAGAAGACTTCGGGACCAATCACAAAGCTCAGCGCCGCTTGTGCATGCGCAGTGCGCGAACAGCCGTGAAGCCGCTTCCTGTCACGGTCGGGTGCCCACAGTACCAATGACAGTGCTGCAGAGGGGAGGGGGAGAGATCGTACTGGCCGTATCGCTGGACTGGGAGACATGTAAGTGTTTACACTTTTTGTAGCTGCTGACTTTTAATAAACCTAAAATACAGTGGAACTCCGCTTTAACTGTGAATGGTATCCCACGTCTTTTATCCAACAAACATAAGGGTATTTTACATTTTTAATACAATAACCTTAACTTTTTCTTATTATTACACTGTTTTTCAGCTTCACGATACAGAATTCCATCCATTTATAGATATTCTAGGCCTGAGATTCTATGCATTAGGTACATACAATACATATACGAGGTGTGACAATTTAATTCCCAGGAATGTGAAAAGGAATTGTGCAGGAGCATTGTTGTGGTGGACAATCCACTTATCAGGCCAGAGTTGCATTGTTTTCCTCTGAACAGATTCCTGTAACCTTTTGAGAATTTCCAAGTAGCAATGTTGGTTGTCTGTTGTACCATGGTACCATGTACCATGAACTTGCAGTGAACTAAAAGGGTTCGCACTCTGTCCACATTTGCATCCATCCTTTGCGTTTTTAGCTGCCCACTTCTTGCACCATCGTGGACATCTTCCCGCCCCTCCTTAAACCGCCTATGCCATTCAAAAACCCTTGATTTCTTCATGCAATGTTCACAAATGACCATAAGTCTGTTGTAACAGCAACATTTTCACTTGCATTTTTTTCCAATTTTCACACAAAATCTGATGTTGCTCCAGATTCATGTCACTCATTTTCTGCCAACAGCGCAATTCACAAATGCGTTATTTCTTCTGCTACTCTGTAAAGACTGAGTGAACTGGTCTGCAACCCAGGTGAATGCAAGTTAGAACACTCTCCAGTGCGAATGGTGGTGTGACTCACCACCATAATGCTACGCCGCGGGCATTTTGGGAATTAAGTTGTTGCATCTCGTATACAGTATATACACTATTTTACCAAAAGTATTGGGACACCTGCTTTTACAGGTATATGAACTTTAATGGCTTCCCAGTCTTATTCCGTAGGGTACAATATTGAGTTAGCCCACCCTTTGCAGCTATAACAGCTTCAACTCTTTTGGGAAGGCTGTCCACAAGTTTTAGGAGTGTGTCTATGGGAATGTTTGACCATTCTTCCGGAAGCGCATTTGTGAGGTCAGGCACTGATGTTAGACAAGAAGGCCTGGCTCACAGTCTCTGCTCTAATTCATGCAAAAGGTGTTCTATCGGGTTGAGGTTAGGACTCTGACCATCCATGTCGCTCATCCATGTCTTTCTTTAGTGACCTTGCTTTGTGCACTGGTCCAAATCATTTGATGGAGGGGGAGATTATGGTGTGGGATTGTTTTACAGGGGTTGGGCTCTGCCCCTTAGTTCCAGTAAAGGGAACTCTTAAGGTGTCAGCATACCAAAACATTTTGAACAATTTCATGCTCCCAACATAGTGGGAACAGTTTGGGGATGGACCCTTCCTGTTCCAACATGACTGCACACCAGTGCACAAACAAGATTCATAAAGACATAAATGAGCGCGTTTGGGGTGCAGGAACTTGACTGGTCTGCACTTCAATCCGATAGAACACCTTTGGGATGATTTAGAGTGGAGACTGCGAGCCAGGCCTTCTTGTCCAACATCAGTGCCTGACCTCACAAATGGGCTTCTGGAAGAATGGTCAAACATTCCCATAGACACTCCTAAACCTTGTGGACAGCCTTCCCAGAAGAGTTGAAGCTGTTATAGCTGCAAAGAGTGGGCCAACTTAATATTGAACCCTACGGACTAAGACTGGGATGCCATTAAAGTTCATGTGCATGTAAAGGCAGGTGTCCCAATACTTTTGGCAATATAGTGTATGTTTAGGAAATATTTGCATGTCTCCACCCCTTTTCCTATAGAACCTCTCGAAGACTGGCTTTGTGAGGGTATGAGCTCACTAAATACCTTTTGTTTCAAACATTTTCAAGCATTAAATTTTTGCATGCTATCACTCTACTGCTAATTATGCTATGGCCGCACAGGCAAATTTTTTAAGCTCACAGACTGGAAATCCATTCTTCTTTAGGATTAGCTGCTCAGGAAAAAGGGAAATAAATAAAATAACTTTTTTTTAAAAAAAAAAGATGTACTTTTTAAACTAACCTGAACGTTTAGCTGGGAGGTGGTCTATCCAGCTAATCCTCAGCTCTATCACTAGGTAATTGAACAACAGACTTGGCTTTCTGAAACCTAATAGACGAAGCGTGCACTTAATTTAATTTAAAGAGTGCAGTTTGGGGCTTTCAATTGAAGCGTGCAGAGCTGGGGTTTTGCACACCTAAGCCCTTTGGATAGAAGGCGCACTGTGTATTTTTACTACTGTGGTTTGTTTGCTTTGCTTACATATTTTAGGATGTCATATAACCTTGTACGCCATATCCATGATTCAGCAGTGTTCATTAACCCTTCTGCTTAAACATTACACCAGATAGCAAGTCAGATCATGCCGACATATGTATTTGGGATTTTCACTATGGTAGTGGCTGATATGCCTTTCAATGCTATAGACGCTTCTGGCAACACAAATGGGCTGATTTACAAAAGGAGTTGAGATATTCACAGAATATAACTTGGGAATATTCATTGCAATTATGTGAAAAATAATTACTGTTCACCCAATACCCAACTGTGTGTAGACGAAACAAAAAACAGCAATTTGCTTTCCTCATGATTGGATAATAAAATGAATATTCATACAATTTATTGTGTGAAGATTCTCAACTCCTCTGGTAAATCTGCCTTACAATGCATTTGTAATAAAATTGGCTACAGCCACATCCGTACCACAGACCATGGCTTTATACATGCGATAAGCAGTTTTTAATGGTGTCATGTGAGAGCATATGATTTTATGCTATTAAAGCTTTTACTAAATTACTACGCTAAGCAGGCGCTTGTTGCCTTTCCCCTTTGTGCAAATATTTAAAAAGATGGCCATCATTTTAAAGAAGATAAACCTTAAAGTGGTTGTAAACCTCAGACATGAAATATGAACAAAGCATATCCCTTTATAATGTGTACCAGGGGCGTACGTACAGGGGTCATAGGGGTTGCAATTGTGACCCGGGCCCATGCTCCAGGCGGCCTGTGCACCCCCCTGTACGCCTGGTTAGGAGGGCAGCGGCATGTAGAGGAACATATCCCTCCATGTAGCGGCTGAATGCCCGCTTCTCCTCCTCTCCCTCCCACAGACAGCTGATTGACAGCCTTAGCTCTGTTCTTGTGTGCTGTGTGGAGGGGTGTGTCCCTTCCATCCAATCAGCTCTCAGAGCTCTCCTGACTAAGCTCTGCAGAGAGCAATTTCAGGTCTCTGATCCCTATTTTCTGAACTCTCAGACCAGCTTTGTATATTCTGAACTTTGAATGGATATAAAGATGAGAATACTGCAGATAAACAGGTACAACTTATGTAGGAGGTTTTGTTTCAACGCTGTGTATCACCTGAGGCCAGTCACATCACTGTGTTTATGTGAAGGGTTCACAACTACTTTAAAAAAAACAAAGAGGTGATTTACTAAAACTGGAGAGAGCAAAACCTGGTGCAGCTTTGCATGGTAGCCAATCAGCTTATAACTTCAGCTTGTTCAATTAACCCTTTGCAAAAAAAAAACTGGAAGCTGATTGGTTTCTATGCAGAGTTACACCATATTTTGCACTCTTTGGTTTTACTAAATCAACCCCAAAATTTGCCAGCCGGTAAGAGGTAGATGAAAATTTAGAAGTCTCTGCTGCCAAAAACCTAACTCACATACCTGATAGTCATTTTTCTAAATCTGTACATCAGGATCTTACAGATGCTGGGAATAGATCCCAGTCACAAAGCAATGTAACTCAGTGGGCATGCACTGGATTTACATCATCAGTGCCTGCACAATGGGCAAAGCAAGTACTCGGAAGACGAAGACACCCAGTGGTAGATGTGTCATAATGTACAAGTATAATAACATAGCGCTACTCTGATTTAAACACAATACATCATACATAAAATGTGTTGTACATAACAGTGGAGTATATTGCTGCATACAGAACCTGGACCCTAGGAAAGGGAAAAAAAGCTGTATATGACCTCCATTTAAAGCGGACCTTCAGTCATTTTTTCATCTTTCCATCTATTAAATCTTCTGCCCTTGTTGTTTTAACTTTGGATAGTAAAACATTTTTTCTGCCAATAAATAACTTATACAGTCCACTTCCGGTTTCTTGTCTGGTCATTACCCTAGGCTTATGACACCATGCACATCTCTCTCTCTCACTCTCGTGAGAGTTTGCCAGGAAGGGAGGGGGGATGAGTCATAAGAGGGCCAATGAGAGCTGCGGGGCTGCAGAGCTGGAGGTGTGCCTCTGTGTAAATCCAGGAAGTGAACAGGCAGCAGCTTCAGCTGCCCACAGTAAAAATGACTGCAGCCAGACTTAGTGGAGGGAGATATCTGCAGATATTTGGCAAGTACAGAATCACAGTATGTATAAAATGATATGCATATACAGCTGAGTGGTATTAAGCCTTAGGAAGGGATCTAAGGGATCTCAAAAACTTGCATAAGAACTCAAGTTAGCCAATAAAGATATCACCTAAACTACAAACTTTTTGCAAGGATTGATTGTTAACAAAGTTAAAGACATTACTACATATAAAAGTCATCAAAGTAATCAATTATAGCAACAAAATACTCTATCGATACTTTTATAGAGGTCAGGGCTGGTGCAAGGATTTTGACACCCTAGGCAAAACCTCATTTTGCCACCCCCATTGGCTCCACCCCCTTTGTCCTACCCATGTGAGAGGAGGCGGCCCTATACAGGAAGCATCGGCTCTGCTCCCTCTAGCACTGGCTCCAGTACGGCGCCTTTAATTACACTACCGGTCGGACAGAGTAGCTGCCTCAGACTAAGTTGGTTAAATGCTGCAGCCTGCATAGCATGAAGACGCGGAGGGAAACCAGCAGCCGGGCACCCCTAGGCAGCAGTGCGCCCTAGGCGGCTGCCTAGTTTGCCTATTGGTAGCACCGGCCCTGATAGAGGTATAAAAAAATGACACGCTATTAACGTCATCATTATCCACCCAGTTGCAGTATACTTACTGAATTGCTTACAGTAATAATACATTTACATTTGATCAATGCAATTATAATCTATGATCATGTTTAAGAATTCTATAAAACTCTATACAGACACAGAACATACCTCCCAACTTCATGAGAAGAAATAGAAGGCCATCTCCTACCACAAACTATGTAAGCAAAGGACACACCCTTGCTATAACCCCAGTTTTAATGATCACTATGAAATAGTATTAAAAAAATATGATTAGTCAAACGCACAAGTGCTTTTTTTTCACAAATTTTCCTTCCAAAAAGAGGGCCAGAAGGATTTAGTTGAAAAAGAGAGCCAGTTGGGAGCTATGATAAAAGACTGCACCTCAAACAGGATCTGACCATTAAGCATGATTGTTATACAAACTGTATTACAATACGATAAAGAACATTGTGCTACCATTGTGGCCTAAACGCTGAAGCCAGTAAGAACAAAACTATTATTGCCCTAAGTAACATTTCATTTGCTGGGTTCCAAAGACCATTTATTTTCCTGGTCCTAACCTGACTTAAATATTATATTATACAAATTAGGTTATATAAGACGATCATTCTTTTTGACGATGGGAAGACAATCTGTTGCCCATAAATGGAAAAGATGCCTCTTTGTATCTGTTACCCATAGACATATGCCTTTTTTGCCTAAGGTTAAATTTGCCCTATTTAACTACAATTCTATCACATACTATAAATCGCAGAACTATATGAAGTCTCTTTTTTGTACAATCTCCTCATAAAAGCATTCATGGGATTGTTTGAGCCTGAATCTAGGCCTCTGGATTTTGATTTTAAAAGTAGGCAGTGAGTATGATGATCTTCCTCTACAACAGACCTACATGTGGCTAGGTTTTAAAGTGCTATAGACATCAGATATGGGTTAGATAAGCCCATAACTAACTAATTATGTATAAGTCAGCATGCTCCTATTGCCCAAGTGTGCACGTTTATGCAGATATCCCGAAGCTAACCCTATACCTTTGGATTTTCCTGAGTTGTACAATGATCCTTTAAATCAGAGTTAGGCAACCCTGGAGAGGTGGACATCTAACTGTACAACATGGAAAAGATAAAAGATCACCAGTGTGCAGTGCACTTTTTTTTAAGGAAATAACCTAGCAAGACACCATTAAAAAGTAAGGAAGGTTTGAGGAGTTCAGATGTTAGCAGTAAGTAACGCAGAGTTCAAGGGCCAGGACTAGGCAGCAGTAGTCCCTCCTGAAATGTACTTACAGACTGAGGGAAGTCATCCCAGGTCTCTCTTCAGCCATATCATATGACACATCAGAGAAAAGGAGAAGCATAGGACTTCCCGTGGCTTTGCATTCTCATTGTCACTCTGATCTGAGGCCTAAGAGGTGCAACAGTGGTGTCAGAAGCTGGTGACATGGCAGGCTTGGTCATTATTCACCCATCCCATGCCCGTGCTCGACAATTGTGACTAACAGGTTGCCAACCCCTGCTTTCATTTCTAATGGAACATATCTAAACCTAATGTGGAAAGCCTCACACCTTTGCCAGGTAATATTTTCTGCTTTTGTCCTTTTTGTGGTAACCAATGTTACCAGGACATAAAGGGATGGGAAATCTAAAATTTTACAGCCATCATCAGGACAAAACAGAGGGAAAATCTATGGGGACAACGGTTCCAGTGAAACATTTCTAATAGCAGATTTCTACTCACTTTAGAATACTTGTCTCTCACTTCCTGTTGTATCTGCAGGACAGGAGGAGAACTCCAACAAGACACACACAAAACAGACCAGATAGGGTTCTTAACCATTCCCTACTGGAAAACATGACTTTAGATAGACTTTCAGTTGATTTGGAATGTAGTAGACATTTGTTGTATAGAAACCATGTTTATTTTCTTCCTAGTATTATAATTTTGTTTTTCACCATAGTCACCGGGCCTCTCTACACATGGTAAGTATCTTGCTGGTCAACATAGACCACAACAGCATACAGGCCTTTGTTGATAGGGATGGACTTGTCAATGGCATGAGTTTTAGTATCTTCTGAGACCAATCAGAATTCAATGACAGGTGCATCTGACTTACAGTTGACCTCAAACTGGACTTGCATTCCTACAGACTTGTAGAGAAATGCAACACCTACCTAAACTGAACAAAAGCCCGTCCACACAGGCTCCTAATATAGTAAAAGCAGATGGACATCAAGCAAGTTGCAAACAACAGTTTTTTGTTTTTCTAAATTATCATTCTATGAGCACTAATGATTATTTTACATCCTGTCACTGGCAACAACTTGCTAAAAACCGCAGAGAAAATACGCATGTTTGCATGTGTCTCTCCTTTGCAGGCTGGATGAAAGAAGTGTCACTCCCATGCTGGTGGAAATAGTGCAAAATGTAGGTCTCCAGCAAAGAAGTGACGTCTGACTCATCCAGCCAGTAAGGGGGTGACATATTGAAACAAATGAGTTTTTCTCTACCCTATCTAGCGAGTTGTCACCAATGACAGGATCACTAACGTTACATGGCCCTAACAGTCGTCAACCAAGCATGTTTGGTTCTTTATGGAAGAAACGGAACTGTCATGACCAGCAGCAGCTTTTTTCTGAAGAGTAACAATAAAAGAATACAAGCTTCTATATCAGGGTTTCTCAACCAGGGTTCTGTGGAACCCTAGGGTTCCTCCAGAGGTTGCTAGGGGTTCCTTGAGCAATGGTCAATTTCTACCTCTCAGATAAATTCCCAATGACACCATTGATCTTCTTAGCTATCTGTAGGGAGTATTTCTTCCCAATGACCACAAGTGTAAGGAGCATTCTTCCCATTGACCATCACACTAATGTATCATGAGTTGTAGATTTTTAATTTTTAGCAGGGGTTCCCCGAGACCCGAGAATTAGTTCAAGGGTTCCTCGGTCTTGAAAAGCTTGAGAAAGGCTGTTCTATATGATAAGTAGAAGGTATCATCGCAAACTGACCTGAAAAACATTTTCAATCCAACCAAAACCAGCTAAATCAAGTGATAACATTTAAGGATAACCTTAAAGTAAATGTAAATCTTATGAAATAGAGATATTACATCAGCACTAAAGTTGTGTGAAGAGATAGGTAGCCTGGGAATGGGAACTTGATGACCGCAAGCTTCAATAGGTTATGCCACCGTCTTCCAATTGGGGAATCTTTCATTTTAAACAACAAAAATGAGAAGAGGGGCGCAACAACCTTGTGCATTAGCTAAAAAAAATGTATTAAGGAAACAATGATAAAGTATATACTCACAAAAGCCAGATAGCTGTGCACATATTGCTACAAGCATACGTCAGAAGGAGATGGAAGTCCAATGTAAAACCAAGGGCTGACACATTTCGAGGGGTATACCCTTTTCATCAGAGCTCTGGCAGAGTCCATTGCACCCTTCTTGTCATTTTTGTTACAAGTAAACCCTAACAATGAACTTCTGTTATTTGTCCCTATTTGGTCTGTTAAATATACATTTGAAAGTGTTTTGTTTTATCTATTTGATAAATGGAAAAAATACCAGCTGATCCTGCCAGGAATCCAGTGAGCATGTATCTTAATGGGCAAATCAGTGTTATCAACCTTGCCAAGTTCACCTCAGTGAACAACAGAACACCTCCTCCTATGTTATGGGGATAAGGTAAGTGCGGAAGTATTCCGTAGTCCCAACACACTTGCTTTCCCACTCTTGTCTTCCATACATTCAGTACAGCTAGTGACTCTGGGACAAGAAGTGTGTTACTGGCAGGATCATCAGATGAAAACAAAGGGGAAAAAAATAAACCGATGCAGCCAATCACATTTATCCAAGGACAGGTAAGCTTCAATATATAAATGTGTTTTGTTCTTGGCGTTAGATATACTTCACATCACCTTAACAATATTTTCTACCTTCTCACATTCCTTTCCTTTTTGCTGTGTCCTTCTTGTCACACCCACCTTTCACTTTTTGCTGGTTGCCATGGTGATTTGCCGCCACCTGGATCCCTACATCTAATGGCTTCTGGAATTACCCTCCACCTAATTGTAACTGCTACTCATGCATAGTAAGAGTGCAAGTCGCATAAACTGGGGAAAAAGCAAAGGAGGGTGGAACATGAAAACAAATTTTCTTCCGACCCCTTTCAGATTTTTTTTTCAGAACTCCATGCCTCATGCACAAATGTCTGAAATAAGAACGGCTCCTATTCTTCTTTAATCACATGCTTTTACACACGAGAATCTGTTCTTTGTTGCTCCAGTGATTTTTTTCTTTTAAATTACCCCAAAATGAGACTGCTGAGGGGTGTTACTAGAGAGTACTTGGCCATCTGACAAAATCTGAAGATGTCCACAGTCTGCTAGCTCCATTGTTAAAGTTCAACCCTACCCACAGAAATCTTTGTGCCAGAAAATTGCCCAGCACAGCAATTCTCTAATTGCATCTTCACTAATGTGACACAGGTGCCTGAATAATGTATATATCATTAGATGCCAGATCTGGCACGTAGCCTGAATAAATAAACGTGCAGCCAGATTGAAGGGGTTTGGGGGGGGGGGGTGTCTGGAAAGAGACAGATTTTCCTATAGATTCTGGGATCCTTATGCTGCCAGCCCCTGGAGCATGCCCCAACCACAACAATATCCTGAAGCAGAGAAGGGGATAAATCTTAATATCCATGTAAAGTCCAAACTTTTTTTCCACTTTTGGATAGAGGGTCAAGGGCTCATTTACAATAAGGCATCATAGTAGCACATGTATTATCGCAACACACGGTACAGCACAGAACGCAAATTACAGCAGTGCAATCCCTTCTGAAAAGCCCCCCAACATCCTAAAACCTAGTACACACATTACATTTGTTTTTTAGTTCAACCCAGAGGTCTCCATACTAACTATGCAATGTTAGTACAGCAATCTCCCCCACTGTGCTATTGTGATCTGACAGGGGGACTGCTCCCCTGCCAGAAAACACCGGTTAGCGCTCGCAGCCATTGGCTGCAAGCGCTGATCGGATGTAGATCAGCTGCTGGTTTTCAAGCATGCCTGCCCAACAGAAGCTAGTCTTGAGATTGGCTTCTGTCAGACAGGCAGCTGTACACATGGGCCAAAAGTTGCCCGATTTCCACTGGATTGGCGGATTTGGTTAAGGCAAAGCACTGGTGTTGCAGCGTGCCGCAATGCACGATATTGAGGTTTTGTGTTACAAAAAAGTGGTCAGATCAAGTTTTTTGGTATGTTAGGGTGCCATGGCAGCTCATTCATTGCAATGGCCTGCCAGGGAGTGGGCTATCATTTACCAGTGTGTATACGCCCACATGTGTGACTTTATAGTCACATGGGCTGTTCAGATGTGATAGGGAAGAAATGCTCAGCAAAGTTGCCACCACAGCTACAAAATCCCAAGCTGAATTGGGGACATGCACAGAAGGTGGAGACTGAGAACAGCAGGATCAACCAGGATTTTTGCAGAATGCAGAAAACGAATCTCATAGTGACTAAAGGCCAGTACACACGATGCAAAATTAGTACGGTAATTTTCGTTTGATGACCAATCGTCCGAAAATGTTACCGTTAGTATGATCCTTTCGACAGTCGATTCTGACTTTTCGGACGAAGAGATCCTGATGTGCAGACTATAAAATTTTTGTCGTATGTGAACTCAACGTCCGATTTTTGTTTAATTAGTACGGTTTTCATCCGAAAAAATCGTATGCTCACAAACGAAAAAAACATACAAAACTATTCAACACATTACATCACTTCTGAAATTGAATTCTGCTGTACGAGAATTTTCGTATGGTGAGTATGGTGGGCAACCTCTGCACTGTCGACATGAGACTAGCATGCCAGTCGTCTGAAAATCTATGCGTGTGTACGAGGCTTGAGTGAGTATGAACAACATGAAATACAGCATTTATTGATAGTTTTTTTTATGATGTGGCTTTAGTGACACTGTAATGCACTGCAGGGAAGTAAATAAGCCCTAAAAAAGTCATAGCATATCTATAACGGACTGGGGAGATTTCCCTGCACTTCCTGTCCTGGAAGTGCAACAGGAAATGAAAGGAAATCTCTCCAAAGTGAACAGAATACTCATTGTAGGTAGTTGCAATAGGGGCAGGGGTATCCATTTGAATGAATTTCTCTTACTTCTTGGTCTGGTGACAAAAGCTGAACATGGGGGGGTATAAATAGGTTCACAAAGCTAACACAACAGGATACGTAAACAACTTTTTTTTAAAGTGCCAGTTATTTAATCATTGTCCAATAATATTGGAAAAGTACAGTCACATGGCTAAATTAGAGCGCAGTATCCTTGTGTTGAAGCTTTGTGAACTGAGCCTATGGTGACATAAAATCTAAGTAGAGGTTCACTTGAAAGAGAGTCATTCACAATAAAGATGAACTCCAGGTGACATAAAAGATGCATATTGATGCAGCTCTGTAGTCGTTTATACTTCATACAGCCATGTTATAGTTATCTGCTCTATGCAATGGTTCTCCACAGAGCAGCCCATATCCTCCTCCCTCACCAGCGTCTTGGCTCCTCCCTCCTGCCGTGTGCCCCCACAGCAAGCAGCTTGCTGTGGGGGCATACGAGCAAGTGTGCTGTCCGTTCACACACAGAGCTGTGGCTCAGTCCCATTCCCCTCTGTTTCCTGATTGACTCACTGGCTGTGATTGACAGCAGCGGGAGCCAATCAGGAGTGTGAGACCCCAGAGAGGTAAGGCTCTCGTGGACATCGCTGGATTGAGAGGGGGCTCAGGTAAGTATTGGGGGGGGGAGCTGCTGTAAACGGAAGGTTTTTTACCTTCATGCATAGAATGCATGAAGGTTAAAAACCTTGTGCCTTTACAACCACTTTGATGTTTTTTTTACATTAAAGCAGTGTAGGTACTTAAATTTGACTTGGTATGTATGAGCCACTGGCAATCCCCTGTACAGCAAAACTCAAACAAAAAGAGGGAGAAGCAGTACAAGACGCCAGTTAGTTGTGTTGCAGTGCTCATGTGCTAACAAGGGGAGAGGTGGAGAGAGCAGAGTGACAGAGAGATAAGCTCATCGGTGTTCTGATTTTCATTTTATTATCCAGTCACAATCTAGGGGAGGGACCAGACCTGTAAGTATTACTCAATGCAGCAGAGAAAAATCAGGTTTCTGGAAAGGCTGGGTAAATCGCAGGATTGGATGGACAATAAACAAAAATATACTTTGAAAAACATTTCTCATATAATGAAAATACTGTAATTGTGTATTTAGCTGTTTACCTGGAATTCCGCAATAATACAGGGATTAGCATACCTTCAAATCAGACACCAGTGTCTGGCTGTGATTGGTCACAAACAGCTAAACCTATCAGCTCAGCATCAGCAAGGAACAAGAGTAAGGGGGCTGGTTTTGGTGGGGTCGTGGTGCCACTTTTCTTTTCTAAATGCTGACCCTTAACAATGATCAACTTTTTGGTTCCTTTACCATTCATTGCATTCTTGTCTGATATCTATCACTTCTAAAAACAAGTCAGACATTTAAGATGGTTGTAAACCTCAGACATGAAATATGGACAAAGCATATCCCGCTATAGTGTGTACTTGTCTCAATCCAGAGCACTAGGTGTCATTTCTGCCTGCTGCCTCATTCCTCTGCTATCAGCATGAATTGCGTCTTCACTTGCACTTTGAACGGATGTAGAGAAGAGAACACTGCATATAAACAGGTACAACATATGTAGGAGGATTTGTTTTATTTCTGTGTATCACCTGAGGCCAGTCCCTTCACTGGGTATATGCAAGGGTTGCCAACCACTTTAAGGAGCTGTTTAGGACTAGACTTTTTTGGGAGCATATGATTGTAATTGCACATGTATAATGCTGTATGGTTCTAATAAAAAAAAAAAAAACTGTATATATGCTATTTTCTTTTTGAAGGCCAAGAGACATACTCAGCAAAATTCTTCAGTTTTCAAGAAATACAAACACTCCTGAGCATGTGGAGAAACATGAGCTCACAGTACACCTCGGGCAGTTTCACTTTTTTTTTTTTTGCTGACTTCGAGAAAATTTCTTAACTTTCCAAGAAACCCTTTAGAAGTGAGGTGCTCCTCACGTCTGGGTGTGTTATGCTTACATCAGTTCTGCTAAGTTTGTAGAGGACAGGTAGCTGCACTGTGACTTCTATACATTTAAATAGGAGACTGTGACTTTGTACAGATCGATGACCTTCATTTAAAGCTAAAACCCAGGCAATTAACTAACTACACAGATGAAATAAATATATGGGAGCTGTTTTACCTGCCAAAATACTTGTATTTCTGTCCATCCAGTTCTGAGATTTATACAGCTCTGCCACACAGCACAGTCTTGTACAGAAGCACAGAAGTCCTGATTTTCTCTGCTACAGTTAAAGCAGAGTTCTGACTGGGAAAAAAAATAAGTCACCAGCTACAAATACTGTAGCCGCTGACTTTTTTTTTTTCTTTTATAAATTATTTATTTTAGAGATCAAGGAATTGTACAAAATCACTTGCATGAACCAATGCTAGATACAAAATTAAAGAAAACCACTTTGTAGTACAGTTAGCACATAAGAGCTACTTAACTAAAAGCATATTTAACATGGACCCCCATCGTAACATTTCGGATGGGCAGTCCCAGATTTTGGCAAATTCCATGAACAGTTATCTGTTCTTACTATAACAAGGCCAGGTAACGGTCAAATCAACCTACCGTAGCTGGAGCGAAAGAAGAACCAAGTTCAAGAGAGAGAAGAAGAAAGGGAAAAAAAAAAGAAAGAAGAAGGGGAGGGTTGGGTGCCAAGGTGGGAGAGAATGAGGTAATCCCTTTTGACTAGATCACTACACCGGGTGTGTCATTGGCTGGGAAGCTAACAGTGTCTGGTCTCTATAGATGAAATAGTGTGTCCAGATCTTCCAGTATTTGTCTGTTTGCTCCTTCAAGGTCATGGTAAGATTCTTCATAACCAGGATATCTGGGCCTCTTGTCTTCCAATGAGAAATTGTTGGTGGGTTCATAGTTTTCCACAGGGCCGGAATACAGGCCCTAGCAGCTATCAGCAGATTTCTCAAAAGAGAATTTTTTAATTTCTTGTTGGACATTGGGGTGTCATTCAATAAGTAAGCTGCCGGGTTCTTACCAAGGGAGACCCCAGTCAGTGTTTCAATAGTAGATTCCACAGTCCAAAAACTGTTTCATTTTGGACATTCTCAAAATATGTGCAGGAGGATCCCCACCGCCTCTCCACAGCGCCAACACGTGTTCGGAACCTGTGGTTATATGCTATGCAACTTGGCTGGCATTCTGTACCATCTTGTAAGAAGTTTATAATCTCCCTCTTGGTATCTACTGGCCAGGGAGGCCTTGTGAGAAGAGTATTATCTTGTCTTTCTGAGGCTGGGAAAACGTAGTTTGAAGGTCGTTTTCCCATTGTTGTAGGAAGGTGAGGTCAGACATCCCTACCTGGTTTGTCACGAGAGCATAAAAGTATGAGAGTGAATGGGGGAGCTGATTCCCCGGCCATGCAGACCTGTTCAAACAGAGTGAGCTGGCGTAAGGTCTGGTGGCAGTGACGGAAGGTGAGCATTCAGTTGCGCACGTTGTAAGAAGTCAAGCTTGTTTCGGAATCGGTTCTCGATATCACGATTGAATAGAAGCCCGTTGTTCGCCGCAAAATGAATGCGCCTCCTAATGGTTTGGTATTTTAAGTCCGTCATAACTGGCTAAAACGTAAATGACCCCAGTACTGGGGTAAGGGGCTCGGCTCTGGAGATAGCTTAGGCAGTGTCTTAAAGATACGTTTAGCTACTCTGAAAGTCGCCCCGACCATAGGATGTAGAGTAATCGCCATAGGGATATCGCCAGGAGTGACCAAGGTATACCCGCCAGAGTGGAGTCTATGGTGGCCTGTTCAAGGTCAACCCACAGTTTTGGTTCAGACTGCACACACCATTCCATGATTCTAGTTAAATGGGAGGCTTCATAATATTTCACCGTTTCGGGGAAACCCATACCCCCTCTGATTTTAGGTAATGTCAAAATAGCTCTCCGTAATCGTGGTTGTTTGCCCGCCCACACAAAAAAATGAAAAAACTCTTTCTCAGCTCTGTCAGATAACTCTGTGGGAGTTTGATAGGCAGCGTTTGAAAAAGATAAATTAACCTCAGCATTACATTCATCTTCAAGATGCTAGAGCGGCCAAACCAAGTAAAAGTCTCCTTATCCCATTGTAATAGGTCCGATTTGAGCGTTCTAAGAAGGGGTGCAAAATTTAATTCAAAAATCCTACGGAGGTTGCATGGGATATTAGTACTTAGATAGCGTACATGTGAATTCGTCCATTTTAATTTAAATGACTGCTGCAAATGCTACTGGGTCGTGGTAGGTAATTCCACCCCAATAACTTTGTACTTATTATAATTAATTTTGTGATTGGAAAGCTGACCATATCGATGAAGTTCTGCAAGACGGGAAGGGAGCGGCGAGACAGACGGGGAGGTAAGGAAAAAGATTAAATCATCGGCATATGCAAAAACTTTATGATGGCACGACTTGGTTATAATACCCTTGATATCTGGATGATCTCTAATAGTCCTCAAGAAGGGCTCTAGGGTCAGTATGAAAATTAGAGGTGAAAGGGGACAGCCCTGCCTAGTTCCATTCCTTATATGAAAGGCGTCAGAGAGCACATCAACCTTCACCCTAGCTGAGGGCTTGGAATACAACGCATTCAACCATCTGCGCATCCCCGACCCAAGTCCTATGTGTTCCATTGTGGAATGTATAAACGTCCACTCTACCCGGTCAAATGCCTTCTCCACATCAAGGGATGTAGCTGCTGACTTTTAATATATGGACACTTATCTGTCCAGGGAGCCCTTGATGTTGGCACCCCAGTCGATCTTTTGATCGCCACCATCGCCACTAAGGGAAACCAGCAGTGAAGCCTTTCGGCTCCCTACTGCGCAAGCTTTCTAATTGGCCCCGGCAGCGGAGGAAGGAGGAGGAGGGCCGAACTTCTGAGAGACGGCACCGCGGATCCGTCTCCGGAAGTGGCGAAGGGGGACCTGTCAAAAACAGGTCCCCGGTCCCCCCTGAAAGGTGCTAAATGTGGCACTGGGGGGGGGGAAGCAAATAAGCGGAAGTTCCACTTTTGGGTGGAACTCCGCTTTAAGTCACACTTACAGGTTTTGCCCCTACCCCAGACTGTAGCTGGAGAGTAAAAGGAGAAGCAGTAGACTGATGAGCTCATCTCTCTGTCAATCTGCTCTCTAGCTCTATCAGCATATCTCTTGTTAGCACATGAGCACTGCAGCATTGGCTACTTGTTCTGCTTCTTCCTATCTCGGTGTGAGTTCAGTGAGTCAAGATACTGATATCAAGTCAAATTCAGGTACCTAAGCTGTTCACATATAGAAGCATACTTTTTAAGATACGGTGTATTAATTAAAAGGGATTTTTATTAATTTGTGCGCTATGATTCATTTATATCCATCCCAGGGGCCGTATATATGTTTTGACTCAGGAGCAAGTGGTACAGGGCTCAAAAGGGCCCCCTCCTGACAATGCCCATCATCATTCCCGGAATCTGTCGTTCCATTGGAGAGCCCAGGGACGCTGCAAGTGGTGGGGTTGGCTGCCCACAGTAAAGATGGAGGAACACTCGATCCTCCCTCTCCTCTGTTACGAATGAAGCCTATAGTGACAAGGATTTTGTCATGTCTGTTGTTTGGTTCTGCCAGGGAAGCAAAAATCTGTTTGATTAGATGCTTTTAAGGGCAGAGGAGGGATCAGGGTTTAGTAGACCTCTAATTTCTCCATAAAGAGTTCCTGTCACTGCCCAAGCTATCACAAGGGGTGTTGCTCATTCCTTTGTTAGCAATAATGTTAAATGAATAATAAAAAAAATGTAAAAAAAATAAATTTAAATAAAATAAATAAAAATAATAAAAAAATGTAAAGCACCTCACCCCCCTATGCTCATACAAAAATGTATGCAGGTCCAGAACACATATGTAAACAATGATTGCACCACACATGTAAGATATTGCCACAAATGTGAGAGTGAGAGCAATAATTCTAGTGCCAGAGCTAATGTCTAACTCTAAATTGGTAACCTGTAAAGGCTTTTAAAACTTGACCTATGGACATTATTAGGTACAATCGTTAGTCGTCATTTCGTGTGCACTTTTGCCTAAAATTTGCATTTGATGAACAGCCTCCCAAATATTCTGTGTTAATTAAAAATTCTATTCTAACCATTCTATTTTTCAGGGCCTCTGCTTTCAAAAAATATATGCTTGGGGGTTCTAAGTACTTTTCTTAGAAAAAATTATTTAGAATGCTGATTTCAACATGTATGTGAAAAATGTCAAAACTGCCCAAGGCATGAAGTGGTGAAAGCCAGGATTGGCTGAAACGAGTCAGCCCAGACAATGCCTTTTACCCTGTTGTTACAATAATAAGGATTCTATAAGCAGTTTTGGAGAAGAGTGACAACTTTTCTACAATTTGTACATTCCAGCACCTGGGTATAAGTGGTACCTGGTACCCCCAGTTGATGAATTTGGAATGCATGATTAGCATGAGTATCTGATTCCTTTGTTTGCATCAATTTGTGTCTCTTAGTTCTTCACAGAGTTCAGCTATATGTCAATATGCCCATAGACATGAGATGGTGATTGCCTGATATGGCTCTTCTCAGTTGGATTGGGTGACGATCTTATATCTATGGAAGAGCGTCTGCAGGTACAGATTAGAGTACCTATCCCAAATGGTTTTGTTCTTCCCAAGACAAGCAGTACATCAGTTTTTGCTGCATTTGTCCTCCCAGACCCCCCCCCCCCACAGCACACACTGTGTTTAAACATAAGTCTTACGTTTTTTCATTGACACCCTATGACCATAGAGTACATAAGGATATTTCCATCTACATTAGAATATGCTTTAGCACCTAAGGAACTTAATCTGAATTGTATTATGAAAATTAGAATTCAGAAATTCTTCACTCTGCAGCTGAATTGATGTGATTTTCTGGGGATTCCAAAAATACAAACATGAAATATATTTATTGAACCTCATTTGTGTTTAGTTATCTATTTTTGGTGGTTAAATAAAATGATCACTGTTTAAAACTACGCCTTAAAGCTTTATATGTCTCATAAAACACCAGTTATATTCATAATTTAGCAAATATGTTATTTTTTACGTCCAATAGCCAAACCCATGGCCTGTATACACATTTCCCCTTTTTTGGTGTTCTGTTAAAAAAAAAAAAAAAAAAAATACAATAACATATTAACCATGACAAGTCTCAAACGCAGCTGTTAATTCCATGTTTGCTGCACTACATAAGGACCTGCTAGCCGTGTTGATGTGCATATAACATTAGCATATTTTAAATGGGCATTGACGAGATAGATAAATAAGGCCTGGCACAGCTGCATCTGCAATCACAGCAAAAGAAATTCTCTCTAGCTTTACCCAGCGGCATCATGCAGAGGCATTAGCTGCAGTGGGCATACAGCATAATGGCGTCAGTGTGCTCCCTCTATGCTATGCTGCTGACCTTTCCTAAACTGTGCTCTTCTAAGATTGTCCTACCCTTGCTCCTGTGCCGACCATTGTCAGGTACACTCTGGTACAATGTCAATATAAATGTATGACATTCGCTCCATATTTTTTAAACCATCTGTTCTCTTAACGAATGTCACCTTTTTTGACTTTCAAGCAGGATTATGTCCCCCAAAATCCAGACTATACAATACAATGCATCTGGATCCTTAGCAAGTCTCACCTTAGTCCTGTGCAAAGTGCCAATCCCAGGGACATGTACTGATTCAGACAGACAGGGTAAGAGACATGCAGTCCACAGGTTCATAGCACTGCAGTCATTAATTAACATACGCCTTGTTCCTGTTTTGTTTTTTTCTTATTTCTGGCTGGCTAATGAGGACATGCAGTCTAAAGGCACCTATAGATGTGTTGACTGTTGGGAGATATGGCCAGTTTCAGGGCCGATCAGTTAACAAACTTCATCTACATCCATCCTTTTTTTTTTTCTTATTAACCATTGGCTAGCGTCCCTAGGGGTTCAAGCTGGAGGCCGGTGTATTTTGACTGCTGTCTCCTCCCTTATCCATACACATTAATATCCGTGCTTGGGTGATCTAAGTGTGCCTGTTAATCTTAATATTGTTTAAAAGACAGATCTCTTAGTAATTCTGGATATGTAATATCAATGGACAGATATCTCACTGAGAAAGACAGGAGGCAATATAGATATGCCCCACCTTTCTTGCATAACCGGCATACATGGACCTGTTGCAGCCTTCTATCTTGACTTGGCTGATAACTCAAGGCAGCACACAATGAGGCTGAGTCTATTCTTCCTCTCAATAAATAATGAAATACTCAGCCATACAACACCCAAATACCAACGCAGAAATTCTGGCAGTGCAATAAATAGTGCCTTTGAAAATTTAAAGCACGTGTATGAAAACCCAAATGATGCGAGAACCCCTACATGGTTCAATCATCAGTAAAATCTGGCAGGTTGCTTTGAGATATCTATCTATATGTCTAATCTAAGGTAATGTAACATGGTGCAACCAAAAGAATAGGGATCAGTCTTTTTACTGTACAGACATGCTACCCTTTTCTTGGCTAACCTGACAACATGGAATGACTATCACAGCAGATAGTTCTGCTTGGTGATAGCTTGTGGGACAACCAGATTCTGTATTCAGCCATGAGTGTTATCTGTCTTTGGTGGGCCTACTTTTTGAGGCAAGGCCATGCCTAGGTGACCCACCAAGATCAAGGTCGTGAGAAGTTGGCAGTGCCCGTTTCAGCGCGCGGTAAGTATAATTATAGTGATTAAACCTGTACGGGTTAGATTAACATATCCTAATCTTAGCGTTTTAGTAAAGCATTTTCCAAGTTAAGAGGATGTGGAGTGATCACATTCTGTAATACCCAACCAACTGACCATTCTACCAGTTAATGATCTACAGATAGTGTTGTATATTGTAATATTTTACTGGACATTGCATCGTATTCTGCTACACTACTTGTCTACAAGGGAGAACACTTAATCACCTCTTTATAATATATGCATTCAGCGATACAACCGAGGTAAGTTTGTTCTATTCTTATAATATTGTATAAAACCAAATAAAAGATCATAAAAAATGACCCTGACTCTGGTCTATTTGTATTGCTCAATATATTACCAAAAATGACAACATCAACATCAAAAAACAACATAAATGAGATGTAATTCTGTGTTCTAACCTTCAGTGTACAGATATGTTCATTAACCATTTATACTGAGCAATGTACTGTATACTGTATATGGTGTGCATTGTCTGCAATGCCAAATATTATTCAGTGCTAAAAAAAATTCAGTTTCCTCGCCCAGTGGCACAGAGGGTTAACGACGGACTCATTTCAACTGCTAAATTATTGAAAATTTTGACAGCCACATCATAAGAGCCAGTGTGGCACACAGACACCCACATTTATCGAAAATGTCATTTGTACAGGTGATTCAGTCTGGCAGTTTTATATATATATATATCTAAATGTGCGTGTGTGTATATGGTATACATGTGCATGTGTATATGGCGAGCTGCAGACATATATATATATATATATATATATATATATATATATATATGTCCCCAGCACACCATATACACATGCACATGTACACATTTTTTTATATATATTTTTTTTCTTACACTACAGGACAAGTAACCAGTCTAACCCAGATTCATGCACCACGTCTCTTCCCTCATTAGAATGGCTCATCTAAGAAAAAATTTGCTGGATATTATTATTCCATAAACTGGGTGAATCTGCAGCAGGAAATATACTTTGCGTGAGAATATGTTCATTAAATATACCATATGTTATAATATTTTTCACCATAACCACAATACTACTGGACGCACACTTACACACATACATATAGACAAAATACATATATTTACAGTATACACAGACACACATTTCAGAAGCTGACACTTTTGCTTTGACTGCTGTTAATAAGTGCATGCATTCTGTACAGTAATTACAAATTCTTGTTTCAAATTCTTCGTATTACTTAATACAAAGGATCCGAAAACAATCAAGGCCTTTCTAAGCCCAACAGCTGTTCTTATAAATGTTATAAAATCAAAAAAATGAGAATAAAATGTACTTTCATTTTGTTTTCAATCTGCATTAACGTACGTACTGGAGACGAATGCCCAAGCCACCACAAGGTGCCTGTCTATTTCTTTATCTTGGATGAAATGTAGATCAAATCTGTTTTTAATGTTACCTGTCCGACTTTATAAATGATCAAGAAATGCAGGTAAATTATTTCAAACTGAGGATATTTTCTTTTATATTTTTTTCCTATGACCAAAATTTACATTATATCTTCACAATACAAACGTTGGCATTTTCTCATACTTCGTGAATAGGAGATGGTTATGGATTTGATGTAAGCTTGAAAATAAATCTCTGTAGGTCTGGTTGTTTCACTCCTCAAAATTATCCTTACAGATATTCAACGATACCAATTATTTAAATGCATTTAGAGATATATTGTTATTTTATGTGTTCCTGATCTCCATTAGGTAGCCAAAAATACTTGTTATTTAGGTTAAGTGAGAATATTTTATTAAAGCTACAAACAAGGTAAAGAGGGTAAAGATATATTTTAAATGTGTAAAAGGGGGAATGCGAACAACGTGGTTATACACTTTAGCAAAAATAATGAAAAATAAACCCAAAAACCCAAAAAAAACAATGAAACAAACGACTTGGATGCAGTCCAACCTGTTTTTATGTGGCCTGTCTTTCAAATTATTATTTTAATATTCTGTTACAAAGATCTAATGATCTAATGTAGAGGTTTTCGTAGGCTACTGCTTGGGTATACTTGCCACATTCAGGCTGCAGCTTATAATATATGTGTGTGTATATATATATATATATATATATACACACATATATATATATATATATATATATATTTTTTTTTTTTTTTAATGTGAACATGCAATAATAAGAACGGACCGGACGGCATTCCTGTTCAGGAAAGTATAGTCGCCATTATCACTTCATTTTACCGCCACTATGGCATTTATGCCATCTTAAAAATGGAGGACAGTTGGAAAAATTATTAGCTACAATGATAGCAATACACGTGTCATCTTCCTGAATTTTTAAATAATTTATTCAGCTTTGTCAGGTTAAAGGTCCAAAGTTCCATTCGCTTAGCGGCAAAGATTTGCGAGTCGGTATCAAATAATAGTTTACAAATAAATATGCAAAAATAAAAATGATAACTGAAATATGAAAGTCAAAGGACTGGAAAATGTGAAGGCTTTGGGGCAGGGGAGGCCTACCCTATCTTGGTCATTTTTTTTTTTTTAATATTCAAACTTGAAGAAAAAAAAAAATCGAACGTGCATTGAAATTTACGGCAAACGTAATTCTCTAGGTTCAGCCCTTCACTGAGCTTTTCAATGGCAATTATTGCTTTCTCTCCCCTCACTCATTTATAATAAATGAGAGGAAAGGATTCCTAATAAGAGGACAACACAGGAGATCGTCCTTCCAGTTCTTTGCTAAAATATAAACATATTCTTCAAATTTATCACAAGAACGATATAAGATGTTACCCTTTGGCAAGTTATGTTTTCTGAAATGTACATTTAATATGTCCTAGCAAGAAAATGTTCTAACTAGTAAGCAAGGCCTACATGCCTAAATGACATGTCAACTCCAAATTTTCAGAACCAAAATTGACACATATTTTATTTTTCCATCATATTTACTTACATATTAGTCACCATTTTATTAGTCATAAGAACGTAGTTTAGTCAGATTGCTGCAGGTTTCTTTTCTCTGCACTTGGGAGTCGTAAATGTTGCAAAGGACCATATAGCAAAAGTGCTTGGCTTTTATTAATGCCTATGGTTGTGTCTTTGGAATAATTTCTTATGTTAAGTGACGAATTATCATATGTAGTATGTACGAATGATTAGTGCATGCAATACATTGTAACAGCTTCTAATATGCAAGTTTAACTCATAAATTTATTGTAACTACCAGTGCCGTGTTCTAATATCTGGGTATTTCAAATATGTAATATGCCAATGTCCAAATACTCTCGTATTTTTTGGCGCCAAGGTAGCTATACGACATACGTATATCCGTATTTATTTACGTTACCTGTAGGTGATCAGAATTGTATTAACTGCCTATTGCATAACCCTTGAAAGAAAGAAATGTTATCCTTTCCTAATGACAATTACCATATCCTACTGACAGCAATAAAAATTAAAAATAAAAGTTGAAATAATGAAATGCATGTGTGGTAGAGGTTTAAATATTGTTTGCATTGAGTAAAATTGACAAATAACCCATAAAAGAGCAAAATATGCAACTTTGACCTACGTCTAATTATGATTATATAAAAGAGCAGACAAACTGCTACTACGCCTATTAATATACGTAATGAGAAAATAATACACAGTGTATATATGTATATATGTGTGTATATGCATATATACATATAGACACACTAACATATGGTAATGACGTCTAAATACACAATGTTTCATATAATTTCTTAAATTCCATGATCAATTAAAAAAGTGCCATATGACAAATTGTTAGGTTGGAAAAAACCCTCTCAAATTAAATTATAATAATATCCCATATAATGCCGATCAGTAAACTAAAATTTGCAGGAAAATGCCAAGAAAGCAGTGTACACTTTATGCAATGGAAAGTTGCAGTGCAATTCAATTCACGACCGACCACAGCCGTCCTAATAATCGATCAAGACACTTAATGATGAAATAATATCTACCATACAACCAGACTATGAATCAGACAATAAAATAAGTATAGTAAAAAAAAAATAAAATCTGAATTTCCCCATGAAATATTTCTGAAAGTATCCCAAATTTTATAAACAAGCAGAATGGTTGACCAATATCATCAAGGTGGCAGAGTTCATTAAATAAGGAAAAAAATAAAAAATAAAATATAACCAAGAGAGGAAAAGAAATCAGGTCATTAAGCTGCACTAGCCGTTACGTTTAAAGTAGAACTTCCTAGTCTGAGCTGAACATACAACAGACGAGTGATAAATAAAAAATTGATTAGCTGATACAAATATTACATGCAGCATGTGAACTGATTAAAGGGTCTTACCCGTCAATGGATGGGGAAAGGTTTTCATGCACCGGTGGTAGAGGCACGAGCCCCTAAAGCATTCACCTTGCAGCCTCCTGTGAAAAGCAGACAAGAGGAGTCTGAGAGCTCAGTTTCTTGGTTTGTGCAAGTGCTTGCAGGCCTGTGAGAGCTAGAAGGCGGTCCTTACCTAGCAACTAGCTTGAGATTCTCGGCAGCGTGCGTTCCCCCTGCCACCACTACCCCTTGGCTACCAGCACCCAGCAACGACAGAAGGCTGAGAGGGGCTGGCATGAAAGGCAAAAAAAAAAAAATAGAGACAGGGAAGAAGGGAGGGAAAAACAGAGAAGCGTGTTAAGCTTGTCTGGCAGTTAACAAGTCTTGAATGAAGAATGTTACCAAACAGACAAACAGCATATAGGGTGCATGCTAATGGTCTTACTTCACTTCTTAATTATGAATAATTCAGCAGGCAAAAAAAAAAACTCCCCGCCCCCTTTAAAACAAATTGTCATTGCTACATCTGCAAAGACATGAAAATTAAACTGCAGTGAAGAAAAAAAAATATTAATATATATATATATATATATATATATGCACTTTGACAGCTACTTGTGCCAACTCGCGCCATTTTGCATGTATACAGTTACAGTGAAAAAAAAAAGGTCGCTGTATACTGCCATATTCCATCTTTGCCGCCTATTTTTTTTTTCTTTTGTCTTTTCAGCTGGCACCTGTCCCAGCCAGTGCATTGCTATGCACACCCAAATGCCTCGCAATCCAAAAAAAAAAAAAAATTGCTGCGAAGAAGTGAATGAAGCAAAGATGCAAAAGAAAAAAAAGAAACACCAGTATTCCCTTTTGTATCCACTGTCAGATTAAAAGAGGAAATAGAACTATCCATCCTTTAAGTCAGGTGGTCTTAGTCCGCGGCTGGTAAAAAAAAAAAAATACGGAAAAGGGCGTCTTGTATACTTGACGGGCAAGCGCGTCACGATTTGCGAAGAAAAAAAAAAACAGGAGAGGGGAAGCCATATTCCTTAAAGACGGTGAGCTGGCACGGCTTGGCTCATTGTTACACCGAGGGAGAAATAAAAATCAATTTCGGTTATAAATAGGGGGGGGTGCAAAAAATCTTGGAGTGTAAAATCAAGAAGGCTGCAGAAAAAAAAAAGAAAATTAAAGCTGTAAATAGCTGAAGGAGGGGGGAAGGGGAATAGTCAGCAGGAGGAAAGAGAGAGGGAAAAAAAGCAGAGGGTTAAAATAAAAAGCAGGGAGAAAAAAAATGAAAAAAATATCCTATTTGCTGCAACAGAAAAAGTTGTGCCCTGGCACAAGCCATTTGAAGGGGAGGCCCTTGCAGTAGGAATGCAATCAGGAGCAGTAGCTATTTGCAAACTCCCATCTCCCCCTTGTGAGCAGCTAGAGCAGTCTGTCTCAGAAAGAGGAGGAGTACGTTAGCTAGCGAAAGAGATGGGTTAGAGCTGATGATGAAACGGAGGCATGGCCCTGCGTGAGCAAGCTAGTTGTTAGCACACGTACCCTCACACAAACACATACTGCATGAATCTAGACATCAGCTCAACCCTCCCTTTCCCCTACTGTAGCATCTGCTTTGACATTTCAGTCACATACAGTAAGCAAGAGCATGTGTGGATATTCTTTTTTCTTTTTTTTAACTGTTCATACAAAAAGAAAGGGGAAAATGTCATATGACGTTAGAAACATTGCATGGCGCAACACAAAAATGAAACCCAACAATGACAATGTGATATTTTGACGATGATTCACCAAACAGACCACGAATCTTCACTCAAAGAAAAAAAAAAAATAATAAAGTGTGAATATCCACCTTAATTCTCCAATCATGTGAAAAGTGGAAACTATTTTATATATTTTTTTTTTCAATAAAATTTGAACAGCCTCACTTTTTGAATGGGAGGGGGAGATAAATGGGTGCTTATATTTTAAACAATATTTTAATATATATTTTTTGCTTTTTTTTATATTTATATATTGCACAGATTTGCTATATCTGGATCTTTGCTTATAAGCATTTCTTTTCATGGACCCTTTACATGAGGATTGACCGTTAATATCCTGCGTTGAGAAAAGTTTTGTATCAAGTGAGGGTATCTAAAATGCTGACACCATAATGCAAGGTACTGTTGAAGCGGAGATGTACATCAATGCAGGGGAGTCCATGTAAGTCTTATCATAAACAGGTATGCTTCACCAATGCAGCCTTCTTCTGATAGGAAAATGTTGCTGCTAAATGACAAAGTAAAAACAAGAGGGCGCAAAGGCCTAATGCATTACTGATAAAAAGCTTTTATCAGGTAATGCAGTAGGCCTTTGCTCCTTCTTCTTATTTACTTATTTATTACAGGTACTTACAGTTGTGCTCACAAGTTTACATGCCCTGGCAGAATTTATGATTTCTTGGACATTTTTCAGAGAATATGAATAACACAAAAACATTTCTTTCACTCATGGTTAGTGTTTGCTTGAAGCCATTAATCGACTGTGTTTACTCTTTTTAAATCATTATTATGACAACAGAAACTACCCAAATGACCCTAATCAAAAGTTTACATACCCTGGTGATTTTAGCTTGATAATATGCACACAAGTTGACAGAAAGGGGTTTGAATGGCTATTAAAGGTAACCATCCTCACCTGTGATCTGTTTGCTTGTAATTAGTGTGTGTGTATAAAAGGTCAGTGAGTTTCTGGACTCCTGACAGGCCCTTGCATCTCTCATCCAGTGCTGCACTGATGTTTCTGGATTCTGAATCATGGGGAAAGCAAAAGGATTGTCAAAGGATCTGGGGGAAAAGGTAGTTGAACTGTATAAAACAGGGAAGGGATATAAAAAGATATGAAAGGAATTGAGAATGCCAATCAGAAGTGCTCAAACTCTAAGTGGAAAATGAGGGGTTCTGTTGAAACCAAACCACGGTAAGGTAGACCAACTAAAATTTCAGCCACAACTGCCAGGAAAATTGTTCAGGATGCAAAGAAAAACCCACAAATATCTTCAGGTGAAATACAGGACTCTCTGAAAACATGTGGTGTGGGTATTTCAAGATGCACAATAAGGAGGCACTTGAAGAAAGATGGTCGAGTCGCCAGAAGAAAGCCATTACTATGCAAATGCCACAAAGTATCCCATTTACAATACGCCAAACAGCACAGAGACAAGCCTCAAACCTTCAGGCACAAAATCATTTAGAGTGATGAGACCAAAATTGAGCTTTTTGGCCACAACCATAAACGCTACATTTGGAGAGAAGTCAACAAGGTGTGTGAAATTGCTGATGTTTTGGGGACGTGTGAGCTACAAAGGCACAGGAAATTTGGTCAAAGTTGATGGCAAGATGAATGCAGTATGTTATCAAACAATACTGGAGGAACATTTGCATTCATCAGCCAGGAAGCTGCGCATGGAACGTACTTGGACATTCCAACATGACAATGATCCAAAACATAAGGCCAAGTCGACCTGTCATTGGCTACAGCAGAATAAAATGGTTCTGGAGTGGCCATCTCAGTCTCCTGACCTAAATATCATTGAGCCACTCTGGGGAGACCTCAAACGTGCAGTTCATGCAAGACAGCCCGAATATTTCCAGGAACTGGAGGCTTTTTGTAAAGAGGAATAGGCAGCTTTACCATCTGAGAAGATAAAGAGCCTCATCCACAAATACCATGAAAGACTTCAAGCTGTCATTGATGTTAAAGGGGGCAATACACGGTATTTAGAACTGGGGTATGTAAACTTTTGATCAGGGTCATTTGGGTAGTTTCTGTTGTCATTATGATTTAAAAAGAGTAAAAACAGTTGATTGATAATAAATGGCTTCAGCCAAACACTAACCATGAGTGAAAGAAATGTTTTTGTGTTGTCATTCATATTCTCTGAAAAATGGCCAAGAAATCATAAATTCTGCCAGGGTATGTAAACTTATGAGCACAACTGTATATAGCGCCATCGATTTTTGCAGCGCTTTACATATATATTGTACATTCACATCAGTCCCTGCCCCCAAGGAGCTTAGAACTGAGGACCCTAACTCACATTCATACATACACATAGTAGGGCCAATTTAGACAGGAGCCAATTAAAGTGATACTAAAGACTTTTTTTTTGGTTTAAAAATAACAGACATGTTATACTTACCTGCTCT
>BLSH010171086.1:290766-317177 GCA_018402905.1 Glandirana rugosa
GGTGTCTCGACGACAGAAGGGGGGAGGAGAGAGGACGGTCGACGACATCTTCTACACAGTACTACCTCTCTACCCTTGCCCAGCCATTTAAACAGTAAATGGCCGAGGAAGGAAAATACTTACCTGTGTCAGTCATTAACCTTGGGTAAGCAAGTAAGTATTGACTTCGTATCATTTGACAAAAATGATATGAAGGTAAAGACTTACTTACCCTCCGAACCATGTGTTGATAAGGACAGGTAAGTAGGACACGTCGACTCCGATGTGTCTACTTCTAACTCCCGACTCCAAACAAATCTGGGGACTATAGAGTAGTTTCGGGGGGTTGTCCCGAGGATTTGCAATCCTGATAGTTCCCTCACTGGTGTCAGTAGTTTTTAATTTTTATTTTAATTTTATTATTTTTTTACCATTTCATTTTATTTCTTTTACAATTTTATTTTTATTAGTTTTTAAAAAATGTTCAGGAGCCCTGTTGGGGGGCTTTGATGAGATATCAGGGGTCTAAACAAACCTCAGCCCTCAATCTTCATCTGTGTAGCCTCAGCTGCACAGGATGAATGGACAGGAATAGTTGTGTACCAAGCCTCCCATTCATTCAGAAATGGAAGTATAGTAAAAACAGTTTACTATGCTTCAGTTATGAATGAACGAATGGGTTCCAATTACTGACTGTGTCCATTCATAAAAGGAAGGAGCCGGTAAATGACAAATTTACCGACCCGTTCCCATCTCTCCATCATGACACATCTTCTACAGCAGCTGGCAGGAGAGAGGAGGGGGGAAGACAGCAGCTCTGTGGGGGGGGACAGGAACCCTGGGTACAGCAAAAGACAAGTAAACTGGATAGGAGGGGCAGCGGCGGCAGCATATAGAGGAACCAATCTCCTGCATTAGGAGGAAAATGGGGGACATTGGTTCCTCTAAATGCCACCCCTGCCATCCCTCCTATTTAGGTGTACAAGGGAGACACATGGGCCCCCTGGAGCATGGGGCCCGGTTGCAATTGTAACCCCTGCAACCCCTGTAGTTACGCTCCTGGGCTCAGGTAAATATTAGGGGGGCTGGGGGGGGGGGGGGCTGCTGCACAGAGAAGTTTTTTTACCTTCATGCATAGAATTCATGAAGGTAAAAACTTTGAGCCTTTACAACCACTTTAAGGACAAACACTGCTGCTGGCCACATACTCTGTGGGCTTTGGATCTGCCATTGAGCCACTGCAGATACTGATTTCTGCAATCTTTGTGAATACATGTGTGTTTTAAAACATATAAATGTAATAAATGAGTTGCATTAGATTAGTGCAAAAAAAAAACCCTGCAAGAGAAAGGCATAATGAGCTAGTATGCATCGCATACTAGCTCATTATGAAATACTTACCTTTGAACGAAGCCCTGTATCGGAGTTGGCACTCCGAGTACAGGGCCGACATCTTCGTCCCATTGTTACTTCCGGGTTCGCGGCTCCGGTGCTGTGATTGGCCGGAGCCATGGTGACTTCACACCTGCGCATGCGCACGGGAGTCGTCATTAACAGCATGGCCCTATAGAAACGGCACCAAGCGGGCCATTCCTTCAGTGTGCTTGCGCTGATGATGTCTGCGCAAGCGTATACAGTGAATATCTCCTAAACTATGCAAGTTTAGGAGATATTCACGGTACCTACAGGTAAACCTTATTATAGGCTTACCTGTAGGTAAAAGTGGTTGTCCAGGGCTGACAACACTTTAACTCTCCTATTTGCTCCCCTTTGGTCTGATAAATAGACTGTTGAAAACATTTTGTTATATCTGAAAAGTGAAAAGAAAACCAAGATAGCTATTGACCTTGCCAGGAACCTAGTGCTGTCCTGTTCACTCTGCCATCTTATCTTAAACAATGTTCCCAGGAAGTCTATGAGGACTACAGAACACCTTCCCCAAGCTATGGAGGAGAGGACGGGGGAAGTGTTATGTAGTCCTTACACACTTACTGCCCTAAGGTGAAACAGTGCTCTTAAATACAGTAGTTAGTTGACCTTTTTCACCCTAGGACAGGAATTGTCACTGGCAGTAAAATAAAGGAAAAGAGGCTGAAAAAAACCCCTGAATACAGCCACCACATCTAAGGGCTGGTAAGCTGCAATACATTACATTTTTGCTCTTTGGCTTGGATACGCTTTAATCCTCCAACTCCGCTAATAAGAGTCGCCAATAATTAGACAGTAGTATTGTGACCTGAAAGGAACAGCAAAGTATTGGGTAATACACTTCCTGTTGAAGGCTAACAGAGAGCAAATCAATGCAGGATATTTGATTGAGATGGAGGAAATTGGCACGGGTGTGTTTTAATTCCTAATTTACCTACAATCAGCTGCTTCAGATACCCAGCATGTATGCTGGTGAAGGATTGGCTGGGCATGATAAGCTTTGAGACGGCTGTAGTTTGAATGAGCAGACTGTCATTACTGATTGATTATAATGTGCTTTACAGAATAATGATGTGATCAAGGCATTGTCTGGATGTGGGCTTTTAATATCATCTCATGTGTAACTGGCCTTGCAGGAAAAAATTTAAAGATAGAAAGGAACTTAGAATATGCAGCCCATGATCCAACCACTGTATGCCCTCGTAGTTCCCATGGAAAACTGGGATATATTTAGGCCAGTGGCTGTAATTACCATAGGGTACTATGATTGTAATAGTGATTGACCCAGCATAGTCACATGGGGTGGTGAAAGTGTCCTCAACTATAGGGTCTCTGACTATACACAGAGCTTCTTTTTCTTCTGGGCACCAGAAGATTAATGGAGAGGCAAGGGAGCAAATTAAAGGTTAGCACATGCTTGGAACACAAATTTGTTGCTTTGCCCACCATGGTTTCTGGATCTATCTTAACTTGATTGTAACTGCTAGTTTGACACGAGGCAAGCCATGTATACATCAGGAGAGCAGCAGAGTATGCAGGGAAATTTTTGTTTACATGAAGTCCATACATACATCTGTGGCCCTCCAACTTCTGCTGCGGAATAGAGCACGAAGAGGGTTCCAGTGCTTTATACAACCACAGCCCCAACTCCTGCTTCTATTCTCAGCTGCTACTAGACCACACCACACTGGATACAACCCCCTTGAGTTAATTTGTTTCTGTTAGCCCACCAATGTTTTCCACTTCTCCAGCGTATCTGTTTGGAGAGAACATAAACTTCCATCGACAACTGAGAGTGGTTAATAAAAAACATCAGCACCAGTTTCAATTTTTTAGACTCAACGGTTGAATAGCCCCTGGGACTTGTCCAGCTATGGTTTTTATATTTGAACACGGCTGTTACTTCCAATAACGTCACAAACAACTTTTATATTTATATAGGTCCTCTAATGAGGTGGGTCGGACATTTATCAGTGAGAGGTCCCCTGAGCAAAGAACGCAACGTCATAGTAGGAGATATGTAGAAAATATCTATGTACAGTAAGACAAAATATCGCTGTATGATAAGATCTTAATGCTCCCAAACCCATATGGAAATATACATCTTAGTGTGATGCAATACATCTTATCAATGTCTGCAACAGATTATTAAGGCTAGGCAGCTATTTTGAGAATGCAACCTCTCATTCCTTCGCTGGCACTGGTAGTTTCCAACAATTTGCTCATTTTGCCCGCCTAAGAGATTGGGGTTGATTTGCTAGTTGGCTGAAGGATTCATCAATAACGGGGCCCTTTCTTTCACCAATGTTTTTCCCAATAATAACACCAAAATGCATGGCATGGATTTAGTGTAATTGGCCGCAGCAGGCGCTTTAATAAACCATAACAACATTTTTAATTAAAAAAGAACAATAAAATCATATTTTAACAATAAAGTAACCAGGAACACAGTCTTTGGTCCCACTACCCTATATTTTAAAGTAAACTGTACTCAGCCACGCCTCACCAAATGAGGTCCTCCTTTTGAAAACACCACAAAGTCCCCTAAGAATAAGTCACAAGGGAAGCACTTTAACCAGCATTCCATAGCATCAGACATGCCCCATTTACTAAAATATTTCACCTGATTTTCAGATGTCAAAGACCTCCTACTCCATTGGCTGTCATGAAAAAATTACTTCCCCTAAGACCCAAAGAAAGTTTTTTAAGGTGGGTAGGACAACCTGCCAGCTCCATAGACCCACCTATGGAAGCATCCCCTGCAGCTTCTACCTACCTAAGCTAATCTCCATCTAGAAGTAAACCTCTCCCACTACACTCCTCAACCTCGTCCCAGATCCTAATTCCTCCCCCACTTATAAAGTCCCTCTGTTAAGCTCTGATTACTCTGGGACTAACTATAGGAGCACAAGCTGTTCACTTAGCAAGGTTCATGCAAAGTGAATTCATAGACCATTTCTTTTTTGTAATAAGCACAGAAGGCTTAAAAAGCCCTGTTAGTTTATTTTTCTGCTGTCTGGATCCTTTTGGATAGATTTTCCTTTACCTCCTGCCCTGAAGACACCACTGGACGTGGGATGAGATCTCTTCAAAGTGAGGGGAATTCCCTTCCAACACAGCTTTCACAGAAACTAGTGTCCCCAATGGAAGATTTACCCTCACTTCCTGTTCTGGTGACAACTGTAAAATCTGAGGGTTTTCATTACTTTCTGTTTACAGAGCAGTGGCCACCAGGACAAATATACTGGGCATACCTACACAGTGGGGACACATACAGCAATTAAACTTTAACAGGAGCCAAAAAAAAGTTCTAGTTATACATATCTCACGATTAGATGATTACAGTGAACCAGCTCCATCCTATATACTAAGCTCAGTGAACATTCACTTTGCAAGGTGAACAGTCTTTGTTAATTTAATAAATCAACTCCATCGTCTTCCTCTGTGTCACTAGCTCCTAATAATGACCTGTGGGCTGCCCTATTGTGGAGAATGTTTTCAATGCTTAATATGGCTTCCCACATCTGTGGCTAGGCGATGTCCGTGGTTCACAGTGAAATGACTTATGGCATGTTTACAAATAAAGATGTCATCCATAATAACGATTGTGGCTTGGTGATGTCACTGGTATCTCATGAACTTGCAGTTAACTGTACATGAATATCCAGTCTGTGAACTCATCTAAGTGCAAGCATTTAATAAAATATAAATGTGATTTAAAGAGTTCATTTAAGAGTTCAGGCTTAAATTGCATACTTGGATGCAAAGCAAAAAATTCATTTCTTCAACAGGCCCGTTCTTGCTTTTAATGTTATGATCAGGTTTTGAAACCACAGAGCGTCGGGAAAAACACAGTCTTTCGGTCTTATGGATGGTAGAAATAGTAAAAAGCCTTATGTCTGAACCTTCAATTTTTAGCTTGCAAGGTTTCATGAAATTATCTACTATGTGATATACAGACTCCTTTTACGGCCTAATACAAAAAATGGAAAGCACACTCACCAGGTAATCAGCACAAATTGATTAATTAAAGACTAAGTCCACCTTTCTGACCATATTTCATGGTACACCCATTATATATGGTGTAACATGAAACATGGTCACTGTCTGTAGCCCCCCAACCCCAAACTACCTCCCCTTACTAAATCTGGAGATTCTTCTACCTGGAGCCCCCCCTACGTATTTTTGGTGCAGCTGTACGTGGCTTCATCCAGGACCCATGAATGAAAAAACTATAAGTAGTAGGGAAAGGAGGTTGTAGTTCTCAATGGAGCACAAATGCAATGATATCATTGTACTTTTGGTCTATTGATATTTCCGGGGCCCACGCTACACAGGTCAACTACTCGTTTTGTCTAGAGGTGAGCAGAATGATTCTGTTCACCTGATCTTTCGATCCTTCGTAAAAGGCGTTCCCCCACGGTCCGGCGGTGGACTGTTCCTAGTCTATGGAGCCTGCTCTGGCCGTGATGACGTCAGGAATAGTCCATTATTCAAGACAGCTGGAGCACGAGGGGGCCGCACCGGTCTTGTGCTGGGAAGATCAGAGGATAAGGTAAGTATATCGAGAAAAAAGCCCCTAGAAAAAAGCAGATACTTAACCCGTGCAGTGTGGGCACAGCCCCATTTCATGGGGGGGGGGGGGGGGGGTTTTTGCCCAGCGTTCAGCTTTAAACTGTTTCAACAGTTTGAGCTGTTTGGAGTGTAAAGCACTCAATTTTTAAAACTCATTTTTTTCATTTTTATTATTTTTAAATCCCTCAACCCTCCCCAATGTTAAATAAAAAACCCTCTCCACAATATGGCACAGTTCCTTGCCCTCCTTGGTCCAATGTTGGCAGTTCTTCCCAGGCAGTTCTTCCCAGGCAAAACAAGTCATATCATTTTGCTGATTTCCTGTGAGCGCAGCCTGTCATTTATACAACCCCCTAAGGGACGTGTCATCGTGCAGGTGGGCTCACAGTGGTCAAAGACTGGCAGCTTTCCCACATCAATGCATAAGCACAGCTCAGTCCTGGAAGGATGCTTCCCCCTGCCGCTGCTAAAGAAAGAAGAGGAAGTGCTGGGGACATTATTTGTGAAGCTAGAAAATGGCAGGGACAAAGTATGTATAGGGTTTGGGTAGACTCGGGTAAATTCTGAAGTCACAATTTAAGTGATACCTGAATTATTAGAAATGCAAGCTTTAGGGGCCTTTCTTATGTGCTCCTCAGTCTTTACACAGTTTATATACAGGGGCCTCAGGAAGCTCTGAAATTGTACGCTATAGGTGTATGTCCATCCAAAACATTTGATTCGTTTTGGATAGTGTGAGCAAGGTCGAGAATACATGTCAGCATTTTATTGGTTTTTGGCTCTCCTTTAGGAAGATCTCCTCTCAACTACGTCCTGCTGACATTTCTTTTTCCACACAGGAACTGAGGGGAAATCTCCAAGAGCAAAACAAACAGAAATACAATTATTTTCTTTAGTAGAGTAGGGAAAGGGTAGAATCTCTGTTTGAATTGTATTTCACTCTGTGTCCCTTTGCAGATTTTCCCTCACTTCCTATCTGGAGACAGGACAGGAAGTGAAGGGAAATCTCTCTAAAGGAGCTCTGGATAGCAGGAACAAAAAAAAAAAAAACCAGATCATTTCCCACAATATTCAAACTAGAGGAAAGTTTTTTTTTTGGCTTGAATCATATTTTACATTATCCAATAAAGGGTATTACAACACTGCCAAACATTCTGCATTAATCAATGGCTAACACAAATCGAATACTCTTCTACAAACATTTTGGGTTAAAGTCAGAGGTTTTGATGTATGAACTGGAAAACATGTGACGCTAAACTATCACATCAAGGCATGTGTGAAAAGTGCAGTCCCTAACTATAAACTAAACTCTCAATTTTAGACATATTCAATGCAATGAATACACAGAGAACAGGCTTACATGGTGGCAGCCCCTTTTTCCTTGAAGGCACAGCAACACACCAGAAGCCCAGACTAAAGGCCCGCACACACGATGCAAATTTCAGACAGGAATTTTCGTTCGACGGCCTGTCCGAAATTCTTACCGTTAGTATGCTCCTTTCGACTTCCACTTTAGATTTTTCGTCAGACAAAAGCTAGATGTGCAGACTAGTAAATTTTTGTCGTACGACAACGCAATGTCCGATTTATGTTACGTTAATACGGTTTTCGTATGAAAAAAATCGTACGACTGACACTACGCATGCTCAGAAACGAAAAAAAAGATACAAAAATATTCAAAACATTACGTCACTTCTGACATTGAGTTTGGTCATACAAAATTGTTTGTATTGTTAGTACGCTCTTCACATTCGACATGAGACAAGCATTAAAAAAAAAAAAGGGGGGTTCTGTCGTCCGAAAATCGTATTGTGTGCACGAGGCTTTACTCAAGGCAGGTGAATACCTGCAGTGTGTTGGTGTACCAAATCCAGCAAATAAAAACATTTATCAGTAACAAAAGGAAAGGTGTACATGGGATGGCCAATATACAAAGCAATGCAAAAACTCCCCAACACATTTTTTTGGCCCTACGCATCTCCGGCAGATGTGTTGCAATCAGTATTGGGATTGCTTTGCATTTTGCATGTTACCATGAACAAAAAACGTATTATTATTAAATGCCTTGCAAGCAAAAACATCTACATAAATGTGTTCATTCTTTTGAAGCTGAGCCTTCTCTGATCTATTTTTGTTTAACACATAGGATCTGCAAAAACTTCAGATCAACCTAACAATGAGGATAAAATGGGCAACGTTGAGATGTGCACAGAGGTAAGATTTGGCTTTGTACAACTTAACAACACTGTTTCAAAAGTTATTTCAAATGTATCAATTTATTACGGTTAAAATCAGCTTGAGGCCGCAACGTACTATGCCACATTTCCACACACACTGTTCACAGCTACACACCTCCTATTCTTTCAGGCAATTTAACCGTATAATTTACATTTAAGAAGCAGGTACAATACACAAGTTAAAGAATTTTCATTATTGGTAAGTATTCTCATTAGCTTACCTAGTGATAATAAATGTTATGTTTTGCACAAAGAGCAACCAATTGCAGAGTAGACCAATAAAAATATCTCATCATTTTGCCATGGGTTATTCCACAAAACCGCAGCTCCCAACTCTCCCCGCTTTCCTCCTACATTGTCCATTTGTTAGGTATGATGTATATTGTAAAGTACACATACATGTATATTTTACCTAAAATTGTACTAAATATTTTTTTTCTTTCTTTATAATATTGGTTTTATTATTTTTTAAATGTTAGAAAGTAAAGCCAAGTAGTGATGATAAAGTTAACAGTGGGGTAAAGTGATTATTTTTTGCATCCTCTTTATGATGCGTGTGATCTGGGATATGGCAGGGGTATGTCCTATACCTAAGTATTTTGTGCTAAAAGATGTCCCTCTTTCCTATATCAAAAGCTTGAAAGGTATGCACAAATTTACTATATTGTTTGCAGCTGATACAGAATGTAGCAGCCAGGCTACTCGTCTACCAACCCTATCACTGCTACACTATCCTAATTCTTTCACTTAAATAGAGGATATGCTTCAAAACTGGCCTATTTACTTATGAAGCCCTAAATAACTTGGAACCCAGCTATCTCACAGAACTTATGGTTACTCGTTTTCCCACATGCTCCTATCTGCTCTTTAGAGAAAGGAAATTGCAGGTGCCCCAAATTGTCTTAAAGCTTTTTGGATCTTGTCCATCCCATCATGCAGTACAAACCAAAACCCTCTGGAATGGGACTTTTTGGAGGCACAAAGCAAACAGATATTTACTCGTATAAAAAATATATTTTATTCGATAATCATTTTTACATTTTGTTTTTTATCCATAATCAACATTCCAGTAGACATAATTAATGTACAGAACCTAATGCATTTCAGGGTTCAAGACCTTCATCAGAGGTAATAGCTTGTACATTTGCGTCAGTACTAGTTGAGTTATGATATATATCTGGGTCAGGTTCAATTAAAGTAGTTTTCATGTTAAAATCATGTCATTCCATAGATTGCCACAAGTCCTGCATTTATGCCGGTACGAGCTTCCCCACAGGGGCTCCAGGTGCCACCCTAGGAAGGAGGTCCGAGGTCCAAGACCAGGAGAGAGGCGTAGAAGATCTGTGGCAGCTCTATAATGTGTGCTGACTGGCGTGTATAGATAGATGACGGCTTTTTTTTGACAGAACGTGTAAGGCGGCACGGACACAGCGTCGGGCTGTGGCGCTTGTCTCTTCCTGGTTCGGGCCCTGCAAAAGCATTGAATATGTGCCGTTTATGGGAGCTACGGTCTTTACTTTAGCCTGCCACTGCAGTGCACTATGTTCCCCAAAATAAGGAGTTGCACGATTTAATAATCCCATTCTATAAAAAAAAGCCGTCATCTATCTGTACACGCCAGTCAGCACATATTATAGAGCTGCCACAGATCTTCTACGCCTTTCTCCTGGTCTTGGACCTCCCTCCTAGGGTGGCACCTGGAGCCCCTGTGGGGAAGCTCGTACTGGCATAAATGCAGGACTTGTGGCAATCTATGGAATGACATGATTTTAACATGAAAACTACTTTAATTTAACCTGACCCAGATATATATCATAACTCAACTAGTACTGACACAAATGTACAAGCTATTACCTCTGATGAAGGTCTTGATGACTGAAATGCATTAGGTTCTGTACATTAATTATTAATATTATTATTATTTTTTTTTTTTAACTATTGTTATCGAATAAAATATATTTTTTATACGAGTAAATATCTGTTTGCTTTGTGCCTCCAAAAAGTCCCATTCCAAAGGGTTTTAGTTTGTACTCATAAGTAATTAGGCATGATGGCACATAGGTAGCTGGTCTCTCAGGATAATTCCTAAATTCCATCATGCAGCACCCACCATTTGGAACTCACTTCCATTCATCATCTGGGAAGTACCTTCTCTATATGGTAGTAGGCTCAAGGCACATTCACCCAGGCTTATCGCAATACACCTGACAGATCGTTCTCTACAAAGATCCCATATTAATAATCATTTATTCAACACACCCTGTCAGATTGACTGTGAAGGAATTTGACCCTATCAGATTGTAACCTGTGGATGCCTCTTCTAAAGAGCAATGTCCAACCAGCTTTTTAACACTTGGGAAAATATTTTAGAAAGTGCACAAAGATGCCTATTTTTTAAAATATTTTATTATATGTAAAGCCAAAACTTCTGCTCCTGTGACAATTTAAACATATTGGATTTCCTTTCACTTTATGTTGTGGAGACAATGGTCACCAGGACAATTATAAAGGCTAAATCTCCCCAGTAGGAATGCCGACAGCAATAACCATTCCACAATCTATCCAACACTAAAAAGTTTAGACCTTACAAATATGTAAATCTTTTTATACTGGTGTTATTATTATTATTATTATTATTAATAACAATAATACATTATTATAATCATGTGATATTTTTATATTTAGCATGGCTCTCCACCAGCTGTCATATAAAGTTGGGAAACTAAAATATAGGTGTACATAATATGTACCTCATTTTATCAAACTTTTCCTGTTTACTGCTTAAAAAGTGAAAGCAGACAGAGAAAGAAAAAAAAAAACAGAGGTTAAGCTTCAGTAAACCCAGTGCCCTGTGAATGTCTCACTACACGTGCCTAAATTACTTCTTTATTTTGTGATGGCCCTTTGAGAGCAGCTCCCATTGAGATGTGAACAAAGGCCATGACCCTGAGGTCAGAGAGTAACTGAGGAAGTCTGACCTTTCTTTGTTGGCAACTGCTCTGTTTATTTTGCCTAAGTAAAGATCACCAATACATTAACTAAAGAGGATTAAAAAGGTTATACCCCCAGGGATATGATTCAGGCAAGTGGCAAAATCTAGCGGTTGGGATCCTTCATGTTACACCATTTGAAAGGACCTGTTAGCGCAGCAGTGACCCACATTTACCAGAGACAAACACGGTCAGGAGTTACAACTTTGTGCGCTGATGCGGAATAAAAACCCCAAAGTTTAAAGTTAAAAAGACAGACGATTGCTGGTCTCAATGAATTTGTGTACACTGTGCTAAATCAATCTATACTCAAAATGTTTTATTCCCAAATGAATCACATATTTTTTTTTCCATTTTTTAGATAAAAATTAAAGACTGTGAATCTGACATTAAACATGGAGCAAAGGGTTAAGCGCCTGTCTAGAGCAATCAATTTCATTTTTATTGGTTTAAGAGAGTTTGGAAAGATCATTTTTGTTTTGTGATCCTCGCATTAGATTGACATTGACAGAGAAACTGACCTATAAAACTGGAATTTTCTTTCCAGCTGCTGATGAATAAACATTATTTTTGCCTGTCTGTTTATCCATCTTAAAGAGGAACTTTAGCTGAAGTGTATCTACACCTAAAAACAAACATGAAATAAATTGCAGCATATCAAAAATGATAGATACAGCACATGGATTGCTTGCAGACTTTTAAACGCATTTCTTGTCCCTTGGTGGCCACGCTTACTCCTCCACTGTATCTATAGAGCAGGGGTCTCCAAACTTTCTAAAGAAAGTGCCAGTTTACTCTCCTTCAAACTTTAGGGGGGCAGGACTGTGGCCAGCAGGAATAGATTTTTTTCGGGCATCAGATATTAGTGGGAGGAATAGTGCCCCATTGTTGGTGTCAGTGGCAGAAATAGTGCCCCATTGTTGATGTCAGTGAGTAGAATTGTGTCTCATATCAGTTGGTTAAACAGTGCCCAAGGGCCGGATAAAGGCAAGCAAAGGGCTGCATCTGGGCCCCGGGCTGCAGTTTGGAGATCCTCGCTATAGAGGAAGCCATGGTTGGCAGCCAGGCTGGACTATAGACATGTTTACCATTGTTCATCACAAGGCAGAAAACATTGTTTTTGCCTCCAGTGTATTGCAAGGAACAAGGACACTGCATTTCTGGCAAGGTCAACAGGTATTTTCTGTACTTGCTAAAAATGTTGTTAGCCTGAAAAATGGAAACTAAAACTGCCACCATATCTAAAGACTCATAAGCTGCAATATAATACATTTTTGTTTTTGTGTTTAGTTACCTTTGCAAATTAAAATAAATAATAATATGAGTTCCAAAGAAGAAACTATGCATGTCCCTTTTGCTCAAAAACCTCTTTCCCCTCTCTCGCTTTTTTATTTTCTTTTTAATAGTGGACACTGCCTATGGCGCATGCACAGTGCAGTGTACACCCTGGTTCCAGGAATGCAGCCGGGTGGTGGGGATAATGTAAGGGCTTGTTCATCCTGCCCCCGGACAGCTGCCACACACTATATCGTAGCGGTTTAGTGTACGGCAGTTGTCTGTTCCAGCTGCAGTGACCCAGCAGTAAAAGACAGTGTGATGTGGGGTTCAGCGCATCACACAGTTCTATTTTTTGCTGCTGTCCCTCACTTTTACACTGTACAGTTGTACAGTGACATGAAATCCTTTCCCGTGCGCTGCAATAATTTGCAGCATGTCTGCATTGTAGCACAACTCACTGCAGCACAGCACTGGGTTGTGCTGCAGTGTGAATAGGAAAAACTACTAAAACTGGTGCACACAGATTTTGGTGCAGCTGTACATAGTAACCAATCAGGTTCAAGTACGCTCCCACTTTGGGAGCGCATGTCACATGACAAATCAATGGTTCCCTATGAGAGCCGTCTTAAGTGGTCCAACTATAGAAAACGTTGCTGCACTACTTTGGTCCAACCTTTGGTCTGTTTTCAACCCATTCAATATCATTGAAGTTGGATCAAAGTTGGATCTTCGTCTTAACTATCTGACTTGTGACATCCAACATGGTGATTACAGCAGCAGGAAAGGGAATTTATCTGACCCTGGCATTGTTTTGATTGGTCAAAGGACAAATCGGACTATCTCAAAGTCAGATCAAAATCGTATCCTGTTTATTCAAGTTGGATGGAAGAAGAACTGAAGTAGAACCGATGTCACAGGGCAAAGAAGTATCACCAGTCGTACAACAGTCGTGTCGTACCAGTGTGAACCCAGCCTTATTGTCAAAGCTTAATTGAACAAGCTGAAGTTGGAAGCTGATTGGTTACTATGCACAGCTGCACCAGATAATGGTGTCCGTTTATTAAGCAGTGTAAAAAATCCACTGCACAGCTCTCCGGCATTCACAGAGGAGATTGTTCTCCCCTGTGTGCCTGTTTATTAAGGTGTGTAGATCACTTCACCGTTTGTGAAGTGAAGTGATCTACAAATGCTTTAAACTGTGGAGAACGCCCTAAACTTGTGAGACATTACGAGATTACGGCACCGAAATTCACAGAAACACAGAGTTGCCGGTTTATTAAGCAGTGATAAATTATCACTGCTCAGTAACGGACATTCTCGGAGGAGCCCGCCCAAATAGTTAATAAAATGATTAGCCCCCCTACACTATATATGTATATATAAACACATACACACATTATATATACATATATATACACATACATTATATATACACGTATATATACACATACATCATATACATGTATATATACACATATACAGGGCAGGGGGACATGGCTACTGTGTTGGGGGGTCTGAACGAGGCAGGATTCCCTCTTCACCCCCCCAATTCTCCACCTCTGAGCTGGTGAATCGGGGAGTGTGAATTCTGACCCAGATCACCAGTGAAGTGCGGAGATCGCAGCTTCATAAACTGGCCGTTTCTGTGTCAGTGAATGACAGTTCTCTGTGTGCAGAAATAATCGGTGAAGAACAGCTTCTTTCCCGATTATCTCTGCTTTATAAACTGAAAATGAATTGTGATCAGCTGTCATCCTTGGGATCACGTCTGATCACAGTTTTATAAAAGGACACCTCTGTGTGCTCCAGCTTTTCTAAATCATCTGCATGTCCTAGCAGTGACTGACTTTCTTGCAGAAAAATGCTGGTGAACTGGTGCTAGATTCTGTGCGCATGGGCAGAAGTTCAGTGAGATGTGGTGGACCAATGGAGTGTAGAGCTACAAACCTGAAGAAAGGAGCATAGAAGAGGAAAATAAAATGGCGGCTAAGTCTGCCACTACAACTGCACACAATACGCATGCATATTTCTTGCAACTAGAACTCTCTCTTAAAATTAGTTGGCATGGTTTTGAATATATTAACATTATTTTTTCAGCAGATGAAATCATTACTGTATATTGAATAAGCTTTTCTATCTTTCATTTAGGCAAAACTTTTTTTTTTATAGTGTTTGGATAGAGTGAGAAAGGATTAGACAAGTCAAGTTTTTTTCCCATTGGAGATATTGACCCCACACTCTGTACTTGAGGCCATTGTCACTGAGAAAGAAAGAGAGAGAAAATCCAGTATTTTAGAGTTTTCCCCAGAACAAGATTGGAGGGAAAATCTTCCAATGGGGACACAAATTCTGGAGATGATTGTCTTAGAGCATGGGTGCTCAACCTGTGGCCCTCCAGCTGTTGCAGAACTACAAGTCCCATCATGCCTCTATCTTTGAGAGTCATGCTTGTACCTGCCAGCCTCGCAATGACCAATGGGATTTGTAGTTCTGCAACAGATGGAGGGCCACAGGCTGAGCACCCATGTCTTAGAGGGAAAGTCCCTTCACTTTCACACATTTCCTCTAACTTTCTGCTATGTCTCTGGGACAGGAAGTGAATGAACATTTCCCCCATTGTACAGACAGCAAACAATAACCTGGGGGTTTGTCCCTTTTCTACTCTATCAAAAACTAACAAACATTTTTGGTAATACATACACTTAAAATGAGGATCTGGTTCCAAGTTTGATGAGCACTCTTGTCGAAGTCTGGCCATGATCCGGTCGCCCAAGTACTTATGTTAATTTTGTGGAGCGGGAGAAAGGACTCATACAAGCACATCCAGGACTGGCTTACATTACAGAAAAGCAAAAACAATACTCCAAGGTCTTGTAGCTTATCCAATTGCTATTTCATTAGAGAGTTCTCATCTAGCCATGCATACAGGTGTCCACTAGATTATTATCCAGTACAAAGGAAGGCAGCCGAATTAGTAGATGATACTCATGCCTCCTCTTGCATTAAGATAACCCCAGAAATTACACAAGATTAAATACCTGTCAATGGCAATATACGGTGCTTGTTCTATTCATTAGAAATTCCCTATTATATTGTATATGGATGGACAGCCAATACTTTCTTTTTGTTTTTACCATTATTTGGGGCTCCATTTGACAAATTTGTGCTCCCTTGCTTTTATGATGACAACAGTTTCACCAAACAGGAAGTAAGGGGTGATTTGCAATGGGGGCACAGTTAGTAGACAAATCTGACAGGAGTTCTAATCCTTACCAACTCTATCCAAATAAAAATAAAAGGTTTTGACTGGACATACACCTTAAAGTTGAGTTCTGGGCACAATTATTTTGATTAAAATATATTCCTCAATATCTACAAAGAATATGAATTCTGCACCAAATGCTGTTTGCAAACCCAATTATTACCATAAAAAATTAGCAGTGACATAATCACTGTGCAGAGAGCAAAGCTGTGGGAGGGACCTAGTGGGCCTCACCCTCTATAGGTTGCCTGTAGAAAACTACAGGAGGGGCGGAGACAAGACCAGTCATCCTACACAAGGAGAGAGAGTAATAGTGACTGGTCTTTCATACAGGAACAATTATTTACCACTTGCAGTTAGGGGAAGCCCCACTTTTTTATGCTGCAGTGGGTTTGAATAAAGATGAAGATGAAGTGGGTTTGAATAAAGATGGTGCTTTTTATTTTAATATGTAGCAATCCTTACCCCTAATATATGTACTTTATCTTTTATATTAATGCTATGCTGCCAGCATTCTGGATATAGTAATCATCAATGTACAGTTCACACCAGAATGCAATGCAGGAAAGCACCCTCCATGCTCTTTTCCCACACCGCATTCAAAACACGATGCCTTTGAGATTTGCTGTGGATGCCAATGCATTGTTAACAACATCCCAAATGAAGATTACAAATGCACTGTGTTTGCAGATACCAGATTGTATGGTACTGCAATACCATACAATTTGGTGCAACATGTTTTTCAACAGTAGTACATGCATTACTTTTTGTGCGGGTCCTGTGCAATTTACAGCCCATTCAAATAAAAGGGCTGCTAAATCGCACTGCAGGGGAACACACAGGAATCGTGCAGGACCGTTTGTCATGCGATTCTGGTATAAACGGCCCTTAAAACATAGCTGAACTCCAAGCATATATAAAAGACACAAATTAATGCAGCTCTGTATTCATAATTAGATCATTAAATATATTATTTTTAATTGCAAGAAGTGTAGGTTCCTGAACTGACCTGGCATCAGCCTCTTGCAGTCCCTGTGCAGCAAAGCTGAGACTGTGAGAGGGAAAATCAGCACATGGAACCAATTAACTGCTTAGTGAACCACTCAGGCTCTCTGGAGCGGGGTGTGAGTCCCAGACATCCGCCACTGGGAGTGCCGGTGTTCTGCCGCAAACTCCAACTCGCCAAAATCTTCAACCACGTCACTTCTGGTGACACGCGGTGACACTCGTCGAAATCTCCAAGTACAGCTGCTAGAGAGTCACCAGACATGACGTGGTTGGAGATTTTGGCGAGTTGGAGTTTTCGGCAGAACACCGGCACAGGAGGGAGCTTGTCCAGGCTCTTACAATCACTTGAAGCAAAGAAAGGTCTCCATACAGCCCACATCGATGCTGTCCCTGGAATGAGTGTATGAGTGGGAACCTAAGCCTGGCCCATGACCATGGTCACGCCCCCCCAACATGTTTCTCTCTGCCCCTCAGAGCTTACTCATGGGGATCTCAGAGGGGTGGAGCGAAGCGCATTGATGCGAGGCCTGGTCAGGGTCCAGGCTGAGGTTGCCACTCATACACTCATTCCAGGGCCAGCATCGATGTGCGGCTGTAGAGAGACCTTTCTTTGTCACAAGAAACCCATTAGTTACGATGCAGTCAATAACTGGCGACATAGTACCTCCATGTGTCATGGCTATTAATTGTTTTTAGGAATGAATCTCTGTCCAGTGTTCTGTGACTACATCACATGTCACAAACCTGAGCCTCTGCAATATCCATTCTCCTATGTTGCAAATTTTGAAACTGGAAGCAGGAAAGCAAGATCATGTGACCTGCTTTTAGAACAATTTTATGATATTTTTACAATTTATTTTTTCAAAGGAAGGCATTTTATGCATGTGCCAGAGGATTGTCTGTGTTTTTATATGCAGCCTTGGCATTTTAAAATATTTGTGAATAAATGAAAGCTAATTCCTTCCATCAATTTTCTTTTTTACTAATAATAGTAATAGAACAAATGTAAAATGGATGTAAAATTGCTCTTTAGCTCTCTAACTCCATTAGCAGCACAGTACAGTTTCCAGCATTGTAAGACTTACAATCAAAAATTGAGGAGTTTGAGGTTCACAAAGCACTGGAAAATTATTTTATTTCCTAAAACAATTGCGACTTTTATAATGCTTGTACAGGCCTGTATGAATTAGAACTGGGTTGACAATATTTTAAATCATTTTACAGGCATATTTTATAAATTGCAAATAAAGAAGCAAAACCCAGGATGGCATTTTTAACATTTTTGTTACTTTCATGGAAAATAATTTTAAAATCCAATTTTAATTGATCCTGGGAGGTGGGGTCATATGGGACTGAAACTGGGACTGAAACTAGGAGTCACTGACCACAGTGATGGGACGCAGACCTTTAGTTAATTCCATTGTGGATTTTTCCACTCAAAAGTGTAATGCCCTCCCTCTTCTACACACATTACAATCTGGTTGTAGATCTTCTGTTAGAGCTATTAACCGCTATGTAGTGCAGGTAGATGCAAATGCATTGGATTGCTTAGGATGGCCACACACAGCTCAAAGTTTGATTCCTGCTGAAATTTGAGCTAATGGATGGCCCACCAGCAAACTTTGATTATAAAATCAAAGCAGTTGGGTGGAAAATTGTCAGCCGACAGTGACTGCATCCAATTAGATGCAGTCACTGTTTGGGCATTTATATAGCTACAGGTGCTGTGACTGTCTTAAAAATGTATCTGAATACAATGGCTAGCAGGGATGATTTTTCTACACTGTTTAGCATGGATAGGGGAATTGAGTGATTTTTCCAGTTCAACCCAAGGGTATGAACAAGAGAAATCTTAACGTGTATGGCTAGCCTTAGGTCGGCCCTAATACTATATACACTATATTTTTGTCTGTACATCTGGTGTTATTGTAGGGTGTTGGGAATTAAATACATTTTTGAGAAGCAGGTAGCTACTTGAAATATTAATTTATTATATCTTGATAAGTAAAATAAAAATGTAATTATTTTGTATGCCCTGGTGCTAGCGGTGTGCTCATTTCCTACTTACCTTTTTTCTTTAAGCTATACTTTTGGTAAATATAAGGCTGCTCACATATTATACAATCTGATTGTACAATTTCCTTTAGATCTACCATAAACTAAGGGTTTGCCTGATTTAATACAAACTGAGTAGCTTTTTTTAGGTTTGTCCTCTTATTAGGTTTTGGTAATAAAGCTAAAGGAGGTGCAGATGTTATACAATCTGATTGTATTCGGTATAGCCAGCTTAAATGTTTTGCCACTGGTATGCAGCTTGGTAAGTTTTAAGCAAAGTTTAGTTAAGAGCATTTTTGCACATTGCTGGGGATCGATGGCCCTTCAAAGAAAAGTTTATTCAAAATAGTCTGATCTGGAATGTTGAAGATACTATTAAATGCAGAGTGAATTTTGTACTAGATTGTGGCCTTATTCAGAACGTCAAGGCTATCAGAGCTCTCCGTTTTTAAAAGTTTTGTGGGTGATTCAGGAAAATAAGTTTCTCTTTTTTTTTTTTTTTAATGCCTGACCAGGAATTTGTATTCTTTCCAAACACCCAGTTAGGTTTTGGGAAATTAAAATCCATTCAAACCTCAACTTTTCAAATCCCATTCCATTATAAAAAAACGGAATCCACTTAGGTTTACATACTTTGACTGGCCATATACAACCCAATATAAGACAGCAATGCAAACATTCTAATATTGTTATGTCTCTATCCAAATAACATTATATATATATATATATATATATATATATATATATATATATATATATATAAAAAACATTACCTGCAAAACAGTTTGTAGACAACATTAAACACTGTATAATTGTGGGTGACGGCATTATCAGTATTAAAGAATTGCAGGCTGTTCTTTTCAGGGTTGTACAAGCGCCAAAATAAATATCACAAAATACCCAAGAACTCGTACAGAACTCTATGACCTTCAGACCGCCATTGCTATTTGTCCCAAGCTGCTGTTAAAGAAAGACTGGCCACATTTACTATGTTTGGTAAACTCCAAAAATAGTTAGTCATAGGAAGGCTATTCTTTTCGCTAAACGTGCAAATTAAACACAAGACATCAATGAAAGAATATAACACAAAATAACCAAAAGATAGATAGATAGATAGATAGATAGATAGATAGATAGATAGATAGATAGATAGATAGAGAGTAGAATAATATACCCGAACATAAAACATCAGAACATAAGAGAAAAATCTTCTAAATAAAACATTGCTGATATGCTGGAAATATAAGTGTGAAAAAAATGTTAGGGGGCTATTTATCAATATTTTCACCCAAGAGTCACACAACTTTCACCCAAGACTTACCAATTTTTCTAACACAGTCTTATGTGGAAAAATTAGTTAATTTGGGGTGGAAATTGAGTACATTTTGGGTAAACAATTGATAAACAGACCCCATAGCTAAGTGCCTGGATTGAGCACTGCAGATTTTATATTGTAATTGTAATACTGTATACACAGAAAACTAAATGATGAAAAACTGAGTATATATACTGTATAATATATAATAATATATAAGTATATATATATATATATATATTTATTTTTTTATTTTTTTTTTTTTAAATAAAGATTCAGTTCAGTTATTCAATCATGTGAAAAGCAAACTCCTGTTTACTTAAATCATCTGCACATAACTGGATATTTAAAGTGAACACAGCTACAATTAATTGAGTGAATGTTTTCAACTCATTTAGTATATAAACCTTAATATCCCTACATGTCCTTTATTTGGGATCTGCAGCTAGTGTGAGTCAGGTGTTTGCCCACCTTTGCTATGAAATCCTTCCTATGCGTAGAAGGGGAAATTCTAAAGAAAAAAAAAAAAACAAACATCCTGAAATTTGGTGTAAGAATACTCTGACATCGGCCCAGGTGTTCAATAAGGTTGAGCTTGATATTTGGTGGAACTATTTTTTGATCTATTGCGATATTGTATCCAATTGTGTGTTAAAGAAGCCATGTGCACGTTGGGGGAAGAGATCAGGAGAGTTATAACATCTTGCTGTAGATAGGTGTGACTGACAAAATAACGGGCAATTATCCTATACCAATATCTGGGTATATTGCTCAAAATAAAGTTGTAAGATTTTTAATTCCGCCCCTCCCCTCATATCGGTCCCTTAAGAAGCCTAGGCTCATGTTTTACTTTAAATTGAATCCCTTGTGTGATAACTCCATCAATACCAATAAGTGATACCTTTGCTAACATGCTGTATAAATCTGGTAAAAGTTAAAATTCTTTTATAAATAGATAAAAAAATCAACGGCTGATATATTTTAGCAACAAGGTACTTTTTTTGAAGAGTTAATTATGCTGCCAAATACATCAAGCTATAGGACCCAGTAATTTAGCTTAAAATGATGCATACACCAAAATGTTAAAGAGCAAATGCAAGAACTAGATTATTCAACTGAATGACTGATCATTTACTGTAGATATAAATTATTAAATAAATTACAAACATGGGTTCAAATAATGCATTAAAAAGTTTTTTTTAAATTACATATACAAGTTTTAGGAAGGGGTCGCTTGATGAGACATTGCGGCTGATTAAGGAGTTGGCAATGCACTCAATAAAGTAACAATTCATTTCAATTGTTCCACTATGTGAAAAGCAAATTTCTGTTTATTTGTGTCAGTGGCACATAATTGGGTATTCAAAGTGAACACAGCTACAATACTCAACTCCTCTATTACGTCAAACCCATAATGTTGATGATAAAATAGAATAAATGTGAGTTATTTTGGGGGGGGATTCTAACACTGATAAATAATATTATATTATATAATATATAATATATTGATTATAACTATTTCAGACCTGTTAGGAGGTTTTGAGTAATAAGCTACTTTGTTACTATTGACCAAATGCACTACAATAGGCTTATTTTTAAAATTGTTTAATTTCCTGATATGAGACATTTGTATAAATGGAGCTCATAATTATAGATGTGAAAAGTGATAATCCTGTGAAAGTGGTTGCAGTCATATTTTCCTATATATTTTATATATATTAATCATAACATTAAAATTTGATATGGGTTATTAAATTGCGTTGTCTTATGGCCTAATATGTATGTCCAAAAAAATGTGAACAGTTGTAAAGAGACACCAGTTTGAATTAGACTGTGTAAAAAGTTGGCAGCCTAAAATAGGTGCATTAAATAACCCATGTGATTTTGCGTACTTTCCTACTCAAATATACATTATTTATGATTTGTTCATTATTATAATAAAAGTGAACAAAAATATACAATGTGGCTGAATTTACTAAAAGAGCAATTCTTGCTCAGTAAATTTTCACTATGCAAGGGAATTTTCACTTTGCTTAGTGAACAAGGTGTTAAACTGAGCTGGCTTAAATTTTTTAATCAACTGCAATCAAAAAACAGTTTTCTCTTAGTTCTGCTTGCACATGATTGGGTACCGTTTGCAAAGTAAACTTTCACCACATTCACTAAATGTGGTAATAGTGAAAAGTGAAAATTCCTTTGTAAATCAGCCACAATGATATGATCAAAAAGTCACACGCAAATATTATTATTCAAAAATCTCACAAAACATTACATGAACGTGAAACATAGCTTCCTAAATGTAGTATTTTTACAATGTTTTAGAATATTTTCTTTATTTTGGCAGTTGGTTTAGACTATATTATATATAATTTGCAAATACTTTACAATTTAATAAATGTGAAAATCCAGAGATCAGTATTGAACAGGGAAACACTCTCAAGTGAAAAGAAAACTGCGAATGAAATAAAAATAGAAACAAAGATGATCAAAAGAATGATAATCAATTATTACCGAAAGAATAACCACAAAATGATTTTATTTTTTGCAGGCAAATGTCAGAATTAGCTGCACATTTCACACTCATATTATAAGATTTTGTCATATACAGAAATGTAAATCTTTCTATATTCATGCACAGAAAAGCATTCCAAAAATCTTATATTTAATTATCTTTTTTTTAAGTCATATAGACATATTTTGACATGGTGCCTTATGTTTAAGATCAATTAAATCTTTATTTATATTTGTCTCTAGGCCATTTTTTATATCAATTGGAATATTATATTTTAGGGAGTGGTAAATTATAATTTGCCTTTTATCAATAACTTTCAACATACACGTTTATATGAAGGACAGTCTGTTGCATTTTTATATCTACCAGTGATTTATAGATAAGATAACGCTGGAATGTTTAATATAGCATGAAGCACAAATAGGGTATATTTTTGTAAGTAAAGATGGTGTTTTATGCTATATTACTACATTACTATTCTAGTCTATAATACTATGTTAATCATCTTGCATTTAACATAGACTATAACGAATACATTTCATGACAGAATCAGATTTTTTTTTAATTCTTTCCATTTTCTAGGGAAAATAGTAATTTATAGTACAGTAAGCTCAATTCACAAAGCATTACAAGAAGATAAGGATCTTTATTTTATGCCATGCAATTGTAATTTTCAGACCTCACATGAAAATATCTGTAACTTTTTGGAAATAAGGATCCGTACCTAACTTTGTGAATTGCTTCAAATGAAACATTTAACTTCAGTACAATGCAGCAGTTACCTTCCTATTGAAAAAGGCAGTTTTGATTTCTTACACTTTTAATGCCTTTTACATTAAATCTAAATTAATAATATAGTCTGATTTTCTTACTACAGCTTTATATAAATAACAATGTTATTAATGTCACGCAAATAAATTATATTATACTCTATATTATAAGGACTTTCTATACAGCTGAATGCCTTGTTTAATTCCAATTCTATGCAGTTGAGAATACATGTTTAATAAAAAAAAAATAATTATATAAAAAAATATATATAACATTTTGACCATTACTATTGACGCATAAATCAGAATATTGAACCATATGTGTTTAACATTGACACTTAAGTCAGAATATTGAATTATGTATCACTGTAAGATATAGAAATGCTTTTGTGATGTGATGTAGCAGCTCAGCGTGCTATGTGGCCCTACTGCAAGGGTTAATGTCTACTGCAGAAGCCTTTGAGCGAAAACAAAAAAAAAACACAATGTGCATTGCACAGGTTGACAAAAAAGGCAGACAGGAATACAGAGAGCTATGTCTGAGTAGCAATGTTTGGGACACCAGTTTAAGGTTTGGCAGCTATGCTGTAGCAGCACTAGCCCTTGAAAACTTAATCCACAGCCCTTGCACTGTTTTCTCCCACCGCAGCATCCAAACTGTGACTAACCACCTCATTATACATCCCCTGGCACATTCTGAAGCAAACTTATTATACGGGCCATACAAAGCATCTTAACCCATGCTGGTCAACAAGGGAAGGCTGTGCAACTACATGACGCTATTTTTTTTTACTATATTTTTTTAATATTGCTACACTAATGTCTATATACATTTTTTGTGGGGTATTTTTCTGGTGTGTTGTTTGGGTTTGCTATTTATTTTTACTGGGTATTCTTTATTTATCTTGATTTCCCCTTTATTTATAATATAGGCTCATTTTATCAATACATTTTTTTATTTTTTTTTAGAATGTTCATGGCATCCTATTCCCGAAGAAGGAAAATAAAATGAATTAAGTGACTGGTGAAAAGGCAAACATGTTACCTGTGCTATTAAATTGAGAAAATTAAAAAAAAAAAACTCAGTAAGTTGTGAAAAGCAAAACCAATCCTAATCATCAACCAAAAATGAAAAAAAAAGTATTTTGTTTTTTTTATCCTATTTTGTACGAAAGCGGGGAAAAAATAAAAAATGGGTGATACAGAGGAAGGAGATATACATGCATGGTAAGCATCACTAACATGCAAAAACACTACATAAATAGACTTTTAGTCAACCAAAACACAAAAAGGAAAGGAAGGTAAACTAATCATATAATACAAGCATTACAACCTCTTTCATATTGTTCAAATCTCTATCTCTTTATTGCAGGTATACCACTCTTAAAAAAAATCACAATATTTAAAATGTAATTTTATTTATGCGTTGGATGACAAACAATTATAAAATTGGTGAAATGATTTAAAATAATTTACCAATTAGAAAAATGAAAAGACAAAGGTGGGTGCATATATAGACAGATATATGTAAACTCAATGAAGTGGCACATTTTACATACAGCTAAAACCCTGCACCAGGGTATGTTCATGGGATTGGGGTTATTCATTCACTGCTATAGACTCAGGTTTATGCTAACACACTGTAGTTGGGCGAAGTGCCCTGGTGCTCTCAAAAAACTTCAATAATCCAACATAGGCAAGTCTGGCATACATAGGCCTTGAAACAAGAATAAATGAAATTATATACATTTAATAATAATCTCAGAACAGTGGTCTGTATCCCATGTCGGACAGCTATTAAAGTTCCATGGTTGCATTTCAAGTACTGCCGGTGCCCCATATATATATATATATTGCACAGATATTTTGAAACACACTGTATTCAGTATAAAAGAACACTATCGGCTGTTTAGTTTAATTAAAAAATACTGCACTAAATGAGGAAAACGCTTTGCTTCCAACAACCTCAAGTGGATACTTCCCTCCTAGCATCCTCCTGGAAAAAATGTGCTGAGAACAGCAGTTTTAAAGAGTTTAGGTTTGTTTTAGTGCAAATTACCCCACGCCGTCTGGGCCACTCCCCAATCTGCTGTACCCAACACCACTAAATTGATATTTTAAAAACAATATACAGTAAATATATTTTTTCTTTTTTTTTTTAACACATACACTATTTTTCTCCAGAATTCAAACAGTTTAAACTACCATAGCATGTCACAAAATTCAATAATGAAAGCCGGGAATGAACTTGGATGATTAAATGTTTGTCAACCAAAGATTTAATGCTTACCACGTACAGCATTATATTTTCTGAAACAAATGAGCTAACATATGGTTGTTTTCCATATATCCACAGTGCACAATATAGACACAGGGAAGACATTATTCTGAGTTACCCTGCTGAGCCTTGCACAAATCATAATGTCCTTTGTAGGGTTATTGAAATATTATTAAAATACATGCAGGATGCACTGCTCATGATTTACTTTCCATGCAGATCTCCCATTGGACTGTACAGTTCACCAAACAAGAACAGAAAACGGGGATGGCTACATACTTCTTGAAGAGTCTTGTGACCCGTCATCAATGGCTGGTTCCAAGTATTAAATGTACCCATAAATATTTAGAGATGGCCACATAAGGTAAGAATAAAATGAAAAAAGCACAATCAAACTGTAAATGTGGTGTTTTGGTGTGTCATCACCTATGGCACAAGTCCTACTATAACAACAAGTCCCTGGACACAGAACACAGTTTTTTTTATTCTTTTTTAAGGGAAAAAACAAAGAGACACACCTGTCAGAGGGAGATTTACTAAAACTGTAGCACTCACAATCTGGTGCAGCTGTGCATAGTAGCCAATCAGCTTCTAAATTCAGCTTGTTCAATTAAGCATTGACAATAAAACCTGGAAGCTGATTGGTTTCTATGCACAGTTGAACCAGATTTTGTACTCTCCAGCTTTAGTAAATAACCCCCAATGTCACGGAGCAGAATGTTTC
>BLSH010171086.1:329306-341506 GCA_018402905.1 Glandirana rugosa
CCGGGGGTTCCGAATGGGGATACTGGTTAAAAAACTAACAAAAGAAATGGCACTTACCGTTGCAGGTGTCGAATTGCAAAGCGACGAGCGATAGGGAAACTCCTTTCGAAGAACTTTTTTACCCTTAGTGGACACCACCTGGGTGGCTATCGGGCGGAATCATTCCGCTGCTGATAAGGAGACCTTCCCAGAGGAAGAAAGTTCCTGGGGCGACTATCTTTTTGTCTCCGCGAAAATTGGTGAACTGTTGACCCGTGAATTTGGGGGAAGGATTGGTCTGGTTAAAAGTCGAAACAGTGTAGTATGACTGAGTAATTGTCATTCAAAATGTGAGAGCACTGAAAGCTGAAAATTGGTCTGGTTAGGAAGGGGGTTTAAGTGCCCAGTTGTCAAGTGGTTAAAAGCGCCTCTGTTTTTCTATCAGCGGGGTCCTTGAAAGAAGGAGACCCTTCCAGAGGAATAGTCGTCGCCTTACTAAGGCGGGCTATCGGTGGGTCCACCACAGGTGATTCCCATTTTTTCAAGAAGCTTTCCTCAAAGGGATAGCGAGCAGCGAAACGTTAAGCTGTGGACGTTGCCATTCACGGTAAAGAAAACAATCAAAAAATTGGTCATAGGGGTAAGCCTTGGGGGCCCTAGGGAGCCTAGAGGACCCACACACATACGCAGAAGTCTGCGATTCACCATCCTGGCTCAATCGCAATGTAGTGCGAATGCCAGTGATAATGGCGGCGACCAACGCTTTTTCGCACGCAGCCGCCGCCCCTTGATCCTCTTCACCGTCCGATGGGCCCAGTTCCCCATCAGATAGGTCCACTGGGGTCCCTGAGACCCCAGAAGCCACTTCCGTAGCTGGTCCAAAAAAGCCCCTTGCGCAGATTGCGCCGCCACTGATGCCTCCTCAGCAGGTTCAGCAGTGTAATCTGCCATTGCTTTTTGCCCCCAGACCCCTCTCAGTGACACACCTTGGTGCTAAGGAGGATGAGGCACCCTCACACTGCCGCACACCACCGCCCCACAGCGCACCAGGGAACCAAGGAGGACTGCACCCGCCGCCACCAGCACCCACAGGGGAGCCCAGCTGTTACTTGCTGTTTTCTGCTGCCAGTAACCCCGGAGGATCGTCAGAGAGCCGCGCCGCCCGATCACCACTGCTCCACAGAGAAAGAAAAATGCTGTACACACATTTTTTGCAGAGCCATGTGGTCAAAATGGCCACCGTGAGACACTAGAGGCCGAAACCTCCTGTACAGAGACTTGCAGTACCGCAAATGGCCACTCTGAGCGCTAGACGGAAAGCCCCATAGGCCAGATATGTTTGCGGCTGATCGCCGCATGGCGGCAAAAACGAAAAGGACGGCGCAGACGGACTGGGTGCGGTGGTGGGGGGGGGGTGTGAAGGGGGGGCAGGAGCTCCATGCGCCCCTGCTGGCAGCTACCCAGACAAAAAAGAAAAACATTTTTTTTTTTTGTTCGTCGTTCCCCCTTCCGCCCCTGAAAAGGGGGGAAGGGAGGAACTCTCACTCACCACTCCGGACGAGCGCCATGGTAGCCACCCAGTCGCAGACTTCCGCCCCTGCCTGGACGGCACGCTGCAGGCCAGAAATTTGCCCTCCCAAATCGCATCTGGACCGGGCGTAAGTGGAGATCACCCCAGGCCACCCGCACGGAACGGGCACTATGCGGCGGGTCCCATACTGCGGGACTGGCTCGCATCAGTCGACCAGGTCGGGGAAAGTACAGAGCCCATGGACTCTCCATGCCCCGACTGGCTTCTTGATAGCAGATCATCTTGATAGAAGACAGGAAAATAAAATAAAATAAAAAGAATGGTCACAAACAGGACCACAATTCCCCTAAAGGGAAGCCAGGTCAACCCCTTGCAAACTAGGCATTTAAACTGGTGAGCTATTCTATGGAGGGGGTTTATATGGGAAGAGAGGACGGCCCCATGGGAGGGGCCAGCTGTTTCTTTTCCCTGCCTAGTTAACTCCTAGTGAGACCAGCGTTAACCCCACATGTAATGGAGAGTTGCGTCTGTCAGTGAACGATAGGAGAAAAGTTAATTACCGCAAAAGTTATAGCGTTTACAAACTAGGGTACATTTTCTGGAATTTATGCAGCTTTTATTTTATGACTGCCTATCTCATTTCTTGAGGTGCTAAAATGGAAGGGCAGTACAAAATCCCCCCAAATGACCCCATTTTGGAAAGTAGACACCCCAAGGAATTTGCTGAGAGGCATGTTGAGCCCATTGAATATTTTATTTTTTTGTCATGAGTGATTGAAAGATGACCAAAAAAAAAAAAAATTACACAAAGTTGTTAATGAAATGATATATTGCTCACACATGCCATGGGTATATGTGGAATTACACCCCAAAAATACATTCTGCTTCTTCTCCTGAGTACGGGGATACCCCATGTGTGAGACTTTTTGGAAGTCTATCTGCATACAGGACCCCAAAATCCAATCGTTGCCTTCAGTATTTCTAAGGGCAAAAATGTATGCATTCACCCCACACTACCTATCTCAGTTGAGGAGGCCATGAAATGCCCAGATAGCACAAGCCCCCCCCCCCCCCAAATGACCCCATTTTGGAAAGTAGACACCCCAAGCTATTTGCTGAGAGGCATGTTGAGTCCATGGAATATTTTATATTTTGCCACAAGTTTCGGGGAAATAACAAATTTTTTTTTTTCCCCACAAAGTTGTCACTAAATGATATGTTGCTTTAACATGCCATGACGACACCTGTGTAGGACGAAACGTACGTCGGGAGAGAATGCTGACGTCACCTTGCTGAAACTGTATGCCGGCTTTTATCTGCACGATATCTTCCTTGAAATGTGAGTTGTTCTTATCATTGTTACCAATAAAACTGTCAAAACGGTACTTGGCTATGTTGGCTCCCTTTTCTCTTTGAGCTTATTGAAGCACTCTGAGACCGCTCGAGCATAGCGGGGGAGGAACGGTGTTGGAGCCAGATCTACGGTTGTTGTCAATCATTCAGCAGATTGCCAGGAGAGGGTCTTTACACTAATGTAATTTGGCGAGTTGGTATCGATCATCTGGTAAGCGCATTACCTACTGGTGGTGGACCACGTTTGCTGCATGTGACACTTGGGTGTTGTGATAACCAGGAGATTGGGAGAAGGAAGATCTGCTTGCTGACCCCTAAGATCCTTCACACACAATTTTTAATTTCTGTCATTTCATTAGCGCAGCCTCTGTGTTGTACATATGTGAAATTACACCCCAAAATACATTCTGCTGCTTCTTCTGAATACGGGGATACCACATATGTGAGACTTTCTGGCAGTCTAGCCGCGTACGGGACCCCAAAATCCAATCACCACCTTCAGGCTTTCTAAGTGCGTAAAAAGGTGATTTTACTCCTCACTCCCTATCACAGTTTCGGAGGCCATTGAATGCCCAGATAGCACAAAACCCCCCCAAATGACCCTATTTTGGAAATAGACACTCCAAGCTATTTGCTGAGAAGTATTTTGATTATTTTGCAGATCTCACATTTTGTCACAAAGTTTTGAAATTTGAAAAAAGTAAAAAAAAAAAATAATTCTGTTTATTTCTTCATTTTCCAAAACAAATGAGAGCTGCAAAATACTCACCGTGCCTCTTAGCAAATACCTTGGGGTGTCTACTTTCCAAAATGGGGTCATTTGGGGGGGTTTTGTGCTACCTTGACATTTCAGGGCCTCCAAAATCGTGATAGGTACAGAGGAGTAAAATCACCATTTTAGGCCCTTAGAAATCCTGAAGGTGGTGATTGGTTTTCGGGGTTCTGTACGCGGATAGGCTCCCAAAAAGTCTCACACATGGGGTATCCCCATACTCAGGAGAAGCAGCAGAATGTATTTTGGGGTGTAATTCCACATATACCCATGGCATGTGTGAGCAATATATAATTTCAGTGACAACTTTGTGTAAAAAAATAAATAAATAAATACAAATTGTCATTTCCCCTAAACTTGTGCCAAATATAAAATATTCCATGGACTCAACATGCCTCTCAGCAGATAGCTTGGGGTGTCTACTTTCCAAAATGGGAGCATTTTTTTTTTTTTTGTTTTTTTTTGCTATCTGGGCATTTCATGGCCTCCGCAACCTGGATAGGTAGTATGGGGTGAAAGCATACATTTTCGCCCTTAGAAATACCGAAGGCGGTGATTGGTTTTCGGGGTCCCGTACACGGATAGACTCACAAAAAGTTTCACACATGGGGTATCCCCGTACTCGGGAGAAGCAGCAGAATGTATTTTGGGGTGTAATACCACACATACCCATGGCATGGGTGAGCAATATATCATTTCAGTGTAATTTTTTTTTTTTGTCACTTTTCAATCATTTATGACAAACAAATAATATATTCCATGGACTCAACATGCCTCTCAGAAAATAGCTTGGATTGTCTACTTTCCAAAATGGTGTCATTTGGGGGGGGGGGTTTGAACTGTCCTGGAATTTTATGCCCAACATCACCCCCTCTTCTAACCAATTGAACCACCAAGTCTTTTCTGACACTTTTTAATTACATGAAAAAATCCTTTTTTTGCTAGAAAATGACTTTGAACCCCCAAACATTATATATTTTTTTTTAAAGCAGAGGCCCTACAGATTTAACAAAGTATTCACAAAGTAATTGCGCAGCGATTTTTCAAACGCAATTTTTGGGGAAAAAAAACACTTTTTTGAATTTTCAATGCACAAAAACATACTATTTTGCCCAAATGTTTGGTGAAATATAAAAGTTGATCTCATGCTGAGTGCATAGACACCAAACATGACATGCTTTAAAAATTACGCACACCCGCGAAGCAGCGACAAACTATATACATTTTTAAAAGCCTTTACAGGTTACCACTGTAGATCTGCAGAGGAGATCTACTGCTAGAATTACTGCCCTCGATCTGACATTTGCGGTGATACCTCACATGCATGGTGAAATTGTTGTTTACATACGACATGAAACTGACGCTTGCGTCCACCTTTGTGCGCGTGCACGGGGGTCAGGGGTGCATTTTATTTATTTATTTATTTATTATTTTTATTATTCATTTTGCTTTTTGTTTTATTTTTACACTGTCCCTTTCATCTTTTTCTTTTTTTTTATAATTTTTATTTTTATCACAGGGATTTTAAATATCCCTTATGATAAAAATAGGTATTGTCGCATATCATTTTTTTTTCATTTTGGGGTCTACTAAACTTTAGTTCTTTCCCCAGCCCTTAAAACATCTGACCACACCAAAATCGGTTTGATAAGATGCTTCCCCAATTTCCCAATGGCGCTGTTTATATCTGGCGAAACTGAAGTCACAAAATGCTCGTAGCCTCCGGTTTCTTAGGCCATGGAGATGATTGGAGCCATTCTAGTCTTCAATCAGCTCTATGGTCAGCTGGCAGAACCACCAGCTGCATTCTCACTTTCCCCGGTGGGACAGGAGAACCTGAGAAGACCAGCAACATACTAGTATGTCGCTGGTCCTTGTTGGGCATATATTGTAATGTTCTTTTTTTCATGAAAAAAAGAATCAATTGGTGGGTATGCCCACCATTAGAAAACCTCCCTTCATCCTCCCACTTCTAATGGTGGGCATAGCCACTTTTTAAAAAAAATATACCGGAGCATAGGGGCAATGCGCCCCAATTTCCACCCACTGCCCCTATGCTCCCCTATGCTCCGGTATATTTGCTCTTTTTTTAACTGTGGTGGTGAAATCACCGCCAACAGCGCTGGAGTCACTGCTTTATATATGGTGGGAGCAAACGCTATTGCGTTGGGGAGGTACTGTTTGAAAACAAGACGGCCAGCAAATTTAATCAGGGACTTGTCCACGCACACAACTTAGTTGGGAATAAAATGTGCTGTGAACGTCTGGTTTAAGTGGTTTATGAGGGGCCGAATTTTGTAGAGCCGGTCAAATTCAGGGTCTCCATATGGACGATCGATTGTCACTGAAGTGCATGAACCGCAGAATCTGCTATTATCGTGTCCTGGCCATGGAAGCAGAGTAGACATACATGTGATGAATTGAGTCATTGGACCAATATAACCACAATTCAGGTAGATGATGTATGCCCATGTTGAGGGTGAGGCCCAAAAAGGTCTTAAATTCGGAAACCGTAATTGGTTTCCAATTTCTGGCAAAGGACAAATGGGGATTAGCGGCAATGTATTGACCAGCGTATAAACTGCTTTGGTCCACAATAGATCTATAGAGATCTTCGGTGAAATACAGCGAAAAAAAATCAATGGCCCTAAAATCAACTGTATTCACCTGAATTCCAGGTTAGGCAGTGAATGGGGGAAGTATGGGCGCTGCATCAGTGGTGGGTTGCCAATCAGGGTTTGCAAGCGCATCAGGAAGGGCACTACGGGCTCTGCGGGCCTGTGTTCTTCATCTTCGTGGCTGTGGGGCATTACTCGTGCTAGCCACACCAGCTTGAACTGCACTTATGGGACTCGCCACATCACCAAGTGTTACTGCAGTGCTGGTTGTATGACCAGGATGTACTAGGCCGCTGGTGCTTGCCAGGTCACCAGAAGGGGTAGCAGCGCTAGTACTGGGTCTCTGCTCCATACGAGAGCCCTGCGGTTCTTGCACCTCAGCGCCAGCTAAACGGGATCTGGTACGCCTGACCTTAGCAGGGACCACCCAATCGTCAGAGCTATCTGTCATGGAGCCGCTGTCGAATATCAACTCGATTGGTGAGTCTGAATCTGATAGTGAGTCTTCCCCATCGCTCTCATCTGTCATACTCACAATCGTTTAGGCCTTATCACTAGTGTACCTCGGATTAGACATGGTCTCTAAATTTATAGGTACACAAGTGAGACTCACAGGCAAAAAAGTGCACCTGGTTGTCAGAGCCTGTGTCAAGTCGCTACCAAATTCACGGTGATCACAGGTGACGGGGGCAATCAAGGGGTTAAAACCTTTATTAGGGAGGGGCAAGGGGGGGTATTTACACCTAACTAGGCCTAATAATATCTACCCTAACACTGATTTAGTGTCACAAGGGTCACAAGTACAGCGATCGGTAAAAATCAGATCGCTGCACTATATGATACTGTGACAGGGGGTGACAGGGAGTGAAAGGGTTAACTGGGGGCGATCAAAGGGTTAAATGTGCCTATGTGACCTGGTGTCAGTATGCTGTTTGTGCAACTCACGTTTTTAGATGTCTCTCTCTCCTCTCTGCAACGGAAAAGAAAGCAGAGAGGGGAGATGACATCACTTCCCCTACCAGTGTTTACATTTCACAGGTAGGGGAAGAAATCCTATTCGCCGGACAATCACCATGAATAGACCAAAATCCATTGGTCTATTCATGTTAACTGAACGGTCCGGCAACAAATGGGACAGTCGCGTTCACGCTGGAGGGTGCGCGCGCGCGCCCCCTAGCTGTGCACGTGATCGCCGTCTATTTCCGTCGATTCACGCACAGCTGCCAGACTGCCGCCGTCAAAAGACGACACGCGGTCGGCAAGTGGTTAAAGTGCTTGTAAACCCTTACATATACCCAGTGAAGTGACTATCCTCAGGTGATACACGGAAATGAAACAAATCCTCCTACATAGGTAGTACCTGTTTACCTGCAGTCTTCTCTTCTCTACATCCTTTCAAGGTCCAGAATGTATAAAGCTTGTCTGAGTTGTCAGAAAAAAGGGGGTAGAGAGCTTAAGTTACACTCTGCAGAGCTCAGTGAGGAGAGCTCTGAGATCTGATTGGAGGGAAGGGACACACCCCCTTCACACAGCCCACAGGAACAGAGCTGATGCTGTCAATCAGCTGGAGATTTCTCCCCTGTCACCTTTTTTCTTTTGGTGTCAGGAAAACTTGTCTGCAGTGATTCATGCTGATAGCAAAGGATTGAAGCAGAGGATATAAATGACACCTAGTGCTCTTAACTGAGATTAGTACACAGTAGAGATATGCTTTGTTTCTATTTCAAGTCTGAGGTTTGCAACCACTGTTTTTACTTTCAGGCCCCAACATACTCAGTGTTCCACCCACACTCCCTATGATTTCTGCGGTGACTGCATAGCATAAGGGGGGCACCTCTTTTCAAGGCAAGAAAATACAGAATGGAGCACCTGTGCAGTACAATTCTATAGACTTTCATGAGACCATGTCTGATTGTCTTTGGCCTAAGGACACAGCCCCATAGAAGTCTACATGGCACTAGGTGCAGCCAGAATTGTGAGACTTGAATGACTGGGTGAATTGCGGCGGTTGGACTGAGTTAAGCATATGTGTGTGTGTGGGGGGCGGTGGGCTTGGCTCTCCTTTTCCAGCTGAGCTCAGTAATAACCACTCCAGGGCATTCAAACTGCTCGCATGTGCAGTGTGCTGTCTCCTTCTCTAGCAAAAGCGTACATGGAGTTTAGGGTTGCCACATCATCCCTTTAATCCAGGACACATATGAATTACACAGGTTCTGTGGCTGATTAAGGTGGTAATTAAAATCACTTGATGCCTTATGTGCATTGAATTAGCCTCAGAACCTGTGTAATTCATATGTGTCCTGGATTAAAAGGATGATTTGGCAACCCTAATGGAGTTTGAACATTCCGGAGCAGATCTTAGAGGGTGCACAATTGTAGTGTCCAGTGCATCCTGGAAACGGCAGGACGGGGGTGCGGGTTGTTGAGGGCCCCATTCCCTCCACAGCTGTATGTGTAATCCGAGGAGGTGCAGCATTTGAAACATGAGGAGTGCTAGTACTATTCTGGAGATATGGAATTGCATAAAGGGATTTTTGGAAAATGTTGCTGAAGGTGAACTTGAACCTGGAAGTGTGTAAGAGCAGCAAGGGTGACACCACAAGTATTTTTACATATACTGTAGTGGCACCTGTGCCGCAGTATACATATTCGTTTTGAAGGTGAACCTGCCTTTTAAGGCTCTTACTCACAGGCACCCTAAGGCCATTCAATGTAAATTCCGGTGTATTTCCCTCGCCCAGGAAGTTCAAGTGATATCTAGAGTCACCCATAGACATGAATGGACGTGTGGGGCTATACTTGGTTATATGCCAGTACTCATGTAAACCCTCATATAGCGTATGGGTATGCCAAGGATAGAAAATGTTCTATTCTTGAAATATACTTGTACACTAAAGAAATATATATGCATATTCCCAAGCCTAGCCGCACACAGCCATGTCTTTGGGCGGCTATAAGCTGCACCTGGCATTCCCGGGCAAGGAAAATAAGCTGAGATATATGCTGCACGGGTTCAGGCTGCCCATGTGCAAGAGCTCTTATCCTTCAAGAATTCTATTTTTAGTGATACAATTAAATAACAGTGTTTTATATCTTTATTTTTGCAGGTCATTAACGCAGAGTTCTGTATGTGGTAATTTTGTGGTGTACACCGGACAAGACTGGAGAGCCTTGCTGGTGTTTCTAAGCCATGTGGAGGTTCATGCTAGCAGTGCAAGCCCAGAATCGCTCAGAAAAATATATATTCATATTCGTATAATGCCTGCACCTTGCCATGACTAATATTTAACCTCTCCAGTGCAAGCTGCCATGTGCAGGACTGCCAGAAAACTTCACACAAGATAAAATCAGGCCAGCCTGGTCTGGGAAATTAGAGCTTAAACAAATTAAATCTTAAAAAAAGATGTCTGCACATTTCATGGACAATCATTATTATAGGGAATTTATCTATTTATAGAAATGATAATCTTGATAAAGGTTGTCTTGAATGGTACAAATATTTGATTGCAGCACATTTAATGAAGAACTACATGTAAAGTTTATCTTCCGCTCAAACCTTTTTTTAATTTGGATTTTTGGACAGAGTGGGAAAAAGAGAACCCCATTGGTGGATTTCCATTACTTCCTGTGTGGTCACATGGACAGGATGTGAGAAGTTTCCTCAATGCTGATACAAGTAAACTACTTTTCTTTATTGTGCATTATAGGACACAGAGCAGTTTATTATTTCTTACTCAAATGGTTATGCGCCACAGAATAGACATTGGATTGGACACTGGCAAAAAGACAGAAAGTGACCTCCTATATAACCCCTCCCATACAGGAAGTATCTCCTTTCACAAAGTCTGATCTCCTATTTTTCTTTATAGTCGCTGGCTTTGACAACTTGGCTATTGAGGACAGAGTCTTATGGGAGTGTCTGATGCAGTTATCCAGATGTTTTTGAGCACCAGAAAGGCTAGTTCTTGGAAGATTTACCACAGGGCCTGGAGATCCTATTTAGATTAATGTGAGACTAGGAAGTTTCATCCTCACAAGTATGTTGTGGGCCATACTCTGGCTTTTCGTCAATCTGGAGCTGATGTGACTGGCCTTGAGAACAATCAATGGTCAGATTTCAGCCTTGGCAGTCTTTTTTTCAGAGGCCAATAACTTCTCACTCATAATTTTACTCTGGTCAGGCTGCCTTTGCCCCCATGGGGTCTCAATTTCCTTTTGTTGGTTCAACAGAAACTGCCAATTGGGACGATTTGGGACCTGCCGTTAGTTCTTTTGATCCAGAATGTTTTCTTAGATGCTATTACTGCTGCATGGAGATTATCAGAATTGTCTGCTCTTTCTTGCAAGGAGCCAACTCTGGTACCCCACCATGATAAGGTGGTTCTTCAACCTCAGGCGTAATTTTTGCCAAAGGTAGTTTCGGCCTCCCATCTCAACCAGGACTGTTTTGCCTTCTTTTTTCCCCAGTCCTCAGTCGCCGGGAGACAAGGCCCTCCACAGCTTAGATGTGGTTTGGACTGCCAAGATGTATCTGAACTTAAGTGCTGTAATTCGGTAATTAGGTATGCTAGGACCAAAAAAGGGCAGGTGGTTACTAAGTCAACCATTTCCCATTGGATTCATCAGTTTATATTTCAAGCCTATGGTTAGAAAGGAAGGGCTCCACCATTTCCAGCAATGGCTCATTCTACCAGGGGTGTAGGTGCCTCCTGGGATGTCTGTCATAAGCTTTCAGTGGCTCAGGTTTGCATGGCTGCAAACTGGTCCTTGATGCATACTTTTAAAGGATTTTGCTAGGTGGATGTAAGAGCTGCTGAGGATGCAACTTCTAACTGCAGTGTGTTACACGCTGCTATATAGTTCTTTTTGGTGCATTGCTGGTTGCTACATTGCTTTAGGACATCCCTATGAGTAACAAATAATAGGCTGCTCTGTGTCCTGTGATACGATAAAGTGGATTTCTGATTTACCTATAAAATCAATTTCTTACCGTACACAGAGGTCCCTCCCCTTTATGTTGGGGCGTATGGCTTGCTACAAAACTGAATTACTTCCTATATGGGAGGGATTATATAGGAGAGGACTTTCTGTCTTTTTGCCAGTGTCTAGACACATGTAGACAGCAAAACGAACCAGACAGACATCTTTCTAATATCTTTCTATAAAGCACATGTATGCACAATATGGCAGGCTTACCTACCTCAGTGCCCTCCATTAGAGATGTGACTTTCCCACTCCCTCTCTTTACGCCATTGCCGCCACTGCCATCTTTTTTCAGTCTTCTAGGTCCGGAGTCTTCTTTCATCAGCCAGTCTTCTCCATTATGGATGACCTCATTCCAACGAATGTGCACCGGAGTTAATTAATCTAGATGAAGCAAACAGTGAAAGGCAGATGTATAAAAATTGGAGCAAGAAAAGCTGAAGAGAAGTAAAACAGCAACCAGATATCATGTTTCATCACCAGGCAAAATGAAACAAGGAATCCAATTTGTGGCAATGGGTAACTGTACCAGCCTATAGCCATATTATCTTGCTGATAGCAGGCAGCCACCTGTAGCCAATCCTCCTCCTTGACTTAAAGAAGATCTGCTACTTTAAGCTAAACAGTATCTTCAATGTTTTCGGAGCCATTGATATAGAGGAAGTATGCAGATCAGCAGTTCTGACTAATTCTACTTGCTTCATGATTGTTATCAGCATGTCACTAAGAAATGATCAAAACCACAAACAGTCAGGTAACTAGCATTTCACCAGAGCTGACCTCAAACCAAGTTATATAAAGTGTGTGTATAATCAAAATGTAGTTTTGGATATAATAAGGAAGAATTAGAACCCCTGTCAAGTTTTTATTGCTATCTGTGACCTGTTATTTAGATCTACCCCCTCTATTTGTCCTGGAGAAAACTGTCAGAAGAAAAAAACGGGGGGGGGGGGGGGGGGGGGGG
>BLSH010171086.1:345679-391049 GCA_018402905.1 Glandirana rugosa
CAGGGTGAAAGCTCAGCAGAACATGTAGTAGAAAGGTGCGTCTGTGCCAGCCAAGCAAGCAAGTGTACTGAAGCCGGTGCCTTCTGGGCACAGACGCACCTCTCGAGTTCCCCGAGGGAGGGGGTGCAAGAGTGCACAAAGATGTGCTGGTGGATATGGAAGGATGATGGGGTGCAGAGGTCTGCTAGGGGATGCAAAAGTCTTCTAGAAGTACAAAGATGTTCTGGGGAGCACAGAGCTGTGCTGGGGGTTGGTGTGCTGAGCTAAACTGCGGGGGAATAAAGTGTTTTCCCAGGGTCCAATCATTATTATAGATTGCCCTGATACCACCCATGGCCATACACTCTGCACTCCTCTCCTGCACATACCACCCACCATCATACACCGCATTCCTCTCCTGCACATACCACCCACTGCCATACACTCCGCACTACTCTCCTGCACATCCACCCACCATCATACACTCTGCATTCCTCTCCTGCACATACCACCCACCGCCATACACTCTGCACTCCTCTCCTGCACATACCACCCACCATCATACACTCCACACTCCTCTCTTGTACATATCACCCACCGCCATACACTCCCCACTCCTCTCCAGCACATACTACCCACTGCAATACACTCTGCACTCCTCTCTTGCACATACTACCCACTGCCATACACTCCTCACTCCTCCTTTGCACATACTACCCACCGCAATACACTCCACACTGCTCTCCCTGCACATACTACCCACTGCCTGCTATACACTCCACACTCCTCTCCCTGCACATACTACCCATCGCAATACACTCCGCACTCCTCTCCTGCACATACCACCAACTGCCATACACTCCGCACTGCTCTCCTGCACATACTACCCACCGCCATATACTCTGCACTCCTCTCCTGCACATACTACCCACCATCATACACTCCTCTCTCCTCTCCTGCACATACTACCAACCGCAATACACTCCACACTCCTCTCTTGCACATATCACCCACCGCCATACACTCCCCACTCCTCTCCAGCACATACTACCCACTGCCATACATTCCTCACTCCTCCTTTGCACATACTACCCACCGCAATACACTCCACACTCCTCTCCCTGCACATACTACCCACTGCCTGCCATACACTCCACACTCCTCTCCCTGCACATACTACCCATCGCAATACACTCCGCACTCCTCTTCTGCACATACCACCGACCACCACACACTCCGCACATATTACCCACCGTCACACACTCCTCTCTCCTCTCCTGCACATACTACCAACAGCAATACACTCCACACTCCACTCTTTCACATATCACACACCGCCAAGCACTCCCCACTCCTCTCCAGCACATACTACCCACCGCCATACACTCCTCACTCCTCCTTTGCACATACTACCCACTGTAATACACTCCACACTCCTCTCCCTGCACATACTACCCACTGCCTGATATACACTCTACACTCCTCTCCCTGCACATACTACCCATCGCAATACACTCCGCACTCCTCTCCTGCACATACCACCAACTGCCATACACTCCGCACGCCTCTCCTGCACATACTACCCACCGCCATATACTCTGCACTCCTCTCCTGCACATACTACCCACTGCAATACACTCCTCTCTCCTCTCCTGCACATACTACCCACCGCAATGCACTCCTCACTCCTCTCCTGCACATACCACTGACCGCCATACACTCCGCGCTCCTCTCCCTGCGCATACTACCCACCGCTATACACTCTGTCCTGTACACCCCCCTATTTAATATTACCACATTCTGCACTATGCAAGTCATCTCTGACTCTATTTAACCACACCCCTTTAAGTCATACCCATTACTTAGCACAATTTAAACCACACCCACATTTTGCATTTTTACTCTGCTCCATGTCTAGTACTCACTTTTGATCTTGCACACAGGCTCACTGATTTCATTATACGCCCCTGTACACGTTATAGTTTGGATTTAAATAATTTTTTTGGTGATCTAATGTTATGTATTCCAGCTGCTGCTACTTTCATTTTGGAAATAAATTTGGTATTTTTTAATGTTGTCTGTTGTAAGTGGTTCATCACTAATGAAACAACATTTTAAAGGTATTAAATGCAGAACTGTAGCTAAAAATGACAAGATAAAAATAAATAGCCCATTAAAAGATTTTTGTTGCAATACTCACCTTCAATCCAGAGATTTCCCCCAGAGTACTTTTCTTTGACACTAGGGAGTTGATTTACTAAAGCTTGAAAGTGAAAAATTTGGTGCAGCTCTGCACAGAAACCAATCAGCTTCAAGGTTTTATTGTCAAAGCTTGATTGAACAAGCTGAGGTTAGAAGCTGATTGGCTAGCGTGCACAGCTGCACTGTTTTTTGAACTCTCCAGCTTTAGTAAATCAACCCTTAGGTGTCCTCAGTCTGATGGTCATCATTATTCTACGAGCTCTTCAGTATTTTTTCGTTTAGCCAGCTGGGTTGAACAAAGAATAACTTCTAGTGTGTACCAGGCTTTAGTTTGTTAGATCATTTTTAACCCTTTCACTACCCTCCTTCCTTTTTCCCATCTCATTACCCTCAGCTCCATCCTATCCCTGCAGTGACCTGTATATTAACCCCTTTACCTCCCTCATCCTGCACACCTGTACATTAACCCTTCATCCTCCCACTATATGTGACCTGTACATTAAACCCTTCACCTCCTCCTCCCTGTGTGTATTATTATTATTATTGGAAATGGTACTGTTTGTACTAAAATTAAAAATATGCAACATACATGTGCAAAATGTGACAGTGAATTAAAGTGTTTGTTCACCAATGCCAGGAGTTTGCCAAGCAAAATAGGTGAGATGGAAGCTCTGGTGCATGAGGAGAACTATGATTTGATTGGTATAGCTGACTCTTGGCTTCATTCTTCACATGACTGGGCTATTAATATTCCTGGCTATGCTCTCTTTCGGAAAGACAGGGTAAAACGGAAGGGTGGGGGTGTCTGTCTCTATGTGAGAAGTGATCTTAAATCAAGTGTGAATGAGGACCTAGTTGATGGAGAGTGTGATGAGCCTGAAGCATTATGGTTAGATCTGCATATGGGTGTGCACACTACAAAGGTCATCATTGGCGTTTGTTATAGACCTCCCAATGTTAAAGAGGAGGTGGAGACTCTGCTCCTTACACAGAAGGAAAGAGCTGCAAGGGCTGGGACAGTGATAATAATGGGGGATTTCAACTACCCAGAAATTAACTGGAGTAATGGCACTGCTGGGACAGCTAAAGGGCAAAAATTTATAAACCTATTACAGGACAATTTTATGGTCCAGTTTATTGAGGCCCCAACTAGGAATGACGCTTTACTGGACCTGGTAATCTCAAACCATGCAGAGCTTATTACCAACATTCATATAAAAGAACATCTGGATAACAGTGACCATAACATGATTTCATTTAATGTAAGCTGCAAGCAACAAACACATACGGGAAAGATAAAAACACTTACCGTATTTATTCGAGTATAACGCGCAAAATTTTCTACCAAAAAAAGAAATCAAAGTTTGGGTGCGCGTTATAAACGAGGGCTGGGGTGGGGTGACGCAGTGGCGGTAAGTCACATGAGGATGCAGGCGAATTGTGAGTTCGCACTGTGCCTTTTCCGGGCTGCAGCCGCTCACTGTACGCGAGGGCGAAAAAAAAAAACGTCCCCTCGTCGCGTACAGTGGGCGGCCCGAACTGGGGGTGAGAATTCTTATTATCCGCTGTAACGTATGGTCGCCTCTTCATTTCCTTTCCTCACCCACACGTTACGGTAGGCATTGCTGTTTTGCACAATTCAGTGTTCTTCATATTTTTATTGATACACTGGTACCCGTTAGATGGCAACTCAGGGTATCATTTTAAATAAATATTGTTACCGATAATTTTATTTCGGTATTATGTTCATAGTTTACGTTGTCAATAAATGATTTTTATCATGGCCGCACGTGTTCAACAACGTTTGTCACTTACAATGCTTGGTCTGAGCCGAGAAAAAGTGAAACAAAATTTTATACCAATTTTTAATCGAAAAATAGGGGTGCGCATTATACACGTGTGTGCGTTATACTCGACTAAATACGTTAATTTTAAGAGAGCAAATTTTACAAAGATGAGGGCTGATCTCCAGGACTTAGACTGGGAAGGAATATTGGCATTGATGAACACAGAACAGAAATGAGAATTTAAAAAAAAAACTGTATGCAAACTCACTGCAAAGTATATTCCCATGGGCAATAAGTTTAAAAGGCTAAAAAGAAAACCTATGTGGCTCACGGCCAAAGTTAAAAAAGGTATAAATGATAAGAAAAGAGCATTTAAAAAAATATAAAACTGAGGGAACACTATCGTCTTTTAAATGTTACAAAGAATATAACAGAATATGTAAAAAGGAAATCAATAGTAGGACAAACCCCCCAAAAAATCTTCAAATATATTAATAGTAAAAAGGTCAGGTCTGAGCATGTAGGCCCTTTACAAAATAATCTAGAGTGCGTGACTGGGGACAAAGAGAAGGCAAACTTATTAAATACTTTCTTCAGCTCTGTGTATACAAACGAGCATGGGGGAGCTCATGTCCACGATGGGGGTGGTAGTGACACAGCCCCAAATGATCCACAATGGCTCAAAAGTGAAAAGGTGCAGAAGTATTTAGACAGAATAAAGGTAGATAAAGCACCTGGACCAGATGGCATCCATTCACGGATCCTAAAGAAATTGAGCTCTGTCATTTCAAAGCCATTGTATCTAATTTTTAGGGACTCCTTAATGACTGGAATAGTGCCACTGGATTTGCGTAGGGACAATGTGGTGCCCATATTTAAAAAGGGATCAAAGTCTTTACCAAGTAACTATAGACCTGTTAGTTTAACTTCTATAGCTGGGAAGATACTGGAGAGTTTAATAAAAGAATTTGGAAAAATGGATTCATGAAAGACAGAAGTTGTCAAACAAACCTGATTTCTTTTTATGAGGAGGTAAGTAAAACCTTGGATAGAGGGGTGGCTGTGGACGTGGTATACTTGGATTTTGCGAAAGCGTTTGACACCGTTCCCCACACACGGCTAATGTGTAAGGTAAAGTCTACAGGCTTGGAAAGAGCAGTTTGTAAATGGATAGAAAACTGGCTAAAAGACCGAATTCAGAGAATAGTGGTTAATGATTCTTATTCTGAATGGTCTAAGGTTATCAGTGATGTACCCCAAGGTTCAGTGTTGGGACCCTTACTTTTCAATATATTTATAAATGATATAGGGTCTGGGATTAAAAGTACCATTTCAGTGTTTGCAGATGACACCAAGCTATGCAGTGGAATAACGTCCTTACAGGATGTCTCCAACATACAAGCCAACCTCAATACACTGTGTAATTGGGCGACTATGTGGTAAATGAGGTTTAATGTTGATAAATGTAAAGTTATGCACTTGGGGGCTAAGAATATGCATGCATCGTATATACTAGGGGGAGTACGACTGGAGAAGGATCTGTGGGTTTTAGTAGATCATAAGCTTAATAATGCCATGCAATGCCAAGCTGCAGTTTCCAAAGCAAGCAAAATCCTTTCTTGTATTAAGAGAGGTATGGACTCCAGAGATAGAGACATTATTTTGCCCCTGTACAAATCATTAGTAAGACCTCATCTGGAATATGCAGTTCAGTTCTGGGCACCAGTTCTCAAAAAGGATATCGGGGAACTGGAGAAAATGCAGAGAAGGGCAACCAAACTAATAAGAGGCATGGAGGAGCTCAGCTATTAGGAAAGATTAGAGCAGGGGTCCTCAAACTATGGCCCTCCAGTTGTTCAGGAACTACAATTCCCATCATGCCTAGTCATGTCTGTGAATGTCAGAGTTTTACAATGCCTCATGGGATGTGTAGTTCCGCAACAGCTGGAGGGCCATAGTTTGAGGATGCCTGGATAAGAGGATCTGAATTTATTCTCTCTTGAGAAGAGGAGATTAAGAGGGGATATGATTAACATGTACAAATATATACGTGGTCCATATAGTGAACTTGGAGTTGAGTTATTTACTTTAAGGTCATCACAAAGGACAAGGGGGCACTCCTTACGTCTAGAGGAAAAAAGATTTCATCTACAAATACGGAAAGGTTTCTTCACAGTAAGAGCTGTGAAAATGTGGAATAGACTCCCTCCAGAGGTGGTTTTGGCCAGCACAGTTGATTGCTTTAAAAAAGGCCTGGATTCTTTCCTTAATGTAAACAATATAACTGGGTACTAACATTTTTAGGTAAAGTTGATCCAGGGTGAATCCGATTGCTTCTCTGGGAATCAGGAAGGATTTTTTTCCCCCGTTATAGCAAATTGGATCACGCTTTGCTGGGTTTTTTTGCCTTCCTCTGGATCAACTGTGGGTGAAGGATTGTATATGGGATTGTTTGGTTATATATAATTTTTTTTTTTTTTTTGGTTGAACTAGATGGACTTGTGTCTTTTTTCAACTTGACTAACTATGTAATCACAATGTAATCTATTATACAGGATTTATATAGAGCCAACATTTTATGCAGCGCTTTACAATATAAAAGGGGACAGTACAATTACAATGCACTTCAATACAGATGGAAGAGGAGGGCTCTGCTTGTGCAGCTTAATATCTAAAGGTACATTTAAAGTGGTTGTTAAGCCATGCAAACAACCCTGCAACAAACTCCTCTGCTATGTTTAATAATGTCCCCAGTGTATTTGTGTTTTCTTAAAAAAAACCGCTGTGTACCTGATTTCATAGCGTTGATCGGCGCTCACGTGACCGGCCGCTTTTCTCCTCTCTCTTGAGTTGACAGCAAAGCGGTCCGGGCAGAGAAACCCTGCTTACGTCAGCCAGGGACGATTAGCGATATGAAATCAGGTACATAGCGGTATTTAAAAAAAAACAAATGCACTGGGGACATTATTAAACATAGCAGAGGGAATAACATAGCAGAGGGAATTGTTGCAAGCTTTTTGTATTATGAGAGCAGCAGGAAGGGAAGATCGTGGAGTGGACAGAGCTGACAGGTAGGGAGGGGAGGGGGGAGAGGAGGGGGAGAGAAGGACAGAGGAGAGCTGCAGATGACGGAGGCAGGTAAACTGACTACGGTGTCAGGGCTCAGCAGTCATGATAAACTGTGGCGAGATTACAGGGGAGAGGGCAGAACCAGGCAGGATCAGCCAGGTTTTTTAGGTGATACAGGGGGCTAAATTACACAGTACAAGCACTGCGCTGTATAACATGCTTTAACCGGTTCCACACCGCGCGCAGTATATTTACTACGGCGGTGTGGACGCTTAGCGCGAATCGCCGTAAAAAGGCGGCGATTCGCGCAGGCGCAGCTAGGGGGCGAGTGTGCGAATGGCTCGGGTGGACCTGATGTCCGCCGGCGAGCTGCGATGAGCTGCTAGAGCCAAAGAGCGGAGAACCACTGATGTAAACACGGTGGTTCCCTGCTCTTTCAATGGGGACATAAGAGATCTACTGATCCCTGTCACTGGGATCAGTTAGATCTCTTATGCCCATGGTAGCCCAGCCCTCCCACAGTTAGAACACACCCAGGGAACACAGTTAACCCCTAGATCGCCCCCTGCAGGTTATCCCCTTCACTGCCAATGACATTTACACAGTAATCAGTGGATATTTAAATTTCTGATCGCTGTATAAATATCATTGGTCCCAAAAAAGTATCAAAAATGTCCGACATGTCCGCTGCAATATCGCAGTACCGCTAAAAATTGCAGATCGCCGCCATTACTAGTAAAAAATAAAAAAATAAAAAAAACCCCCAGAAATGAATTCTCATCATCCGTAAACGTTTGTATAAACCAATCAATAAACGCCGATTGCGATTTTTTTCCCCAAAAATATGAGGAAGAATAGAAATCGGCCAAAACCGATGAAAAAAAACATTTTTTTTATATTTTTTTTTTGGATTTGAATTTTAGCAAAAGCTAAGAAATATTGTTTTTTTTTTTTGCTAAATTGTCGCTCTTTCTTTGTTTATAGGGGGGATCAGAAATGACGCAGCGGTGATCAAATACCACCAAAAGAAAGCTCTATTTGTGGGAAAAAAAGGACGCAAATTTTGTTTGGGTACAAAGTCGCACAACCGCGCAATTGTCAGTTAAAGCGACGCCGTGCCGAATCGCAAAAAGTGCTCTGGTCAGGAAGGGGGTAAAACTTGCCGGGGCTGAAGTGGTTAAAGGAACAGGATCCAATTTTTTTTTTTTTTTTTTTAGTGTAACAAATGCTTTAAGGTATATAGTGCACCATTACCAAGCTCCATGTTTTAAACCCCTAAATAATAGCATGTTTCTTCATTTCCAAAAAAAATGGCAAAAAATGGAGTGTCTACTTTCCAAAAAAACGTATGTTGGTTTTCATAGTGTTATGGCATTTTTACGTGATATGTTTTATAACACAAAGTAGGGAAAACATTTTCTTTTCTGTTTAGTAAAAATAACCCAATGGTTATTAAAGCAGTATTAAACCCCAAACCAAAAATGTAATTTATTGCAGCTAACCAATCATCAGATGCGGTGGCTGCATCAGTTTTCTTTTAGGCTTTTTTTCCCCCTCTGTTTTCACTTGGTGATCTGGCCAGTAACACACCTCCTGTAGTGTGTCTCCACTCTGGATGAAGGAGCACAGGGGATACCTTTGAAAAGCAGCATTATCAGGGGCAGGGGAGTGTTAGATGTAAATACACTAACAAATTAAAGCCAAACTCCAACTAACTCGTTATATAGGCAGTTACAGCAAGCATTTTTTTAATTTGTCATGGCCAGTCTTGTTATTTTCATTAAATGGTCAGTCTTATTCCCGTACTTGCAAGAGAGCTCGTTCTTTAGAAAAACTGACTTACTGGCAGGATCACCAGATAAAAATAGGAAAAATAAAGCCTAAAATGGGAAACTAATGCAGCTATCACATCTATGAATTGGTAAGCTGCCATATAATAACTGTTTGCTTTTGGGGTTAATACTGCTTTAAGGCCTTGTGCATGTTTTTTTCCCCTCCCTTTAAACTCCCCTGCATGTTAGCCTAAAGGGTTGAATTACTAAAGGCAAACAGACTCCACACTTTGCAAACTGCAGTTGCCCTCTGCAAGTGCATTTGCTCCAGAGCTTAGTAAATGAGGTATGGCTTTACTTTGCAAAGAGTACCCGTTACTAAATCAACCCTTATGTGTCCGTGCACACATAAGGTTTGATTTACTAAAGGCAAAAAGACTGTGCACTCTGCAAAGTGCAATTGTTATATTTCCCTTGCACGTGATTGGGTGCTGAAGCTTTACCTCACTTACTAAGCTCTGGAGCAACTGCACTTGCAGAGTGCAACTGCACTTTGCAAAGTGCAACTGCACTTTGCAAAGTGCACAGTCTATTTGCCATTAGTAAATCCACCCCATAGAGTTTTAGCATTTAGTGGCAGGAGAGTTTAGAGGCAGGGAAAAACCCACTGGCAGTGCGTCCAGAAGTAGCAGAATTTGGGCAGAAAAAACGTTTGATGCTTCTAAACGCGTCTAAGCGCGCCTAAACGTGTGTTAACACTAGGCGGGTTTCATGCTTGGGCGTTAATTTATTTTAGTAGCCAGAATACATAATTTATTCTGGCCACTGAAATGAATTAACGCGCAAGTGCTTGATATCTGTGACCATACCTACATGCTTGTAAAAGCATGAGACACTTTTACAAGCATCAGGCATTTTTTCTGCAAAAACACTGCCAGCTTCTAAGAGAGTTAAAAAAAAACAAAAAAAAAAAACGTCCTGTGTGCATGAGACCTTAACCAGTTCCCGACCGGCTACCACATATTTACTGCGGCAATGTGGCGCTGTCTCGCGAATCGCCGTATATAAGCAGTGATTCGTGCACAAGCAGCTAGGGGGCGCGCTCTCATGCCCGCAGCACTCTGGAGGAGTGTGCCCGCGGCTTGGGTGGACCCGATGTCCGCCGGCGAGCCACGATGACCTGCCAGAGGGAAAGAACGGGGAACCGCCGAAGTAAACACGGCGGTTCCCCGCTCTGTCAGTGGGCATCTAAGAGATCTACTGATCCCTGTCACTAGGATCAGTTAGATCTCTTATACCCATGGTAGCCCAGCCCCCCCACAGTTAGAACACACCCAGGGAACACAGTTAACCCCTAGATCTCCCCCTGCAGGTTAACCCCTTCACTGCCAATAACATTTATACAGTAATCAGTGGATATTAAAATTTCTGATCGCTGTATAAATGTCATTGGTCCCAAAAAAGTGTCAAAAATGTCCGACATGTTCGCTTCAGTATCAAAGTCCCGATAAAAATCGCAGATCGCTGCTATTACTAGTAAAAAAAAAATAAATTTAAAAACGCCAGAAATTAAGTCTCATGGTTTGTAAACGCGGCAACTTTTGGGCAAACCAATCAATAAACGCCGATTGCGATTTTTTTTTTTACCAAAACTGTGAGGAAGAATATAAATCGGCCAAAACCGATGACTAAATTTGTTTTTTTAAATTTTTTTTTGGATTTGTATTTTAGCAAAAAGTAAGAATTTATTTTTTTTTGCAAAATTGTTTTGTCTTTTTTTTATCTATAGTGGCGATCAGAAATGACGCAGAGGTGACCAAATACCATCAAAAGAAAGCTCTATTTGTGGGAAAAAAGGACGCCAATTTAGTTTGGGTACAACATCGCACGACCGCGCAATTGTTAGTTAAAGTGACGCAGTGCCGAATCGCAAAAAGTGCTCTGGTCCTACAGTGGGAAATCCTTCAGGGGGTGAAGTGGTTAAAGTAAAGGCAGAAGGTTTTTTTTTATCTTAATGCATTCTATACATTAAGATAAAAAACCTTCTGTGTGTAGCAGCCCCCCCACCACCCCCAAATTACTTTTCTGAGCCCCATCTCTCTCCAGCGATGTCCACGAATGTCTAAGCCGCCGGGGACACTCCTCTTGATTGGCTGAGACACAACAGTGGCGCCATTTGCTCCCATGGCTGTCAATCAAAGTCAGTCAGCCAATCAGGAGAGAGAGGGGACGGGGCTCTGTGTCTGAATGGACAAACGGAGCTCTGACTCGGCTCAGGTCCCCCCATAGATAGCTGCTGGCTAAGGGGGCACTCGATATGAGAAAGGGGCCAGGAGCAGCAAAGAGGGACCAGAGAAGAGGAGGATCGGGGCCACTCTGTGCAAAACCAACTACACAGAGGAGGTAAGTATAACATGTTTGTTATTTAAAATAAAAAAACAAAAACAAAAAACTTTACAATCACTTTAATACCACCAAAAGAATGCTCAAACCACTTCAAAAATGATATAAAATGATTTTGGGTACAGTGCTGTGTGACTGAATAATTGTCCGTCAAACGATCACATCAATGAAACCTGAAAAATGGCCTGGTAAGGAAGAGGTATTATAGGCTGGTACTCAAGTGGTTAAACTGAAAGGTCATTTGGGCTTTAAAGTGGCAGAAACTAAGAATGGGAGGAATAAATATCCTTTGTCTAGGTAAGCCTAGGCCACATAAGTATGGCTTCTTTAGAAAGTATTTCTTTACAAGAATGTAAAACTTATCTGGAAAGGACAGGGGACAAATAACGCTAATGACAATATAAATTGGGATATTTTCTACCACTAAGTTTTCATTTTTTCCCCCTGAATATAATACGAGTTTTGTTCTGAGTGCAAATATTACAGCATGAACACGAACATAGCTCCTTATTAACATTACGCCTGTATGGTACGGCTCAACCCTGCAACATCAAGGCGGCAGCACACAGAGGGGTCAATTCAGCATATTGGACAAGAATGTGAATCCTGCCAAAAACGGGGGAGCTATTTATAGATGCCGCAGCTTCTGGAAAGTTCACACGCACTACTTCGAGATCTTGCAAGCTTAATAAGCTGAACTTGGGGAAAGTCAAGTACAATTTCCAGGTGCTTGGTAGGCATAATTTGTGTTGAAATTGACCACTGAGCTTTCATTTATAAAGCTAGCCACAGGCAAGATTTCAAGTCTACATCGTCCTATTAGGAAACTTCCATAGGCGACCTTAGATATTTAAAGCGGTATTAAATCCAAAACCAAATAGGTAATATATTGCAGCTTACCCGTCATTAGATGTGGTGGCTGCATTACTTTTCTTCTTAGGCTTCTTTCCCTCTATTTTCACCTGGTGATCTGGCTAGTAACACATCTCCTGTATTAGAGTGCCTCCACTTTGGACAGCAGCATTGTTAATCTGGGGGAGGAGAGTGTTAAATGCACTAGCAGATGTAGATACACTAACGCATTCCAGCTAATACTTTACAAGCATTTACTGCAACAGATTGGTTCCTTCGGGGATAAAAGTTTTACATATATAAATAAATGAACCTCTATCAGTGTTAAATAGTTTATCTTAAAGTGTTACTAAACCCACACCAGTAAAATCAGTCTGTATATGCAGTAAAGCATGCTTGTTATACTCACTGGGGAACCTAAGGGGTTAATCCTCTGCATTGCGTAAAAAGGCTGTTTGATCCTGTCTTCTCTGATCCCCCCTTTCTTCCATGGTCCCCAATCCATATCCTGATAGTACAGAGCCTTGAGGGCACTCTGCACATGCTCAGTTTGGTGTGTATTGCTAGAGAGTTTTTTTTTCCTTGGGAGGTTGCATGTGATAAGCACAGGGCCAATCAGCACTGTCCACACAGAGGGTCATGGGTCCTGCAGGACAATCAGGGGGGAATGAAAACTCCTCCTACAAAATTTAACCAGACACTGATAGAAGCCCCAAGACTGCTGATGAGAAAAGGTATTTCATAATTTATATTTATTAAAATAATTGCTTTTCCGTGTACTGTGGGAGACCAGATATAGTGACTGCAGGTTCCTGGGTTTAGTAACACTTTAACCTTCTGTAGCGCCCCCATAGTGAATAGGTGCTTAGTTGATAGATTTTTGCTAGGAGAGGCAAATTTAGTCAGGCCTGACTGTTGTGCAGGCCTGGTTGTTTTGATCTGGGCAGGGGAGTGGCCCAGGGAGAGTTGGAGACTGTAAGAAGGAACACCCCTTGGTTACTACTCCCCTTTGGATTCAGAAGGTTCTGGAAAAGGGGATGGAAGAGGAGGTGGGACTTTCTGAAATATGTTAAGGAATCCTGACCAATCCCCAACCTGGATTGGCAGGGGGCAGGCCTCCTTAAATACTGTAGTCTGCACTGCTGGGGGAGGAAAGTGTCGGGTGAAAGAGTGGAGATGTAGCAGAGGTTGTGGAGGTCTTGTCGGGGAGTCCCCAGTCTGGGGGGGGTGACCTTGTGGCCTGGGAGCTCGGGTGCGGCCAGGAAGAGAGAGAGATCCTGGAGCAGCACAGCAACAGAGAGGCTACAGGAAAGACTCTTTAAAGGATTCACCGGTGTCGGTGAGTGACAGACCGTGGGAGCTGGAGAAGAGAACTGGAGCAGGCTGGGAGGATACAGTTGACAGTCTGTGGAGGTCAGAGGTGCCAGTCAGGGGAGCGGTGTCAATGGGCAGTGGAGTAGGCTGGAGCAGCCAAGAGGGCTGAGGTGGCCTGGAAGAGGATGGCCTGGGAGCAGTAGTTCATCAAACCCTGCTAGCACAGTTGTACTCAGCTACACTTTGAGGGCCCATGGCCCTTGCCTGTAATGGGCGGTCCGGAGGTCTTGCCATCAGGCATGCAGGCCTCACCATGTGTTAGCTAGGGTGGAGGAAGATATATTTGTGCAGGAGAGAAGTGAAGAAGTGTAACGTATGGCAAGTGTCAGTGCTGCAGGAAGAAGGAATGTATATACAGAGGTGTACATAGACGGTCCTGTTTCTTGATCTATTGGGCACCCCACAGTTGTCCCTACCCTATCCAAGTTTATTCCCCTTATAAACAACAAAAAAAAAAACAAAGTACCGGCCTGTTCAGTGACTCCGTGTGAAAGGAAATGTGTGATTGAGGGCATAGTGACAGAGAGATGACCACAACAACCGCCCACCCCTAAGGGGGCACTTGGCTACACTTCTAACTGCTACATCTGCAGGACAGCTTGTTCTGGTGAAAAATATCAGACTTACTGGTAGAATCACCAGGTGAAAATAAAAGAAAGAAAACCTAGAAAGAAAACTAATGCAGCCATCACATCTAAGGAGTGATAGCTGCAATATAACAAATGTTTTCTTTTGGGTTTTGTAGACACTGTTTTTTTTTTTTTGCTGAAAGTGTTATTAAAGTGGTAAGTAAATCCTCCTATCGTTTTCAGCCAAGGAAGCTGCTATCTTGGCCTTTGTTTAAACTTCATCATGATGCTGCACATGTGATCAGTTATAACACCAGCCATTGGATGGTTTGACGGTTTGGTTGAGACCACAACCAATGTGACAGTTACCTTTCTGGCACATGCCTTTTGAAACTGTTAAATTAATGGGTTTACCTCTGCTTTAACCCAGGGTGGATAAAAATTGAAAAAAAATTGTATTTTTTTTATTTAAATAGGATTTTTTTTATTTTTATCAAATTTATTTTAATAAAATGCTCTTGGAGTCAAAATCTAAGGATACTTTTCTATTTAAGATACATTAATAATTTAGTTTATTCAGCATGCATTTGAGCTTAGTTATGTAGCATGAGGCTGTATATTCTACAATATTTACATTTTTGGTAAACTCATTCAATGAATCCAAGCTCTAAAAGCTATGATAACATGCACTTGCAATGCTATTGCTTTAATTAAATAAAATAATTTGAGTAGTTCTCCAACTATGTGTGATTAACCTATTAACCTAAAATTGGTTCTAATATCACTGTTTTACAAGCCTGACAGCTTATTATTCTAAATAGGAAACCTTCATTTTGTTTGCAAATATGAAGGATTCTAAGTACCAGCAAGAATAAGTCCTTACATTTAATGAACACCTTTCATTTCAGATCCATCGTGGCAGCGCCTGTTAGCGGGCATCCACTCACCTGCTGCCGCCATGTCCCTCACCTTGTTGTGTCACTGCTGCATCACTAGCCGCCCCATTAAAGTGAATGGGACTGTCGGTGAGTCAACAGCGGGTCGGAGGAGGAGCTGCGGGACAGAGATGACAGCTGCTCTTTAAAAATGATCATTTAAATCAAGCCTTTTACTAGTGATTTAACCACTTGCTTATTGGGCACTTAAACCCCCCTCCTGCCCAGACCAATTTTAAGCTTTCAGCGCTGTCGCATTTTGAATGACAATTGCGCGGTCGTACAACGTTGTACCCAAACAAAATCTTTATCATTTTTTTCCTACAAATAGAGCTTTCTTTTGGTGGTATTGGATCACCTCTGCGGTTTTTATTTTTTGTGCTATAAACAAACAAAGACGATTTTTAAAAAAGAACAATATTTTTTACTTTTTACTATAATAAAAATCCCAAAAATATATATATATATATATAAAAATTATTCATCGGGTTTGGCCGACATATATTCTTCTACATATTCTTGGTAAAAAAAAAAAATCGCAATCGGCGTATATTGATTGGTTTGCGCAAAAGTTATCGCGTCTACAAACTATGGGAATTGATTTACGGCGTTTTTATTATTATTATTTTTAGTAATGGCGGCGATCTGCGATTTTTATCGGGACTTTGATATTGGGGCGAACATGTAGGACATTTTTGACACTTTTTTGGGACCAATGACATTTATACAGCGATTACAAATTTAAATATCCACTGATTATTGAATAAATATCATTGGCAGGGAAGGGGTTAACACTAAGGCGGCAGTGAAGGGGTTAACTGTGTTCCCTGTATGTGTTCTAACTGTTTGGGGGCTGGGCTGGCAGGGACATAACAGATCTAACTGATCCCAGTGACAGGGATCAGTAGATCTGTCATGTCCCCCTTCACAGAACAGAGAACTGCCGTGTTTACATCAGCGGTTCCCTGTTCTGCTGCTCTGACAGGCGATCGTGGGTCACGAGCGGACATCGAGTCTGTGAGTGCGCACCGGGAGCGTGCACAAGGGCAGATGTCCATGGAAGTCCACCAGGAAATTCAGATCCGCGCTCTAGCCGTCTTTCGGCTATAGTGCGGATCTGAACTGGTTAAATCATGATTTAAATTGTGATTTAAATCAACTTGATTTAAATCAAATCCACCCTGCTTTAAGCTCTAGAGACTAAAGTGTGATTTTGCAGCCATACTTTATTCTTTATAGGCCTTTATAGGTCTTTTTCTTCCCATTGATGCAGCTCAAGATCAAGTTGAAGGATTGCTGTACCCAACTTCTAATTTTCAGATGGCTATGCTGGCTTGAGGGGCCTATATGGAGCCACCGTGACATGCATGCTTCAGCCCGAGACTACAGACAGATGGGAAGCCGTTCTGCGCACAACCTGAACAATAAGAAAACTGCTCCGCCCACCAGCTGTTTGTTGACCAGAAAATGTGCATGTGCAGAACAATATGCACCCACAGAGATTCATGGGACATGTAGTCACATCATCTCAGATGGCCCTTTATACATGTTGATCCCTCTGGGGCCCAGAAGCAGCCCACGGTGATCTCCATCGATCTCCAACAGTTCTTTTGCCTCTGCAAGGCTCTAAAGGCAACTCTGCCTGGCTTGACCAAGATCTCATGACTTGTCTGATCTTGTGTCTACAGCTAAAGACCTTACATTCCCGAAGTGCACAGAAAAGTTCCGAGCTTTACTAAATAGTTCAAATAAGCAAGGTCCTATACATGGGTAGCCACTACCAGGTTGCAACACATTAGCTGGGTAACATAGCACAGAGTTACGACAATATCTTTAGAGAGAGAGGATCTTCTGAGAGAAACTTGTGCCTGGCCTACTGAGATGCCTACATGGGGCACGCTGCTTGGCTTACCCCCTATGGAGGGAGAAGTATCACTGACACTGTAGGTTACATCACTCCTGGCTGTAGGTTAGCTCTTCCCATAGACTATACTCGCCAGGCTCCACCCTCCTAGCCTTTTATATTCTTCCTGCAACATTAAAGTGTTACTAAACCCAGTACAGGCGGTCCCCTAGTTACAAACATCTGACTTACAAACAGAGGGAGACAACAGGAAGTGAGAGGAAATCTCCCCCTAGGAAGGGAAATTCACTCCTGTAAGAGTTATTATGGGAAAAAAAGTGTCTCCACTGATGCTTTATCACCAAGGTTTGTTTCCACAACAGCCCAAAATTTTCAAAATCCAATTATCATTGGGACAGAAAGTGAGGTGAAATCTTCTGAACTAGGACACAGACAGTAACCCCCCCCCCCCCACCCCCACAGTGCCCACAGCTTATTAATCTTCTATTTACATTAAAATACTGCCACTATATAACTTTTTGGCTGATCTGTATACCACGGCCACATGATAAACTGCCTGAGTGTTCAGGTAGGAGGAGATTTCCACTATAGCCTGTGGCCTCATGCTGTTATGGGAGGTGGAACATTCATCAATCAAGATGTGACATCCCACCCACTGTGTTTTTTGTAGTTACTGGGCATGGAGGAGGAGGCAGGGACTGGGCTGTTATTTAGGATCTGTATACACGCCCACATGTGTGATGTCAATATCATGTGACCTGAAAATCTCAGCTCAACAAGGAAATGTTCTCACCAGCAATAGAGACCTAACTGAGCATGTGCAGCCTTACTACTCTGACTGTGTCTTATCTGGCCTTGCCAAGAGAGACCCTGCAGGAGGGGGAGGATCTGTGCATACAGGATCAAAGAGCCTTTTTACACAATGCAGAGGATTAACTCCTTAAGTTCCACAGTGAGTATAACAAGCATGCTATTCTGCATATACAGACTGATTTTACTGTGGTGGATTTAGTAACACTTTAATGACTGGCAGAGAGAATGCCCAGTAACTTGGGGGGCGGGATACATACATAAAGTGCTGCTGAATAAACATGCCAGGCATCTCACACTATTGGACAGTGACACCTAGTGGGAACCAGGGGAACTGCACTCACAACACTTCTATACTTCCCTTTAGCGAAGTGGTTCTCAACTCCTGTCCTCAGGACCCACTAACAGGACAGATATGCAAGATAACTGAAATACATCACAGGTGATATAATTTGCTGCTAAGTGATTGCAGTATTCTAGTCTGCATCTCCCCAAGGTAATACTTCAAATCTGACCTGTTAGTGGGTCCTGAGGATAGGAGATGAGAACCACCGCTTTAGCGTTTACCAACCGTCACTGATGCACTCTAAGGCCTCATACACATGGACGTATGAGAAAAAAATAAGCAAAACGTTGAGTCCGATGTTTTGGAGAAAAAGGGATTTTATTATAACTTACCGTAAAATCGTTTTCTCTGAGTTCACTGACAGACGCAGCCTTCTTATGACACGTGGGTTATGCTCATATTACTAGGAGTAGACTAGGCAAAAATAAAACAAAAGCATAGGTTGGCCCCTCCCAGGGGGCCGTCCTCACCTTAGCATATAATTCCCCTCAGTTTGTAACAAGCCGTACAAACTCAACACAGAGGGGTGGGTGCTGCGTCTGTCAGTGAACTCAGAGAAAAGGATTTTACGGTAAGTTATAATAAATTCCCTTTTTCTCTTCCGTTCACTGACAGACGCAGTCTTCTTATGACACGTGGGGACGTCCCAAAGCTGTGCCAATCAAGAGGGGTGGGCAAACTATAACAACTGTACCCAACAGAAAACGCCCTCTCAGGCGGCGCTAATCGCGCCTACACTGCCGCTTGTAATACTTTGCGGCCAAAAGCAGCATCCGAAGATGCTGAAACATCAATTTTGTAAAACTTAGTAAACGTGTGCACTGAGGCCCAAGTAGCCGCTTTGCACACCTGAGACACCGAGGCTTGGTGTCTAAACGCCCAGGAAGTACTAACTGCCCTGGTGGAATGAGCCGTGACTGGAAACGGGGGAACCTTGCCCCGAATCTCATAAGCATGAGTCACGGTCTTCCTAATCCAACGAGAAATTGTAGCTGACGAGGCCGCCATGCCTTTGCGCGACCCTTCCGTCAGCACAAATAAAGAATCAGACTTCCGAAAAGAAGCTGTAAAAAACAAATACACCCGCAAAGCCCTTACCACATCCAAAGAATGCAGCTCAACTTCTTTGGGATGCGACGGGTGCGAGAACAATGAGGGGAGAACAATATCCTCATTTAAATGAAAAGAAGAAACCACCTTCGGAAGAAACGAAGGGGAAGGTCGCAAAACCGCCTTGTCCTTATGAAGGACCAAGTAAGGTGACTTGCAGGATAATGCCGCCAACTCAGACACCCGCCTAGATGTGACAGCCACCAGAAAAGCCGCTTTCTGCGACAACAGTCGTGAGGGAATGTCCCTTATCTTTTCATATGGTCATATCACAGAAAGCACCAGATTCAAATCCCACGGTGCCAAAGGCGACCGTATCAGAGGAGCCACATGACGTACCCCCTGTACAAATGTACGGATCAATGAATTAGACGCCAAGGGCCGTTGAAAAAGAACCGCCAGGGCCGAAATCTGACCCTTAAGCGTACTTAACGTCAGGTTCTTGTCCAGTCCTTGCTGCAAAAAAGTCAGTACTCTGGACACTATATAAGAGCGGGGGTTCCAACCCCCTGCCTCGCACCAGGCAATATAGGCCTTCCAGATCCTATGATAAATCTTACGTGAGGTACTTTTTCGTGCTTCAATCATAGTAGGGATCACGGAGTCCGAGACACCCCTATCCCTCAACACCTGGGACTCAATAGCCAAGCCGTCAAAGCCAGCAAGGGTAAAGCAAGGTGCAAGATGGGCCCCTGAGACAGTAGGTCTTTGCGAAGTGGAAGACGCCACGGAACATCTGTCACCATCCGTACTACGTCAGCGTACCAAGGACGCCAAGGCCAATCCGGGGCTACCAGGATTGTCGGGATTCCCTCTGCTTCTATCCTGTGCAGAACCCATGGTAGAAGCTTTAGAGGAGGAAAGATGTACAGTAGCTGATACCGACCCCAGGGCGCTACCAGTGCGTCCGAGGCAACCGCCAACGGATCTTTTGTTCTGCACACAAAGGTTTGTGATTGAACCTGGAGGCCATGAGGTCCACCTCTGGTGTGCCCCACTTGAGGCAAATCTGGTGGAACACTTCTGGATGTAGGGACCATTCCCCTTGATCCAGAGTCCGGCGGCTGAGAAAGTCCGCCTGCCAATTTTCCACGCCTGGGATGTAGATTGCAGAGAGAGCTGGCACATGAAGTTCTGCCCACCGAAGGATCCGAGCCACCTCCGCGGCTGCTGCCGAGCTTCTTGTCCCGCCCTGATGGTTCACATATGCCACAGCCGTGGCATTGTCCGACTGAACCCGGACAGGGAGGCCTCGCAGCCTTTCTGACCAACGGGACAGACAAAGTCTGATCGCTCTCAGTTCCAGTACATTTATTGGAAGACAAGCTTCCTGCACTGACCAATGACCGTGGGCAGAGAACTGACCCAGGACCCCTCCCCAGCCTGATAGGCTGGAATCCGTCGTCACTATCGACCAATTGAGGGGGAGAAAACATTTTCCCAATTTTAGGGCCGGAGCCCGAATCCACCAAATCAAGGATCCTCGGGACTGATGATCCAACCTGATCAGTCTGTCTAGGGATAGGGGAGATTTGTCCCATTGCGACAAAATCGCCTTCTGCAAGAGCCGAGTGTGACTCTGGGCGTAAGGTATCGCTTTGAAAGTCGACACCATGAGCCCCAACACTTGCATACAGAACCGTAAGGAGGACCACTGGCGTGATAACAGGGTTCGCACTGCTGCCTGAAGTGTCAGGAGCTTGTTTGGTGGTGAAAACCCCCTTGCCTGCACCGTGTCCAGAATTAGACCCAGGTATTCCAGCCGGCAGGATGGAGTCAACGATGACTTCTGCAGGTTGATTAGCCAACTGAACTCCTCTAACGTGGACACCGTAATCGTCACATTCTCCTCCAGAGCCACAGCAGACTCTGCTCTCCGGAGTAAATCATCGAGGTATGCCACTACCGCGATACCTCTCTGTCTCAGCAGCGCCAGCCTTCGGGGCCACCACCTTGGTGAACACTCGGGGAGATTAAGACAACCCGAAGGGAAGTGCCACAAATTGGTAATGCAGATCTCCCACTGCGAAGCGTAGAAAACGCTGGTGACTGTGACAAACTGGAACATGGAGATACGCGTCCCTGATATCCAGGGACGCCATGAATTCCCCTTGGTGCAGGGCGGCCACGAACGAGTGGATGGACTCCATCCTGAATCTCTTTGTCTTTACGAAGCGGTTTAATGCCTTCAGGTCCAGAACTGGCCTGACACCGCCCTTTTTGGGCACCACAAAGAGGTTTGAGTAAAACCTGTGAAATCTTTCCACCATGGGTACCGGTATAATCACCCCCTGTTCGGCAAGTGCCCGAACGGCGCCTAGAAGCGCCCCCCAACGCCCCTGAGGGAGTCTCAAGTTTGAAGGGAAGAACCTTTCTGGGGGCAGAGAGATGAATTCTATCCTGTACCCGGAGGACACCACCTCCAGTACCCACCGATCGGTGATGTGGGCAGTCCATCTGTCTGCGAACCCCAGCAACCGGCCCCCCACCCGTGAGTCGGGTGGGGGCAACCCATCATGCGGAGGTTGATTTATCCTTTGCTTTTTCGGACTTATGTTGCCAGGGCCTTTTACTGGGCCCAGCGGAAGCCTTACTGGACTTGAAGCCCTTACCCGCTGAGCCGGGTGCCCGAAAAAACTTCTTCTGACCTGAAGAAACAGGGCCCTGCCTACGGCGAAAATCCCACCACTTCGGCTCTGGAAGGAAAGTAATCTTCCCTCCAGTGAAATCCTTAATGGTTTCATCCAACTGTGGGTGAAAGGGAAGATCTGCAAGAGCTTTCTTTGAAGCCTGGTCACCCAACCAAGAGCGGAACCACAGCACCCGCCTGATAACAATTGCAAAAACAGACATTTTTGACAATATGGGAAGAAGGTCCAAAGCAGCATGGCATATGTAGCGGAGACCCTCTTCCAAATGTGCCCGCTGCACCTCAGCCTGTGCACACTCACAAGTTAAACCAGTGAGCAGTGTGGCAGCGTGCTCGTGAAGAGATTGTGCCGCCATCGCAGCCGCTAGCGCCGCCCCCATGGCTGACCCAGCCAACAAGAACAGTGCCTTAGACACTGCCTCCGTGCGGCGATCGGCCGCCTCCTTAAAAGATAGAGACCCCTCCAAGGGAATGGTCGTTGCCTTATTCAGACGGGCCACTGGAGGGTCCACCATTGGGGAAGCCCATCTCTTAGTAAAGGTATCCTCAAAGGGGTAGCGAACAGCAAAGCTTTTAGGAAAAGCAAAGGAATTTGGTGGCCGCAGCCATTTCTTGAACACCGCCTGTTCAAACACCTGATCATAAGGGTAAGCCCTAGGGGGTTTATGTGACCCACAAATATATGTAGACTCATGCGACTCCCCTGCTTGATCAAGCCGCATGGAGTCGCGGATATCAGTGATCAGAGCGGCCACTATCGCTTTATCATGCGAAAAAGGAGCCTCCTGATCACCTTCGCCTTCTGAGGGCAGTTCACCCTCTGATAGATCCACAGGTGTGACCACTGAGGTGCTTTCTGGATCCGAATCCTCCCCTGAGAAATGAGGAGGGCGTGGGCGTTTTTTGGGGCCCCCCGGAACCGGGTCCCCCGCACGGGGAAAGAATTCCCCAAATACCACTCTCAGCTGTTCCAAGGACACCAAGGTTCCTGGGGTGGATTGTTGATCCGCAGGTACACCTGCCATAGCCTTGCTGGCCTCTGACATCCCAGCCTTCCGGAACCCCCACTGTGTGACCACCACCTCTACCCCACCAATCAGCCAGGGAGACCCGGGAGGATTGCACCCACCGCTACCAGCACCCAGGGAGAGCCAGCTATACTTGCTGTTTTAAATGCCTCAGCACTGTGACCGGAATGAGCAATGCCCAAAAATCCACTGCACTTCAAGAGCCTGCACCATCGAGTGTCAGCCACGTTGTCCAAGTGAAACCGGACGTTATAATTCCGTTTATATCACTTCCTGTAATACCAAAAACGGCCACTGGGGGCTGCTAGAGGACAGGCTGAAAACCACATGTGGTTACCAAACAATGGATGCTGCCATTAACACAAGCAGACCTTATAGCAAAATGGTGGGGTCGGCAGACGAACGAACAGTGATCCACACCGAATAGCGGCGCACCGCTTAATGCAGTGCTCTGAACGGTCAATGCAAGGTGCGGTACTGCGGGGGGAGGGGGAGTGGGGGGGGGAGGGGGGCGGACGGGAGATAATCCTCAAAGGGGTACCACCCAGCGTGTCCCCACTAACGGACCCCCACCGGCCAGCTACCACAGAAGCTGCCCAGGTGCCCACTCTCCTCGCCCCTAGGACGGAAGAGCGGTCCACTCACCAATCTGACGGGCGCAGCGGGTAGCCACCCAGAGCAGACTTACCTCCCCATAGAGAGGCATGCTGCTGGCCAGGCCCCTGGACAGGAACAAAACCAGTCACTGGGCTCTAGTGGGTTTTAGCCACTGGCCGCCCGCACGGAACGGGCGCTATGTAGCGGGCCCCCGCTAAAGGTAGCTCGCATAGTGCCGGCTGGACTGGGGAAAGTTTTTGGATTCTAGACATCCTCTATCCTCTATCTTGATAGCAGTCTTCATCAGAAAAAATCTTCAGGAGACCGCAGATCCCATAGGAAACCAGGTCTACTCCTTGCACTAGGCAATTTAAAACTGATGTGCTATGCAGAGCAGGGGGATTATATGCTAAGGTGAGGACGGCCCCCTGGGAGGGGCCAACCTATGCTTTTGTTTTATTTTTGCCTAGTTTACTCCTAGTAATATGAGCATAACCCCACGTGTCATAAGAAGGCTGCGTCTGTCAGTGAACGGAAGAGTAATCAGCATTTTATTTGGCGTTTTGCATCTGCGTTAGTGAGCGTTAATGAGCGTTAGCAAGCGTCTGCATCAATCTGCGTTTTTAAAAGAAAAAAAAATCCTCTGCTATTTTTTAGCCTAAAAACGCCGGCGTCATAATGCCGGTTAACACCAGTACATTGTTAGTGAGCGTTTTGCCGCATTCGCGTCAAAAGCCAAAACGCTACAGCCTCAGAATGCGCTGGTCCTGCGTTCTAAATACAGCTCACTAACGCCAACGCCCTCTACAGCTCAAAAACGTCAGTGTTTTTATGGGCCCATTGAATAAAATGGTAAGCTGTAAAAACGCCCAAAAACGTGGCGTTAAAAAATGCCCGTGTGTATGAGGCCTAAGGGACATACAGCGCCAGCAGCATGTCTAAAAGGCAAAACATACTCATTTACAAGCTATGTGTAGCTTACAAAATGTATCTAAAGGGGAAAGTAACTATTATTGTGGAAGGTCTATTACTACTAAAATTGCTTTGTATAATAAACAATAATCATTTTATTTTAATTTTTTTTTTTATAAAATACTTGTTTTCATCCTTATTCTCTTCCTAGTGCTGCTAGTCTCCTGCAGCCTCTATGTAGCCACTTCCCATCTACATGCACGCCAGTGATGGCTGCATGGTGTTTTTCAGGGCAGGTTTCCTGATGAACAGTGAGCCATGCCTGCACATGGGGAGGCTGATTTACTAAGGGGTGAAGAATATCCACATTATAAATCGTGTGAATATTCATTTCAGTTATGATATTATGTGAAAAGCAAATTCCTCTTTATGCATGCCATCTGCACATGATTAAGTATTCAAAGTGAACAAGAATTATGTTTTCACGTGACTGGAGATTGGAAGTGAAAATTTCCCAATTTACGGGCAAATTCACACTGCTTGTCAGTTAAATCGCAGAGCAGCTGGAGCGATTCAGTGCCCCGGCCACTCTGCATTGCTTGCTGGCTAGGGGGAAGTTTTTTCTTTTTGTTTGTTTTGTACTAGGTTTATGTGAATGCCACCAAAACGTACACTTTATTCACTGCAATGCCGGACGGTGCGATGTGCGTTTCAGGTCGGTGTGCTGCAATAAAATGCAGCATGTCTACATTTTATCACAGTATGCTGCAGCACAGCTCTGGGCTGCCTTGCAATGTGAATGGGACACACATAGGTGTGCACAGCCTGTTGCATTAGGGTGTGCACCCCAAATTTATAAAAACATAGACCGTGTCAATAGAGCAGTGGACTTGTCAGCAGGGCAGAGATTGGTGTCAGTAGGGCAATGGATGGTGTCAGTAGTTTTTATTTTTATTATTTTACTTATTTATTATTTTTTAAAATTTTTTAGAAGCCCCGTTGGTGGGCTTTGGTGAAATATCAGCAGGAAAATCTGTGCCACAAAGGGTGATTAGGGTGTGTCCAGGCACAACCCCTGCGCAAGCCTATGGGGACACATAGGAAACAATTGTGAAGGGAGCAGTGACAATGAGCCATAAATTGTACTGTTTTTTTTAACGGTCAAGAATATCAGTTTATTGTAACGAGGCAAATAAGGTACATCCAGTAACAAAGTATCAAAATGGAATGGTACACAGTCGGATACAACAGGTATGTGAACACAAACGCAGAAGATATAGCTAATCCACAGTAATAATTCAGCTAGGTCGCGCCAAGCTGCTAAGGTCCACCATCCCTTGATGTACAAGACATGTTATTTGGGTTTAGCATATCAAGTAAAAGTTAGTAAGACTACATCTTCCCCTTGGAATTTAGCTAGGCTGTCCACGGTTGCCATATTCTGTCAAATTTCTACGGACAGTTTCTGTTTAGATAGGTCAACTTGTACAATGGCAAAGCATTGTTGATAGACTTTTCCCAAAAGAGTACAGTTGGGGGGGAGGCAGCAGTCCAGTGAAGCAATATAGCTTTTTTGGCATAGTACAACAAATAGGAAATTAAAAGTTTGGTGTATTTGGGCATCTGTTTGACCTCCTGTATGCCCAATAAAGCCAGCTCCAGGGACAGTCCGAGGCAGCCGTTAATGCCCTCAAAGACTGCTCCCCAGAACCGCGCCACCTTGGGGTAACTCCAAAACATGAGAAGGTACAAACCCATGGCTGCACGGCAGCGGCTACACGCAGGGTCCCTCTGAGGGTACAGTCTGTGCAATCTCCGTGCGGTGTGATATATCCTATGTAGGAACTGTCCTCAAAACAATCCTCCCTCTCCAGTGAAGGAACATCTACTTTCCAGGCCTCGCAGAGTCTCTCCATTTTAGGTGAATCCAAACTAAGAAGCAACATATATATAGTGTAGAGAGAGGCTTGATTAGGGACAAATTATACTGTTTACTGTTTTTATTTTTTTTTCACCTTTATTGAAATGTCACAAAGTGACATTTCATTCATCTTTATTTATCACAGCAGGTTGTGCGACGTACTGTGTCACAACACCCTGTGCTGAAAAAGGAGAGCATGTCCTACTGCTTTTCAACACACTTCACTGCAGTGCAATGGTTTGCAGTTGCACTAAACCCAACATTGCCCAACACAACCCATACCACAATGGTGTGAACAGGGCCTTTATTGTGTGAAGAGCATAATCAGGAGAATGGGATAGAATGTTGCCACCCTATAACAGGAAGTGCCTGAACATGGACCTTCATGCTAGGATTTACTGAAAGCTGTAGATTGAAACATATACTGAAAATATTGTCATTATTTAAGGGGTTGTAAGTCTTCGGGTTTTTCACCTTAATGCATTCTATGCATTAAGGTGAAAAACCTTTATAGTGAAGCAGCCCCCCCCAGAGCCCCCCTTCACTAACCAGAGCCTGAAGCAATCCAGCGCCGGGGACAAGCCTTGTCCCTCTAGCTGACGGCTCGGTCAGGGGAGCTGCAGTTCAGTGACACGGAAGCTGGGGGGGTGGGGCAGAGTCCCGCTGTATGTGTGAATACGCGCAACAGCAGGATGACCACCAGGGAAAGCACTTCCCTGACGGGTCACTGGATGCGGAGGAGGAGCCAAGATCGCTATACATATACTTTTATAAAATTTTGTGCAATAATTCACTCATGTCAGAAGTGTCCTTTAGTGACCCCAAGCCCCACTATGGTCTAACAATATTGACTGGGCTTGGGGCAGCTGCCCCTTTTGTCCCGCATTAAAGAAGTCCCTGTCTAATACGTATTACACACAGGGTGCAACTGCATACATAGGCGAGTAAAATGAGACAAGACCAAGTGGGCCATCGAGTCTGCTCATTCTTGTTTTTCTTTAAAACATTTTGTCTGAGTATAGATCTACAGTCAGGTCCATAAATATTGGGACATTGACACCATTCTAATCTGTTTGGCTCCACAATGGATTTGAAATGAAAAAAACAAGATGTGCTTTAACTGCAGACTTTCAGCTTTAATTTGAGGGTATTTACATCCAAATCAGGTGAACGGTGTAGGAATTACAACAGTTTGCATATGTGCCTCTCACTTTTTAAGGGGCCAAAAGTAATGGGACAGATTAACAATCATAAATCAAACTTTCATTTTTTAATACTTGGTTGCAAATCCTTTGCAGTCAATTACAGTCTGAAGTCTGGAACGCATAGACATCACCAGATGTTGGGTTTCATCCCTGGTGATGCTCTGCCAGGCCTCTACTGCAACTGTCTTCAGTTCCTGCTTGTTCCCTTCAGCAAGTGAAATGCATTCTCAATCGGATTCAGCTCAGGTGATTCACTTGGCCATTGCATAACATTCCACTTCTTTCCCTTAAAAAACTCTTTGGTTGCTTTGGCAGTATGCTTCGGGTCATTGTCCATCTGCACTATGAAGTGCCGTCCAATGAGTTCTGAAGCATTTGGCTGAATATGAGCAGATAATATTGCCCGAAACACTTCAGAATTCATCCTGCTGCTTTTGTCAGCAGTCACGTCATCAATAAATACAAGAGAACCAGTTCCATTGGCAGCCATACATGCCCACGCCATGACACTACCACCACCATACTTCAATGATGAGGTGGTATGCTATGGATCATAAGCAATTCCTTTCCTTCTCCATACTCTTCTCTTCCCATCACTCTGGTACAAGTTGATCTTGGTCTCATCTGTCCATAGGATGTTGTTCCAGAACTGTGAAGGCTTTCTTAGCAAAAAGTAAAAAAATTGTTTTTTTTTCAAAATTGTCGCTCTTTGTTTCTTTATAGCGCAAAAAATAAAAAACGCAGAGGTGATCAAATACCACCAAAAGAAAGTTCTAGGACTGGAATTGAGAAACACTGACATAGACAACCCCAAACCCTATACCCCATAATTTTAGTTGTGTGGGTATGAGTTAGAAATTCCAAAAAAACTAATTTTTTTGTTGTCTGTGCCCTCCTACTCTTGTACCTCCCCATGCTTTGCAAAGGTACTACGGGGCCAGAATATGAGGGACAATCTCCCAATGGAGTCATAGACAGTGAAGTGTTACACGGCATGTCTGAACATGGAGCACTGCATTTCACATAAACTATTATTTTGCAGTGTGTATAGTTTATTAAGCCTGGAACACACGGGCCAAATATTGTTGAAACGGCCGACATTCAGCTGAAAGGCTGGCTTCTGTGGAACGGGCATATTGGGAAAACCAGCATCCAATCGGCATCCGATCAGTGCTGGCAGCCTATGCAGTCTCCCTGTCAGAAAACAATATCTCAGCAGGGAGATCAATGTACTAACATTGCATAGTTAGTACAGCGAGCTCCTCAGTGTTTCTTTTTGTTCAGCCTGCTGGGCGGAATGAAAAAGAAACTCACAGTGTGTACCAAGCTTAAAGTGGATGTAAACCGGAAAAAAAAATGTAATTGATAATTCTGCCTGGTAGAGTATAGCATGTCATATCATCTGTGTCCAGTCTTGCCACAAAGAGTTAATCCAACTGTGAGTAATGAGCTTATCTTTTTTCAGGAAGAGAAAGTCTGACTAACAGGGAAATACACAGTCGATCCGCCCCTTGCTCAAGCAATTTGCTTATCTCCTTCACACAGCAGAGAAAGGTTTACACTCCCCCCTCCCTCCCTCCTCAATGTCTCAGTATAGAGGTGGGTGGGGAGGCTTGCGACATCACAACTCCACCCATCAAACTCCAGCAAACACAGACACCCACTGATTTCAGAGTTTTACAGAGCTGCTAGTACATTTGAAAGGTAGGGATAGATGCAGGAGGCTTGCATGTATATATACATTAATACTGTGTCATTAGTTTATACTGGGTGGGTGGTGGGTTTACATCCACTTTAAGGGGCAAAAAGCATGCTCTTGACTGTCTTGTGCCATCATCCTCTTGGAATAATATTGTATATCTCTATTGTGCCAACTATGGACAAACTTATTTTCTAGAATGAAATTGCAAATTTTGTGTGACATGTCGCACTTTGAAACATTTTTAAATATTTAGTGCAGTAATCATTACCTGTCCAAACCCTTCAGCGCCATTCACATCTGAGCGTTTTGTAGCTCAAGGCTCAAAAGTGGTCAACATCCAAAATCCCATATCTTTCAATGGTGGTTGTTTACATACGAGTGCTCAGGTGCCCGTAGCTCGATGCTTGGCACTCCAAAAGCAAAATGAGCTACTTTTTTGGCATTTTTGGCCTCATAAGACATGAATAGGAATGCCCGAAAACACCTGTAAGAATTGGTCTTCTTCTCCTAGCACTTTACATTGACTAACATAAGAATGCCTGCAACTTGAACACAAGTGTAAAACGCTTGAAATATGCTTCTAAATCATTTGCATACAAAAATTTCCCTGAAAATCGTTCTGCTCAGGTGTGAATGCAAGTTTCAACTTAACCAATTATTTGGTGCATTCCATAAATCAGTGCTCTATGTGCCAAATATTTGGTACGCCATCAATAATTTATTGGGCCCAGACACACCCCCTGCACTGTTCTCCAATCAGCAGCGTTCACATTCCCAAAGCGATGTTATTGATTGGAGCACTGTGCACACCTAAAAATAAAATTGGAGTTAAGTCCCATTGACACCAGAACACAGTACCAGAAACCCGCATTCTGTGCTGGGTGTGATCTGCTGTGGGTGTCAACGTTTTCCTAACAACACAACAAACGCAATGCATTTGCCTGCAACATATCGCATACTGCATCACATCACGTACCGTGCGATCCGGTTGCAGAGCATTCTTAAAAGTGGAGCATGCACTCGTTTTGGTGTGATCCAGTGCAATTTCAGCCCATTCAAATGAATCAACAAATCATCATCCGCCGGGTTCACAGCTCTATCCAATTTGTGAAGCGCCTTGAATCAATGACGTGGTATGTTCTATAGCCATTCCTTTTGCACAGTAATCCTTTAATAATGGCTGTATGCTTTGTACAATATCTCACAAAAGTGAGTACACCCCTCACATTTTTGTAAATATTTTATTATATCTTTTCATGTGACAACACTGAAGAAATGACACTTTGCTACAATGTAAAGTAGTGAGCGTACAGCTTGTATAACAGTGTAAATTTGCTGTTCCTTCAAAATAACTCAACCAACAGCCATTAATGTCTAAACCGCTGGCAACAAAAGTAAGTACACCCCTAAGTATAAATGTCCAAATTGGGCCTAATTACCCATTTTCCCTCCCCAGTGTCATGTAACTCGTTAGTGTTACAAGATCTCAGGTGTGAATGCGAAGCAGGTGTGTTAAATGTGGTGTTATCGCTCTCACTCTTTCATACTGGTCACTGGAAGTTCAACATGGCACCTCATGGCAAAGAACTCTCTGAGGATCTGAAAAAAAGAATTGTTGCTCTAAATAAAGATGGCCTAGGCTATAAGAAGATTGCCAAGACTCTGAAACTGAGCTGCAGCATGGTGGCCAAGACCATACAGCGGTTTAACAGGACAGTTTTAACTCAGAAAAGGCCTTGCCATGGTCAACCAAAGAAGTTGAGTGCACATGCTCAGCGTCATAGCCAGAGGTTGTATTTGGGAAATAGACGTATGAGTGCTGCCAGCATTGCTGCAGAGGTTTAAGGGGTGGGGGGGTCAGCCTGCCAGTGCTCAGACCATACGCCGCACACTGCATAAAATTGGTCTGCATGGCTGTTGTCCCAAAGGAAGCTTCTTCTAAAGATGATGCACAAGAAAGCCTGCAAACAATGTGTGGCGGCAACCAGGTGAGGAGTACAAAGACAAGTGTGTCTTGCTTACAGTCAAGCATGGTGGTGGACGTGTCATGGTCTGGGGCTGCATGAGTGCTGCTGGCACTGGGGAGCTACAGTTCATTGAGGGAACCATGAATTCCAACATGTACTGTGACATACTGAAGCAGAGCATGATCCCCTCCCTTTAGGGACTGAGACGCAGGGCAGTATTGCAACATGATAACGACCCCAAACATACCTCCAATACAACCACTGCCTTGCTAAAGAAGCTGAGGGTAAAGGTGATGGACTGAACAGGCATGTCTCCAGACCTAAACTCTATTGAGCATCTGTGGGGCATCCTCAAATGGAAGGTGGCGGAGCACAAGGTCTCTAACATCTACCAACTCCGTGATGTCGTCATGGAGGAGTGGAAGAGGACTCCAGTGGCAACCTGTGAAGCTCTGGTGAACTCCATGCCCAAGAGGGTTAAGGCAGTGCTGGAAAATAATGGTGGCCATACAAAATATTGACACTTTGGGCCCAATTTGGACATTTTCACTTTTGTTGCCAGCGGTTTAGACATTAATGTCTGTGTGTTGAGTTATTTTGAGTGGACAGCAAATTTACACTGTTATACAAGCTGTACTCTCACTACTTTATATTGTAGCAAAGTGTCATTTCTTCAGTGTTGTCGCATGAAAAGATAGAATAAAATATTTACAAAAATGCGAGGAGTGTGCTCACTTTTGTGATATACTGTATTACTAAATAGGCACTTGTCACCAATGTTAAAAATTGCAGGTAATAATACAGAAAAACCTGCAGTGTTTTTCCTTTAAATAGTATTTTTTTTATACACTAGCAATGGTCCTCTAACTTTGCTAAAAGTCTATTCCACAGCACTACCCCCTCCTACCCCTTCCCCCTCCACATCATAGCCCTATTCTCTTCTGGGAGTGTCTAATTACTGTCTCTGCTGGCCCAGCTCCTCCGTTCCTCCCCTCATACACCTTGTATGTAGAAACCTAGAGAGAAGTGAAGGGGAATACTATAGTGTGATTTAAGTGATAACTAGGGCTGCTAACATCATATTCAAGACGGTGGCACCCAGCAGCAGTTTCAGGGCTTTTACATGCCTAAACAAGAGAGGCTTTTACAAGTATATAAGATGCATTAAAGGTGTTAATAGGAATATTTTAGTTGGCATGAATGGCAACATGGCCTCTTGAAGATTTCTCATGAAATTTGCAAAAAAAAAAATGTTTAAATCATGGGTCATTTTCTTTACCAAAAATATGGCATTGGCAACCAAATAATACCCATTCAGCCACTGAAAATAAAATAACCCTGAACGAACACAAACACTAACATACAGCAAGAAACGGTGGAATGTTTGACAAAGGAGATTCTCTCTCTATATAAAAGAGAAGGTTGAACAATTCAACCTTGGAATTAAAAAGATAAAATCAAAAACGCAGAAATATAAAATGGTTGAATAGCTGGGCAATATTTACTCTGGAGAGCAAGCGATTAATACATTGTGGAGAATAGTGAAGAATACAACAACCATGGTGAGGACAATGGTAAGCTTATATATAAGAATATTCCAGAGAAGGAATTTACATATAAAGCTGTGTAATATTCTATAAGACTCATTTATCACAGATAAAATAGAGCTCATTGGCCCCTACAAGCAGGGCCATTCTTCCAAGGGTTTATGGCAGAAGATGCCTTCCAGCAGGTGACAGTTTTTGTTCCCTTTACTCCCTTTTATTCTCTATGTTCCCTGCCTCCTGTTTTTGTATAAAGCAACTCCACTAAAGCCTATCTAAACATAAAAACAAAAATAAAATACAAGTATATTACAGCTTACCAGTCCTTGGATATAGTGGCTGTATTTTTTTTACAGGCCACTAACAGTTTCAGCAAGGTCAAAAAATATTGGTTGATCCCGCCAGAAGTACCGTGTCATTGTAATTCAATGTGAGCTGAAAAGAAGGCACGCATACCCTTTTGTTTCTTGTGTAAGCTACAAATCCCATTGATTCAACATGTAACGCAAATGAACAAAAAACAGACAAGTCCAGCCTTTGTGACAACCGTGGCTACCTCCATAGATGTAGTGGATGAAGTACAGTAAGTGTTGTCAACCTAGGATGTGTGTTACTGGCAGCATCACCAAGTGAAAAAAGGGACCCCAAAAAACTTATGAGGCCCCCACATACTGGCAAGCTGCAAATATATTATATTTTTGTTTTTTGGGTTCATATACACTTTAATGTTCTCTTTCCAAACCATTTAAAGATCCAAAAAACAATTGCAAATGAAATTCTAAACATTAAACATTCTAACAATGGTCCATATACTCAGAAATGTGTATGCTAGCAATCCATTTCTCATAGATTTTCAAGTATATAAAATTTAGGAACTGATTAAAACCCCTAACAAGATGTCTGTCTGAAATTTCACTTTACTTCCTGTCCCAAAGATACAACAAGAAGTGATAGAAAGAGCTTTCCAAAGCGAGGACAATTCCATCTTAGACAGTCATTGTCGGAAAAGGTGTCCCCATTGGAAGGTTTCCCTCTATTCCAGTAACAACTCTAATATTTTGGATTCCCCATTACTTTCTATACCAGAGACAGCAGCCACCAGGACAAAAAGAGAAGAATAACCCCGATGGGGACACAGACAGAAATGAAGACATGACAGGTACACAGCACTTTCTCACTCCATCAAAAACTAGAAAAAAGGTTTTAGATTAACCACTTCAGCCCCGGAAGGATTTCACACTTTAGGACCAGAGCACTTTTTGCAATTCGGCACTGCATTGCTTTAACTGACAATTGCGCTGTCGTGCGACGTTGTACCCAAACAAAATTTGCGTCCTTTTTTTCCCACAAATAAAGCTTTCTTTTGGTGGTATTTGATCACCGCTGCGTCATTTCTGATTGCCGCTATAAACAAAAGAAGAGCGCCAATTTTGCAAAAAAAAACAAATTTCTTACTTACTAAAATACAAATCCAAAAAAAAAAATCTAAAAAAACATTTTTTTTCATCGGTTTTGGTCAATTTATATTCTTCCTCATATTTGTGATAAAAAAAATCGCAATCGGCATTTATTGATTGGTTTGCGCAAAAAAGTGGCCGCGTTTACGGATTATGAGAATTTATTTCTGGGGTTTTTATTTTTTTTATTTTTTACTAGTAATGGCGGCGATCTGCGATTTTTAGCGGTACTGCGATATTGCAGTGGACATGTTGGACCATTTTGACACTTTTTTGGGACCATTGGCATATATACAGCGATCAGTGCTATAAAAATGCACTGATTACTGTGTAAATGCCATTGGCAGTGAAGGGGTTAACCTGCAGGGGGCGCTCTAAGGGTTAACTGTGTTCCCTGGGCATGTTCTAACTGTGTGTGGGCTGCCCTAGCAGGGGAAGGGGAGTGATCACAGCTTCCATATAGAGGAAGGCTGTGATCACAGCCCTTCCCCCTCTCACAGAACGGAGATTCGTGTTTACTTACACGGACCTCCGTTCTTTCACTGCGGGGGGGGGGGGGGCATCGCGGGTAGCCGGCGGAGATCGAGTCCGCCGCACCTGCTCCCTCCCGAACACAGTGAGCGTGCTGGGTTGGCCTCCGGCGGCGCGCGCTCACAGTGCATGATATCGCAGCCGCCGTCGTATGACGGCGGTTTGCGATATCGAGCCACCTTGTCGCCGTCAACCTGCGGTTGGCGGTCGGCAAGTGGTTAACATACACTCGCTCTCCTCGCCTCACAATGACAGAGTGTGAGGTGAGGAGAACTGATCAGCGGCATCATCTCACAGGGGAGATTTGTATAGGCAATCAGGGCACTGATCATTAGTGCCTTGATCACAATGCAGCCCCAAATGTGCCCATCAATGATGCCACTCTGTGCCCATCAGTGACTTCATTCTGTGCCCATCAGTGACACCAGTCAGTGCCCATCAGTGAGACCAATCAATGCTGCCTTTCAGTGCCTGCCCATCAGTGTCACCCATCAGTACCCATCAGTGCTGCCCACTTGTACCACCTATCAGTGCCCATAAGTGCTGCCTATCAGTGCCCATCAGTGCCACCTATCCGTGCTGCATATTAGTGCCCCCTCATCAGTGCCACCCCATCAATGCCCTTCAGTTCCGCCTCATCAATGCCCATCAGTGTTGCCTCATCAGTACCCATCAGTGCTGCCTATCAGTGGCCATCAGTGCAACCTATTAGTGTCCATCAGTACAGCCTCATCAGCGCACATCAGTGAAGGAGAAAATTACTTATTTGCAAATTTTTCTAACAGAAACTAAGAAAAAATTTTTTTTTCAAAATGTTTGGTCTTTTTTAATTTTTCTAGCAAAAAATAAACCTAGCAGTGATTAAATACCACCAAAAGAAAGCTCTATTTGTTGGAAGAAAATTATAAAAAAACTAATTTGAGTACAGCATTGCATGACCGTGCAATTGTCATTCAAAGCGCAACAGCACTAAAAGCCGAAAATTGGCCTGCGCAGGAAGGGGGTGAAAGTGTTAGGTATTGAGGTGGTTAAGCTAGCCACACGCTGATAGTTTTTTTTTAATAAAACTAACTAAATCCTCCATCCACACTACACAGTGCGGATGAACAAATCTATTGAAAATACCTGTACAGCAGCTGCATCTAACTGGATTTTCATTTAGTTCTCAGGAGCGTGCCAAAATTCGCACAGTGTATGACCAGCTTAAGGCTGGTGGAACAAATTGGTGCAAAGTCAGTAGAACCTTTACTGACATGGCCACAAAGGTATCCTGAAAACAGTTTTGCATAACAGAAGTAGGTCCAGTATACAGACTGGATATTGATGGACGACTTTAGCCAACATAAATAGTACCAATAAATACCAATATATACTCAAAAATGTGTTGACATCTGACCGTGACACTTGATAAATGGTCAAATGTTTGTGGATACTCCTCCAAACTGAGATCAGGTGTTTCCATTGAAGAGTTTTGATAATAGTACAGCATATTTTAGACCAGGGATATGCAATTAGCGGACTTCCAGCTGTTGCAAAACTACAAGTCCCATCATGCCTCTGGGTGTTATGCTTGCGGCTGTCAGAGTCTTGCTATGCCTCATGGGATTTGTAGTTCTGCAACATCTGGAGGTCCGCTAATTGCATATCCCTGTTTTAGACAATTGTGCACTTCAAACCTTTTGTTAAGAAAGTTCTTTTGGTGAAGGCCCCTTTTTGCTCCAGCATGACTGTGCGCTGTGCAAAAAGCCAGCTCCAAATAGACATGGTTTGATGTCAAGGAATTGGAGTAACCTGTGCAGAATTCTGACCTCAAGCCCTACTGAACACAAACTGTGATCTAGGTCTTCTGTATTTTTAGAAAAAACAAAAATGGCAGTTGGTTATATACAGTGCTTTAGCATACTAAAGAGTCTATTTATTAATATTTTATCCATGATTCACATAACAGTGGCTTAATTGTTACAATTCTGCCTTCCAGTTCCAGCACTGGGGACCTTGATTCAAATCCTAGCCAGGACACCATCTGCATGGAGTTTCGCCTGTTCTCCCCTGTGTTTGTGTGGGTTTCCTGCAGGTGCTTCACACATGGATCATAACATGGAGCCATAGAAATAGCAAGGTTTTAGGTGCACCAAAAATCACAATGTGGTCATGGTAGTGGTTGGATTCACACAACTTTCACTGAAGATTTACTCTTTTATCAAAGGATTCAATTAGAAGTTCGGGCAAATATTGGTGAACTTTTTGTGAAGCTTGGGTAAAAACAGAGATAAATAGACCCCTAAATGTCATCTAGTAAGGGATTACACCTACTATGATATTTTTAAAATGTGCTTGAGAACCTCAACGCTATCCTATCATCTCACTATGCAAGGTATAAGCTGAAATGCCACACCAAAAATAAAAAAGACACATTTTCCACCAGTGCCATCTAACTCCTTATTGTAGCAGATGAGAGCCCAAGTCATCTATAGTCTCTTTCTGCCTTTAGAAACTTCCATTTTCAAGCCAATTAGGAAAGCTGGCTGTCAAACTTCCGGCGTGGGCACTTTAAGTCGGGGAAAGTCACATCCTTAATAGATTCTACCAGGGCATAATGATATAAGGACTGCAAAATATCTGTCTCATATGTTATCAAAGCTCCTTTCCTGCCATCCAGCCAAGTATTATCAGGTAAGGCCTGGCTGGTGCAGAGCCTCCCACAAAGTTCGAGCCAAGAAAAAAAAATAAGGATAATAAAAATGCAAGCTGGAAATATTCACACGGCCATGTCTCCCCGGGCAGTAGGGGTATGGTTGTGCCTGATGCATTTTTCTTTCTCATTCTCTGTCTTATCATTAGTGCAAAGCCCTCCAAAGCATAAACAAAATGGAGGGCGTTAGTCAAAACAGTCACGAGCAAGTTGTCAAGGAAACAAAAGGCTTTCTGTGTTTATTTAGCTCCTGCACCGATAAGGAGGAGTCTTTGTACTCATAATTTCACACACATCAGAAAAGAAGCCATGCTGAGCGCACACTGACACAGCTCGTCTGAAATGCCACGGGCCTCGCTGACAGACTTTTTAACCCCATAAATGCCGGTCATGATGCCACCTGCCTAGAAACAAATCATTTGCTTTATTCATTTGTGCAAAGTGTCTTTGCGGTGCTCTATAAACCATATATTACACATTCACTCTACCCTATTTTTATGGAAACAGCTATATACAGTATGTGAACGCAAAAAAACTATAGTGGACCTAAGTTAAAAAAAGTGAAGATTTGCTATATTATAGGGAACATGTAGAAATGTTCCTCAGCTGTCTCAGCAGTACCCTAAAAAGGGTTATCTTTAGTCTTGTGTTCCTAATGAAAAATAGGACTGCACTTTCCATGCCTAGTCATTTCGGTGCCTTGAGCCTCATAGCTGTATATGTGCAGTGTGAGATCTAAGGCACTGCTGCCACTGACTGTTAGTCACCAGGTTTGGAGTGATATTTGACCATGTCACTACTGTGCTGTTTACAGTTCTCCTTACTGGAGAGGAAGCTATACCTGAGGACTGGCAGTGCAGGGATCTCCCTGTTTCTGCTTTCGATTTATTCTGTAAATCTGTGCTATCTCCACCACTCCTGCTTCTTCTAACCAGTCATCATTATGGCAGCTCTGACAAAAGAAACCAGAGCCCTGCCTCTGCCAAGATAGCTGCCACCACACACAGATACAGTGCAAGACAAGATATCACTCTATCTTATGATGTAAGTGGTGTTTTATGTAGTTAGAGAGTGCTCCCTGAATATCGGAGCAGGCATCCAAGCTCAAAAAAAATGCATGTTTATTTGACCACTGGGGCACACTGGACAAACAGCATACTGACCTACCTAGAACTAAATGCAGTTTTCTTAGCTTCAGTGGCCTGCTAAATGATCCAGGTATTAGGCTATTGTGCTGGCTGATTGTCAGGTAGCAAAGCCCTTGATAACCATGGTTGTCTACTGGTATCAACAGAAGGTCTACCCTCCCCACTGCCACTAAGATAATCGGTATTTGGTCTTGGTGGTAGGGCTGCTATGTTTAGGATTTTGTTATTCAATACTGATCAAGTCATCTTTCTGCACACTCTGCTCACTCCTCCTTTATCAGCATACCCTTGTCAACACCTTTACATGCAGCATATATAATTTGTTCCCAGTCTTGTCCTTCCATCTCCCGGTCTGAATACTTCTGTATAAGGAATTCACGAGTCTGATACAAACTCAAATTCAGGTACTAAGTACTCCTAGTTGTATTTAACAAATACATTAAGGGTTCCCTTTCATACAGGCACCCTCTGTTCCATCTCAGCGGGGGATCTGAGACTTGGTTCAGAATGGAAACATGTGACATCCGTGCTCATTTTGTGATTGAGAAAAAATGGACCCATGTAATTCCCATGTGTGGGCAGTCGATGTTGTGGTATGCCAACTCACCTGAAAAGGCTGCTGGGGTTGATTTACTAAAACTGGAGGGTGAAAAATATGGTGCAGCTGTGCTTGGTAACCAATCAGCTTCTAACCTGAGCTTGTTCAAACAAATCTGGAAGCTGATTGGTTTCTATGCAGAGCTGCACCAGATTTTGCACTCTCCAGTTCTAGCAAATCAACCCTACAGTGTAATTTCTTCAGGCTGGTAGAAGTCATAAGGGACTAAAGCTGTCCTCTCTCATGAGCTACAGGCATTAACTTTCATTGAACACCGAAATCCTTTGAGATTCGAGCAGCCATCTTGATACAGAAGTGTTTAAATAGCACTTTTTTGCATCATTCAATGCTCCCTTAGCGTGGGAGTAGTTCAGAGACAAAGCCCCGCTTAATAGGGAGAGTGCAGAAGTAGTGTTAGAGCAAGGTATCTGGCAAGTTGGGAGAGTGCAGGTTCCCCATAGAAGGCCCTCTGCCTCTGTCTGCCAGCTTATTAAGCTACCTAATACTGCTAGCCAGACTGTCTACTGCCACTCCTAAGGACCCAGAGGTCCCTACAGCAGTGAGACTCTAAGCAAGTTCTCCTTGTGCATGCAACAGCCTGTGAGTCTTATTACCATATACCACAACATATTGATACCACTACCTCTTAAACAAGTGAAGTGCAAAATGGTTCAAGAATTGTTTGAGAAGCACAGCGATGAGTTCAAGGTGTTTAGTTGGCCTCCAAATTCTCTAGATCTCAATCCAATCAAGCTTCTGTGGGATGTACTGGAAAAAACAAGTCCATCCTTGGAGACCCCACCTCAGAACTTACAGGACTTAAAGTGGTTGTTAAGCCACTTGTATAAAATGCTCCCATCCCCTATATATCAGAACAATAAGTTCCCCTGTGTCTGTGTTATATCATAAATATGCTGATCGGTACTGATAACACAGTGTCTTCCTGCGATAAGGTGCCTCCTCTCTCCTCTCCTCCGCCCCGGATGACAGTTCCAGCAGGCGGGGTTGAGCGCTGCCGCTGACGTCAGCCAGGAAGGAGAGGAGAGACAGAGCCGAGAAGTCACATGATCGCAGGAAGATGCTGTGTTATCAGTACAGATGAGCATATTTATGATATAACACAGACACAGGGGAACGTATTGTTCTAATACAGAAGGGATGAGAGCATTTAATGTTAAGTATGAAAGCAGCAGAAGTGGGGCTGACACAAGCAGACAGTCAGAGAGGGGAGGGGGGAGAGGACGGAGGAGAGGACACAGGAGACAGACAGCAGGGCTGCGGCTGACGGAGGCACGTACTGTACGCTGACAACGGTGTCTGGGTTCAGCAGCCCTGATATATCATGGTCAGCGTACAGGGGGAAGGGTATAGCCAGGTAGGATCAGCCAGGTATTTCAGGTGATACGGGGGGCCAAATGACACAGCACAAGCGCTGTGCTATATAACATGCTTTAAGGGAATAGGATCTGTTTTTTTTTGGGTTAACAAACACTTTAAAGGATTTGCTACTGACAGCTTGGTGCCAGATACTACAGCATACCTTCAGATGTCTAGTGGTCTCCATGCCGCAATTGGTTAGGGCTGCTTTGATGGCAAAAGGGGAACCTATTCAATATTAGGTGGGTGATCATAATGTTATGGCCGATTGGTGTATTGCATTGCATTGCAGACCATTTTTGATCAGTTTAATCTTGGGTCAAAAATGGGCTAATGGTATGCCAGTGTTAAAGGGGGCTTAATGATGTATTAGTGAATGTAGAGCCTCAATATATTGTGTCCTTTATATCCTCCTAGAGTTTGGCTTTAAATAAATGATTTAGCTGCAATCGCCTATTAAAATGTCCCTGTTTTTATTATAGGAGTTGAAAAGTCCATGGCTGCTGACAAGTAAATTGTGTGGATGGCACAGCCATAAGAGTATGGTTATAAAACCTTTAATGCCCCTGCAAATGTTGTCCCAATACTGGAGGTTGCTCTTATTTAGAGTAAAGAAAACAGAGCCATTGTTCCAAGGGGATTGCAAAAACATTCCTATGATTTTCTAACAGCCAGTTATTTTTAATAGCAAAAATAATACAATGAGGGAACATTTAAATGCTTAGAGTTTGTGATAATTTATAGAGCCTTTATAAAGGGAACTGATTCTCATAAAAGCCACAGTTTTCAGCACAACTTGGAAGCTCTAAAAGGTCCTTTTTAGGGGAGAAAGAAAGTAAATTACATAAAAAAGACATAATCAACACACAACGCTGGTTTAGCAAAGTTTGAGGTTTATGACCAAATCCTTTCACCGCGAAGCCTGCCACAAAGCAAGCTGGCAAACACCACATCTTATGTGCTAATTAGAAAGGAAAACAAAACATTTGGGCCGTGCCGTTCATTTATTTTTCTGATACACTATATATGGCTCCTTGGAGGCACTTCTGAACCATGGGGGTGATACGTCATATGGAGAGACTTGAAACAATATCATTAGGAAGCAGCGTGAAATGTATCCTGCCCCAGAGCCGCTAAGGACAGGATACCACCCCTCGATGGAACAGTTTGATTCTAAAAGGTCATAGGATGTCTCCTTTTGGACAGGCATCAAATGGTTGGCGGTGTCCAGGTCACTGACTAGCACAATAAACCGACTCTCTGCATAGGCACAGAACTAGCCTTTCTCTTTCTCTTTAAACCTTTCTCTTTAAAGAAGCCTATCCTTCATCTAATACTCTCTTACTTTCTACATCAGCTCATCCCCCACAGCTATTACCTTTTGTATCAATTGACCCTCCCTCTTAGATTGTAAGCTCCAAAGAGCAGGGCCCTCTGATTCCTCTTGTACCAAATTGTGATGTAACTGTACTGTCTGCCTATTGTAAAGCGCTGCGTAAACTGCTGGCGCTATATAAATCCTGTATAATAATAATAATGATAATAATAGCCAATTGCATTAAATCTATAAAGACACGAGCACCAAAGGAAAATGAAAAGCTGAATTTCAGGCAGGTATAGAAAACACAGTGCAGTTGTGAATTCCTTTACAAATACCTAAAGCTGGCAAACATATAAATAATTCTGAGATTTAGACAGCTCTGCCACACAGCACAACCCTGACTATCAGAGCAGAAGACCTAAATTTTCATTATTACAGTAACATTTGTTTGTCTTGTCCCCCCACCAGCCCTCCCCTAACAGAGAGCTCCTCCCCTGTCACTCTGTTTTTTCCTATTAGCATGGTCCTTGTTAGCACGTGTGCACTGCAGCACAACTGATTGGCTCCTTGAGCTGCTTCTCTGGCTTTTAAAGCAGAAGAAATGCCTAACACAAACTATTTTTGAACATATTCCCTCTCCTCCTAACTATCCTGCATGCCCTATGTAAAAAAAGATCTCTGTAAGCAAGTGCAGTTAGCTAGCCTGTCACTAGGTGGATCTGTCCCAAAATACATTCATAATAGGGAATGACGTAATTGGGTGTTGGGTTCCCTTTTAGACAAAGTTTTCCTGTAGTGATGTAATGGGTGAAGTGAGTGTCCATATAAATGTCAGGATGGGAGGAGCCTAGAGATACGGGCATGGGGGTCAAACACCCCTGAAGCCAATGTGTATGTAATCAGCTACTGCCAAGGCTCTCCATAGGTCTGAAGCCCCAGCTGAAGTAGTTTAACACCCAGAGGAACCAGTCCTAGTTGTCCTGACTCTTGTGGGGGTCTACTGTGGACAGCGAGTGGGATGCAAAAGGCCTTTTAGGCCAGGTAAGTGATCTCTGGGGTGAGTTCAGCAATGGGAGAGAAGGACTGGTATACTACAAAAAGCATTGTTAAATTTGGTTTGACAGAGCAGGATGCTTCACCTTGATAATCTCAGTTTGAATAAAGCAGAATGCTACAGAGTCTTGTATACAGGGAGATGGGTCCTAACACTGTGGTGCTCCCAAGGAGAGGTGAGGAGGTACAAGAGAAAGAAAAAGGGTTTATGAGTGATGTCCTAATATTCCGCTCACCAATGACTGCTACAGTTTGTATACACTGTTGTGTTCAGCATTCCATGTCAAAGACACCTGCCAGTATGTCGAGTGATGTTGTATGTCATTGCCATCTTTTGAAGATGAACAGTGCAGAAAATACATCTTTAATATGGACATATGGCTGGGGATATCATGGGAAGGCCTACGACAAGGAGTGAGCACTATATATAGCAAAGGCTTCTAAATACCAGCACTGGGTGACTGACCTATCCAAGAAGAAGCAGGGGGGTGTTCTTGCAATTTGGCCCCAATACAAAGTCAACTGTCTTCCCCATTACATGTGTACTTCCCTAGTTTTAATCCAGTTCGGTCTGGTCATGTGACCCTGCAGCTCTGGCTCCTCTGAAAGTGCTTGACAGTTATGAATTTCAGGAATCTATCACCCATAGGTTCCCATGGCCAGCCATTGTTGGGATTAACATCCAAAACGCATAGGCTGTTTTACAGCTTTGTACATGTCTTTAATAAAGAAATACCATTTTGGATGTCATCCTGAGTGCCGACCATCCCTTTCCTTACTCATTGTTGGTGTTAACTCCTGTTAACATATGACTGGACCACAGCAGATTAAAATAAGTAAGTACACAGATCTTTTTTACAGAGGGTATGCAGGATAGGTAGGAGTAGGTAGGAGGGAACATTTTTAAAAATAGTTAGAGTTGGGCTTTTCTTCCACTGTGATCTGAGCTCTACTCTACAGGGATTGCAAGAGGCTAAGACCAAGTCAAATTCAGGCACTACAATGCTTTCAAAATAATATTAATAATAATGTATTAATGCATGCAGATATGCATTGAATAATTTAATTGTTTTATTATATTATTATTATTATACAGGATTTATAGGTGATACTCGAAAAATTAGAATATCGTGCAAAAAGTTCATTTATTTCAGTAATGCAACTTAAAAGGTGAAACTAATATATGAGATAGACTCATTACATGCAAAGCAAGATAGTTCAAGCCGTGATTTGTCATAATTGTGATGATTATGGCTTACAGCTCATGAAAACCCCAAATCCACAATCTCCAAAAATTAGAATATTGTGAAAAGGTGCAATATTCTAGGCTCAAAGTGTCCCACTCTAATCATCTAATTAAGCCATAACACCTGCAAAGGGTTCCTGAGCCTTTAGTTTAAATGGTCTCTCAGTCTGGTTCAGTAGGAATCACAATCATGGGAAAGATTGCTGACCTGACAGTTGTGCAGAAAACCATAATTGACACCCTCCATAAGGAGGGAAAGCCTCAAAAGGTAATTGCAAAAGAAGTTGGATGTTCCCAAAATGCTGTATCAAAGCACATTCATAGAAAGTTATGTGGAAGGGAAAAGTGTTGAAGGAAAAGGTGCACAAGCAGCAGGGATGACCGCAGCCTGGAGAGGATTGTCAGGAAAAGGCCATTCAAAGGTGTTGGGGACTTTCACAAGGAGTGGACTGAGGCTGGAGTCAGTGCATCAAGAGCCACCACACACAGATGGGTCCTGGACATGGGCTTCAAATGTTGTATTCCTCTTGTCAAGCCACTCCTGAACAACAAACAACGGCAGAAGCATCTTACCTGGGCTAAAGAAAAACAGACCTGGTCTGTAACTCAGTTTTCCAAATTCCTCTTTTCTGATGAGAGCAAATTTTGCATCTCATTTGGAAACCAAGGACCTAGAGTATGGAGGAAGAATGGAGAGGCACACACTGCAAGATGCTTGAAGTCCAGTGTGAAGTTTCCACAGTCTGTGTTGATTTAGGGAGCCATGTCATCTGCTGGTGTTGGTCCACTGTGCTTCATTAAGTCCAGGGTCAACGCAGCCGTCTACCAGGAGATTTTGGAGCACTTCATGCTTCCTTCCGCAGATGAGCTCTATGGGGATGCTGACTTGATTTTCCAGGAGGACTTGGAACCTGCCCACACTGCCAAAAGCACCAAAACCTGGTTCAATGACCGTGGGATTACTGTGCTTGATTGGCCAGCAAGCTCGCCTGACCTGAACCCCATAGAGAATCTATGGGGCATTGCCAAGAGAAAGATGAGAGACATGAGACCCAACAATACAGAAGAGCTGAAGGCCGCTATTGAAGCATCCTGGTCTTCCATAACACCTCAGCAGTGCCACAGGCTGATAGCTTCCATGCCACGCCGTATTGAGGCAGTAATTGCTGCAAAAGGGGCCCAAACCAAGTACTGCGTACATATGCATGCTTATACTTTTCAGAGATCTGATATTGTTCTATGTACAATACTTGTTTTATTGATTGCATGTAATATTCTAATTTTCCGAGATTGTGGATTTGGAGTTTTCATGAGCTGTAAGCCATAATCATCACAATTATGACAAATCA
>BLSH010171086.1:391391-402901 GCA_018402905.1 Glandirana rugosa
TTTTTCAACCGACGTGAGGTTACTGTAGTCTGAAATGTTTCGAAATAATAAGGTCCTGATCTAGTGTCTCTTCAGGTGAGTCCGGTTCGGTGTGACTCTACAAAGTCCTTTTTTCCGGATTGAAATCTCTGAACGAATATGTTTGTTTGGTTGACCATAGACGTGTGATCTGTGGGTCGGTACGCTGTGGTGGAGTCCCTGTAATGGAAGTGATGTTGATGACTAGTTTACTTACTGTTGAACTGAGTAACGGTGTCCTAACGGGATGGATACCACCGAGGGTTTAGAGTTGACTTGTAATTGACGTCTACGACAGGAAGTTTGTGGGATTATGGGGAGGACCGAGAAACAGTTAATGGCCAGCTTTATTGTCACCAGAGCCAGGAGGGGTATTAGGGTGTTTGAAGGACAGCATCTGCAGTTAATGTTCAGTTGAGATTTGGGAGCCACCATAGGTAGGGCAATCCTGTGGCAATGAGTCAAGTTGTCATTCATTTGATCAGTAGTTGTAGTGAAGGTAATGTCCCTGAGGTGGTGTCGCATGGCTGGGTGTCTAGTGTGCAGATACCAGTTGGTTTGTTTGTATAAGCAAGTCTCTAAAGTTAGGCCTTTTTTCCTGAAACATCTCAGTGTGGCTTGGCCTGAGTGGACTTCTCTGTGATCTAGTCCTGGAATAATAAAGCTTTGTAAAGTCTGATGTCATTGGAGTGCAGCCAACTTTTTTGTTCACTCCATGTGGGGAGCATTGACAAGCTCCATAGCACCCAAAACTATAAGGAAGGGTGGATGGTGGTCTTTAGACAGCAGTTCCTTTCAGTACTGGTTTGTTTTTAAGATGACAATCAAATACATTGACCCCAATTCCAGTTATTTATTGTTAATATGTATGTTTTCCATTATTGTGAATTTGACTTTGTATTTAATGAATGGTATCTGTGGCCACAAATCCAGCCCTGATGTGGTGTCAATTATCAGAGAGGGGGGATTTGGTTGGCCAAGGTATCCCCATGCCATATACAATACCCTTGTCATGCTTTGTAATAATTAAATAATAACCAACCTCAGTTGGATTGATGGGTCCTCACAGGCAGCACATGCCTCACCATATCCAGAAAAAAAATATTATGTATAACTGTGACTTTAGAGGTGCCACACCCAAAATTTTATACAAAAAATAAATAAAACTCACCTAATAATTATAAAATTGAATACCACATATTTGAATATGTAAAATAACACACACACATACAGTATATCAACATATATACACTGATAATCAACCTCTATAACTCTATATCAAGTCCATATACACACAGTATATTTGACAGTCAAACTATATCTTACAATCACCATGTGTCCAGCTAGTTTAATCCTATGTAAAATATGCCTGGTAAGCAGTGGGAGCCACTGGGTTCAAATGTTTCTTTACAATGAGTCAGAAATGTATTCAGGCAGTCCTGCAATATTACAGAAAGCCCCACTTTAAGCACAAAAAGCAGTGAGACACTTTTGACCAGTGTTCGGTTTCATTCGCATGGGCTCAGACCCATACACTGTGAATGGGCCATTTGTTTATGCAACTTGAACCCCCCAAGTGTTGCGTGCAGGCAGCCAGTATAAGCCTATGGGGGTGCAACGGCTGCACGGACACAGTCCTTGTCCTAATTTGACAGACAAGTTGGTGCAGGTGAATGGCCCTGAATGCACACTGTCTGCGTATGGGGTCACACACCCACACACCTGTCAAATTAAGTGGCTGTGTCCATGCAGTTGCTGCGTCCCCATAAACTTACATATACCACCTGCACACAGATCCTGGCAGCTCAAGCCGCATAAACAAACAACCTATTCATGATGTGCAGGACTCAACATCCTTGTGAATAAGGCCTTTAAGTTTCAAACTCTTGAAAACAGCTGTCAGACAAATATACACACGATCAACCGTAACTTTATGAACACCAACCTATTACTGAGTAGGTCCCACTTTTGGTGCCAAAACAGCCCTGACACATAATATCTGGCACCAAGCTGTCAATAGCAGACCCTTTAGGTCTTGTAAGTTGCGAAGGGCCTCCATGGATCAGACTTGTTTTCTCAGCACATCCCACAGATGCTTGATTGGACCGAGATATGAAAAATTTGGAGGCCAAGTTAGCACATCAAACTCATTGTGTAGCCTCAAACCATTCTTGAACCATTTTTGCAGTGTGGCAGGGTGCATTATCCTGCTGAAAAAGGCCACTTCCATCAGGGAATACCATTTCCATGAAGGAGTATACTTGGTCAGCAATAATGTTTAAGTAGGTGGTACGTGTCAATTAACATCCATATGAATGGCAGGACCCAATGTTTCCCAGCAGGACATTGCCCAAAGCATCACACTGCATCCACTGGCTTGCCTTCTTTTAATAACCCATCTTGGTGCCATCTCTTCCCCAGGTAAATGACGCCCTTGTACCCAGCCATCCACATGATGTTAAAGAAAACATGATTCATCAGACCAGGCCACCGTCTTCCATTGCTCTGTGGTCCAGTTCTGATGCTCATATGACCATTGTAGGTGCTTTTGGCTGTAGACACGGGTCACCATGGGCCCCCTGACCAGTTTGGGGCTTCACAGCCCAATACATAACAAACTGTGATGTCAATTTTTTTTTGCTTTCAACACATCAACTTCAGGGACAAAATGTTGCTGCCTAATATATCACACTGACTTTCAGATGCCATTTTAAGGAGATAATCAGTGTTATTCACTTTATCTGTCAGTAGTCATACAGTTAAGGCTGACTGGTGTATATTTTTCGCATCCTGTAAAATTTAACCAAAAGTTCACCCATGAAAAGCTATGAGCAGCATCTCAGACTTTAATATACTCAGCATATAATCAGCTTGTAAACTCATGCTGAGCAGAAAAAGTGCTGGCTGGAAAAAAAAAAGGCCCATGTGCCCCCACCATGTACGGAATCGATGCTGACTTGCAGTGCTCACATCAGCCCACATGAACTCTTGGATGCCCTGGCCCTTTATAGACATTGCCACTCTGCCATTCCCAAGTAATCTTTTTATGTACTATAAATGTCAAAGCTGGACCTGGCCTCGTGAAAGGATAACCATCAAAGGAAACCAAAACCAGCATGAGCAAAATATTTTAAAAGTGCAGTCATTCTGACACTAATCTGTCAAACTTCTGCTGACTCCAGCACGAGACAGCAGACCCCTGCAGATCCGCAGTGTATTAACTTCTGCGGATAAGTGACAGACAAGGTAAATGCCCTTTGTATATCAGACACAGATGCGGGCCTGGGAGGGGGAGAGTTGTGTCTAGACATATTTTTTAGAGCGTGATACATTGCCCCCAAAGTGTTAACTAAATATTGATGAAATCTGCTTTAATTTATTGGCTTAGGTAAGTGTTGCAGGACATGCGTAGCCCTGTCAACGAGTAAATGTTGCTTGGCATTGGAAATAACCAGAACAGGAAGCCATTAAGTATGTTCTGAGAATTCACCTTTATTTCGTGAGAATTATGTCACCTAGAATGCGCGCCTGATGCGTTACGCTGCATTCACTCCTCATCTGGGATTTAGCATCCCCGGAGAAGCTGCTCTGCTAAACAACGTTTTTGTTGTGTAAGAGCCTATACTACAGCAACATGAGGCTTTCCAGCCGCTGTCCAACTATTCAGGCTTCATTTATCAAAGCAGTACATCTTGTTCATGAAGCAATCTGAATGTTCACTTTGCAAAGTGAATGTTAAGAAAGGGACTTGTGTTCATGCTGAATATCCAATCATGTGCAAAGGTAATTACAAAAAAAAAGCATTTGCTAGCATGTGATTGGTGATTGAAGTAAACACAGCTTCACTTTCTTAAAAGGATGCCACACATGGCTCGAATTCAGGCCCTTGTCAGCACCACTCTGCTCAATAAAAGTTGATTGTTCAATTAACTTTTGTTGAAGGAGCTAGGTGTAAAATTGCTGGAGGAACAATGACTGCAATCCAATCAGATGCAGCCGCTTTTTGGGTAATTCATACAGCCGCAGGTGTTGGCTGTCAGACTACAATAGCCAGCAGGGAAGACTCATTAATTTGTCCTGTTTAACATAAATGGAGGAATCAGGTAGATATACCACCCTTCACCAAAAACAGAGCAAGTGTATCCATAAAACTACATTAAAAAAGAAGCCTATTAATAAATCTAAGTCATGCTCTAAAAAAATTCTATTGGAAGTTCCCGCAGTAAAGGAGTTATTAAACTAATGCAGGACTACAGCGGAGGGCACGGGCATTCAACACACCCAAAAAGTTCTACAAAGGCTGCAGCCAGTGCCAGATTACAAAATAGGAGGAGTAAGCACTAGCCAATGAGCCCCATGCCGTTTAAAGGTCCTGTGATAATGGATCAAAATAATACTCATTTGTTCTTGGAAGAAAATTACAACAATGCTTTCTTAAATTGTTTACAAAAGGTATAATAAATGAATCAGCTCAAAGAAATAAAAACTTTACATTAAAGACTCTATAGAAAAAATACTGTATTAATGTAATGTACCCAATAACAACCTAAAGTACATAAACCATATACATTAGATTCACATTGCAGCTTGTCTCTTAAAAGCTCATCTTCTTTTAGCTTTCAGTTTGTAAAAAATGTTGTCGCACCCTACGTACGTGTTATATGCAGTAGTGATGATCATCTCCATCTAGTAGCCGAGGGGTACACTCAGAGGCGTAACTAGAACATTCAGGGCCCCGGTGCAAGAAATTATGAAGGGCCCCCTGACCCCTGGCCAGGGCCCTTCCCTCTTCCCACTGATCCTGGGGCCCTTTACTCCTATCGTGGGTCCCTTTATTACGGTACTGCAGTGGGGCCCTTTCACAAGTTCTGCAGCAGGCCCCAGGGGGACCAGGGAAGCACCCAGGGGCCCTGGGAACAGCAGAAGACAAGTAAACTGGATAGAGGAAAATGGAGAAGATTGGGTCTTCTAAATGCCACCCCCGCCATCCCCCCTATTCAGGTATACAAGGGATGCACATGGGCCCCCTGGACCATGGGGCCCGGTTGCAATTGCAACCCCTGCAACCCCTATCGTTACGCCCCTGGGTACACTACTTAATTTAATGTTATCCCACTAGAGCGCGAACCTCCAGAAATCTGCAAGGGGGGTCTCAAGGTTTCAACTGCCTATGGGGGGGCTCCTCATGGTTTAATACACCACTGGCTGCAGCTTTAGAACAGAAGGAAGGTAGAAGACAAGGGACATATAACAATATAATAGAAAACAGTCATTGAGCTCCAGTCCAGTAAGCCTAGACTGACATGGTGTCATGAGCCTGCTGCAGGCAGAAATCAGTGATAAGGCTGCAACATTGTAACGTTTTGCAAGTCACAAGGTGACATTCAGGAAGAGCTGATCTGTGTCAGACATTTGTAAACCAAGCACTTGATAAGCACCAGGATTTACATATCATTAATGCATCAGCATCTCAGTCCAGGATGTAGACGCTGACCCTGGATAATGCCCTAACAAAATGTTGGCACTGTCCTTATATTTGATAGCAGAAACATAAATTCTTGTAGCGCTACTCCCGTAGGAGTCGCAAGATTTACTTGTCTAGGTCTTCCCAACTTCAGCCCCGCAGTCAGGCACACAACAGGCTCATTCACTCTTTATCCAAAGACCAGTATATGGGATGTCGTTAAAGCATTTGTTAACCCAAAAAAACAAAACAGATCCTGTTCCCTTAAAGCATGTTATACAGCACAGTGCTTGCGCCGTATCATTTGGCCCCTTGTATCACCTGTAATACCTGTCTGATCCTGCCTGGTTCTGCCTTTCCCCTGTACGCTGACTCTGAAATATCATGGCTGTAGAGCTCTGACACCGGAGTCAGAACGTGTCTCCGTTATCTGCAGCCCTGTCCTCTGTCTCCTGTGTTCTCTCCCCCCTGCCCTCTCTGAGTGTCTGCTCGCGTCAGCCCCACTCCTGCTGCTCTCACACTTAACATGAAAAGCCCCCATCCCCTCTGTATTAGAACAAGAAGTTCCCCTGTGCCTGTGTTATATCATAAATATGCTTATCTGTACTAATAACAAAGCGTCTTCCTGCGGTCATGTGACTCCTCAGCTCTGTCCCACCTCTCTCCTCTCCTCCCCAGCTGACGTCAGCAGCAGCGCTCGGCCCCAACTGCTTGAACTGTCAGCTAGGTAGAGGAGAGGAGAGAAGAGGCAACTGATTGTAGGAAGATGCTGTGTTATCAGTACAGATAAGCATATATATGATATAACACAGACACAGGGGAACTTATTGTTATAATACAGTGGGGATGGGAGCATTTTATACAAGTGGCTTAACAACCACTTTAAGTAGTAGTAGTAGTAGTAGTAGTAGTAGAGCCAGTAGAGAAAAGTCCCTTTAAGCAGTAAAGTTTCTGGACAAAGCTCTTCAGGACACCAGCTGGTTTCCCCTTTAACAGACCCACAGCTGACTATAACTAGGTACCAGAGGGGTAGGTAAAGTACAAGGCCTAAGATCTTTCCCATGTCTGCACTCAAAAGGCCCAAAGACAGATAGATGCCTCCTTCCAATCAATGCCCTCCAGTGATACCAGCCAGATGTGTGACAGACAGCTAACCTTAGTCAGCTTCTTCTCAGAAGTTGGGTCTCTGCGTTCCACCCTCAGGTCACCCACCTGAGGCCTCCACATGGCAGCCTGTGCCTGATAGGGCAGCGTGCCCCTCTCAGGCTGGACTCCTCCAATATGGGAGAAGACACAGAGCTCTGTGTGCTCTAAGAATAAATACAGTCTCCCAGCCCACCTTCATATCCTGTCTCTCTGGGATAGGCCAGGCCTGTATCAATAGTCATGCTGCCATCTGCATAGCTCCACACCTATCATCCAGAAACTTCTCAAGTTGCCTGGATACAGAGGGAGCTAATCCAGCAGACTAGTGGCAGCAGAGCACACAGATCAGGCCTGACTACTGACTAAACAATTGCAGCTCACTGAATACAGTGAGCCAAACTATGCTTTTACCTAGCTCAACCAAAGTCACAGCCACATTGACAAATACTAACATTTGTCTAACTTTCCTAGCACCTACCTGGGGGGGGGGGGCTACATTCTTACAGCATTTGCAATACTGAGCAGGATTCTGCAGTCTTCCATCAACTCGTTGATCTGTTTCCATCATACCAGTATGAAGTTATCAATGTATGTGGTGGGAACAACTGTAACGACTTGTCAATTGACATCAAAATGAGCCAGCTCGTGATATTAGAAATTTTAAGCGATTTTCTTACTGTCTCATAGGGATAGGCCGAACACCCCCCAGTTCGGTTTGCACCAGAACTTGCAAACAGGCAAACAATTTTTACGAAAAAATTTAATGAATGCCGTTAAAATCAATGGGACTCGAACATGAAAAATCAAAAGTGCTCATTTTAAAGACTTATGTGCAAGTTATTGCTCTAAAAAGTGTATGGGGACCCGGGTCCTGCCCTAGGGGACATGTATCAATGCAAAAAAAAGTTTTTAAATCAATAATTTTTTCAGGAGCAGTGATTTGAATAATGCTTAAAGTGAAACAATAAAAATGAAATATTCCTTTAAATATCGTGCCTGGGGGGTCCCCTTGGTCTGCCTTTAAAAGGGCGCACATAGAGCCGCTGTACAAGAGGCTTTATATAGTGTGGGGCGTGGATTGAGGCTGCTGAGCAGTGAATGGCTAAAGGCACCCTGCCTTTAGCCAATCATATCTCTCACAGCAGAGCACTCTGTGATTGGCCAAAGCATGCAGGTCATGTGCATGCTTTGGCCAATCAGCGGGCAGCATTTCCCCCGCCATTGGAATGCATTATGGGGTGCTGTAAGTTCCTGCGAACACCCCATAATGCTCGGGATGCACCGAACGAACCCCCGATGTTCGAGTCGAACATGCGTTCGACTTTAACCGGGGATCATCCCTACTGTCTCATGTAGAAAAAAAAAATCATGGCTGTCTTCAATGATTGACTCTTGGTTGTACATCGGTATTGGAAACGGCAATAATAACGTCAATAGTATTAATTTGGTTCATTATTTAAAAACAAACCAAACTTTATACCTTCAAATAGTGTCAGTGTTAAATGTCTTAGTAACAGATCAAATACTTAGACTGTGCTTTGCTACATGTTGTATGCAAAGTGTAAGCTCAAATTTATAGTTGATATAATATCCATGGCCAAGGCTAGACTAAGGTTGCAGCTGAGACATGGCATCACAGAGGTTAGAAAGGTGTCAATTTTGTTGCCTATATACAGTAGATTTTTCTTTCATTTTGCTGCATTCAACAGTCAATCCGAAATCCTGGGCATGCCCCCGCTCAGAAATCATCTCCCTTTGTATTAGAAATAGTTGTTTCAAGTGTATAATCATATGGATGAAAAGCACAGAGCAGAGAGGAATTGAGCTCGCTCTACACGACACAGACATTAGACGCATCACAGCCATTATTCTCGCCAGCTCCACTTCAGGATGGCCCTAGAGTACCCGGCAGACCTGGAAAGATGCCCACTTCATAAAAGGCATTATGCACCTCACCACCAGCTGGGACTCCGCAGAGATGCTGCAAACGTTCTGACTCCAGCACAAAATAAATACAATTTCTTAAATATATTTCTCCCCCTTCTAAAGGCAGTAAATTGTAACTTAGCTATAGTTGTTCTGCACTGCAACACAAATCCTCTGGGTGCTAAACAAGTCTGCAGTATGCAAAGCTCATCTGATACAGAGAGCGAAAGGCTCCTTTTTAGCCAGATCCTTTTAAAGCTCCAGCCTTCAGTCTTGCACAGTTTTACAGGCTCCTCTCCTGTAGTGAAAATGCTTAGTCTGATTTCACTGCACATTGTGAGATGATGACAGTGTGCATTGGAAGCAGCAGAAAACAGAGTCTGCCTCATCTTCTGGCTGGAGGACTCCAGCATCATCTAGCTCTTTCCTTCACAGGGTGATTGTCTTTGCCCTACCCCTTTCATTCATTGGATTTCACTTCTGTGAATCGTGGAGGCTCAGCATCACACGTGGGTGCTATCTAGGGTGGTCTGCATACAAATACAGCTTACCTAGGAGACTCCTGTGGACTGATATCTACATAATAAAGCCCATCCTTCCAGGAGCTAGCCAACTGCTTTTATCAGGGCCAAGTACTCTTCAGAGAAGTACTGAGGCAGGTTGCTGTCATATTTTTAGGAAGCAGGGCTACTGATAGAGCTGGCCCTACTGTAACCAGGCCCAGGCCCCATTATTTTAACTGGGAGCTTAAGGGTAATGAGGTGACTCTTCAAATACCTTTGGGCACATGTACATTCATTCCAATGGCTGTGGCTCCCTGTGGTTAAATAAAAGTTCCCCAGGCCCCATTAATTCAGCAGCAGCAGCAGCCAAGGACAGAGTGGGAACTATTTTTCAGGAGCAGAAAGAGCAATCCTCTATGCCTGAGCTCCTGACAATTAAAGTTCTGTCCATTTCTTTTACATCAATCCACTAGGGCTGGCCGGAACTTTAAGTTAATTGTCTGGAGCCTTATTCTGGAGAATTACGCTGCCTGCTCCTGAAATTGAGTAAATGGGTCCTCTCTATACGCAGTGTCTTTTGCTGAATTGATGGGGGGTCCACATTGGGGGAATGTTGATTTTTATGTGTTCATTTTTATCCCATCATGTTTACCTTTGGCATTGGTGTCAGACAAGCAGACATGGCGCTGTACGGCAGCGCCGCTATTGCCTCCCTGACAGCGACAGATCACAGTAGAAAAGAATATTACTGCGCTACCCCAAAATAATTGTATAGAAAAGCTGGCAGCACACCAACCACATCAAAATTGCACATATACAGATTAAAAACAGTGCAGCGCTTATCCAATGTGAATAATCCTAAAAATTATGTGAATATTAATCAAAATTTATATAACATAAAATACAACAAAAACAACTCATATATAAAACATATAGTGCAACAGAACCCTCAAGCATGAAATTAAGCCCAAGAGTCCATAAATCCAGTGAGTGAATATGTGTTCATATTGATTCGGAATATTGCTCTATTCAATCAGATGAAGACTGTTCATATAGTGCAGTAATCCAGAAATTAGAGGTATCAACCCGGTGATAAAGAGAGGAGGCAAATTATCATCCACATGCAGTGTCACCACCACCAGGAGAAATACAAGGTACCCTTACCAGCTATAACTGGGTAAACAGCATATATATCCACCAGTACCCATCCAAAGGGCCACCATCAAAATTCCCAGGATAACGATTCTTCCTCCAGGGGGTACACTCGAACTATATCCTTCACAGCACCATCCAATATGGACAAAATCTGCCATGTGCAACAGATTAGAAAAACGTAGGCAGGGGAGGGCGAGGGGCCCTGTCAGAGAGGCTGTGTGTGGAGCTCCAGCGGCAGCCCTGGATCTAAGTGCAGCACCCTGCCAATCCCTCCCACCAGGCACAATCTATCTGCATTGCATAGACAAATACAGGGACCCAGGGATGATGTCACTGGGACTGAAAATGAGGTAATTAATGTAAACAGAAAGGTTTAACTAAACCACTTCCCCTTTTATTTTATTTTATTTTACCACACACATGTTAAAGGCAGAATTTGTGCCTATAAAGTTACTTAAAGGCCCCAAACATTATACGTTTTCTGCACGCAGAGGTCTTGCAGAATATAAAGTTGATAGTTTCAATATTTCTGCAACTGTTTATGAAATCTATATTTTCAGGAAAAATACAATAACATTCATTTTAGTGCATACAAACTCAAAATAATCCACACTTTTTTTGAACAATATAACATCTGCGGCAGTGTTAAAGCTGAACTCCATCTTTACAGCTTGGCCCAAATGAACAAAGTCTCTCACTAACATGTGCAGTATAAAGTGTATGTAGCTCAGGATACGCACAGCATATTGCACTGTGTTCTGGGTTCGAGCCGAGACTTCCCACCTCGTTACTGGAACACAGTAGAGTCTATTCAGAGGCGGCTCTCTAAGTAGGCAAATTAGGTGGTCGCCTAAGGCCTCACACTCACAGGGGCCTCGCAACCACCTAATTTGACACTGACACCAGCACCGAGATAGAGAGTACTGACACCAGCACTTTAAAGCTCTTAATATATGCAATTTACAAGTATTTTTTTTTAGTGCTTGAACTATTTTTCCCATTATGGGCATGAGTAGGGCCTCATGTCTAGGTTTTGCCTCACAAAGCCTAGAGACACCTCTGAGTCTATCACAGCCGTGCTCAGCCATTCACAGAGAGGAGGGTATTCTATTAATGAATACAACACTTCCTCTGATTAGCTGATTCAGAGGTTGTGACATCATCAGCCCGCCTCTTTGACATTGATAGAATACACCACTTTCTGTGAGGGACAAAAAATGAGGCACATAGTTTTTTGTAAAGTCTAACAAAAGATGAAGTTCAGCTTTAAAAGGTAAGTTCACTTTTTCACAAAATTA
>BLSH010171086.1:449718-465235 GCA_018402905.1 Glandirana rugosa
AGTAGCGTATCTGTAACGTACACTACACGTGTCGTTATACCACGTTTAGTGTACGCTAAAGCCCGTAGCGTATATACACTTGGATCAGACTCAAAAGTTTACAGATACAAATTGTCACCTCAACGTGAAATGTACGTCACTAACTGTGTGACATCAGGACATCACAGTAAGGTCGATCATCCACTTTCACGAGGGTCGTTCTATTTTCTAAATTTCGACTTGAAGTCCGTGTATACTTTTTGTGTTACATTACGTCGAGAAATATTTAGTTATGAGATAATTTAACATAAAAAAACGTTTGTCACATTCATGGATGGTAACACTTGCAGTTCTTTTCCTTCCCCCAACAATTGATTGGCTCCTTGTACTGCTTCTCTCTCCCCCGATCTAAGCTCTGTTGTACAGGGAGTGCAAGAGGCTGATGCCAATTCAAAGTAGGTACTTACACTGTTTGCAAAAAAATACAATTTAATAGAGTATTGATTTATAAAGAGCTGCATTACATTGTGTTTTTCATATGTGCCTGAAGTTCAGCTTTAAATCTTTTATCTTGCTGGGAGCACTTTCACCTACTAGCTGGAATGACACTACAGGACTACAGTGTGTCAATCACTGCATGTAAAGTGCAACTCCACTGTTAAACATAGACATTTGAAAACTCAGACTAGGTTCACATATATGCGATGCCCGAAATCGCATGTGATTTGCACCATATTGCTGTGCACATCACATGCAATGTCTATGCGATGAAAATTCAGCCAGTCTATGCTGAAATCGCATCACATTTGCACCAAAATGGTGCAGGACCCTTTTTTTGGTCCACACTGGATTCGGAACGCTTGGGTGCTGACACCCATGTGACCCGATTCCATAGTTCGCACTGCGTTCTGCAAACCGATTTGCGGTTGTCATTAACTTTCTATTGTCAACTGCAGCAGTTCGCAGAGAGCAGTGTGAACTGCCTGCGAGTTAGATGCGATGAGGGGACCCGCACAGGAATCACGCTGGTTCTCGCATCGCATATGTGTGAACCGAGACTCAATGTCAAGTCACATCGCATACAATATAATCACGCAGATTTCAACTAAATTCTTGAAGAAAGTCATCCATTTCTAAAAATCATCAAAGGTGTAGTAAGCCTTTAAAGTGAACTAAACAATACCCAGAATAATCTACGTTTTGACCTAAATTTCCCCTAAAAAGTAGCAGTGCACTTACTTCCTGTGCCCTCAGCAGCATAGCATATCTACAATGTGAGATTGACTAATACGCTGCTGCCTCTGGCCTACAGCCCCACCAGATTTGAAGTGAGAACTGATGATGTCAGCACTGTGCTGCTCAATGGTCTCCTTGCTGGAGAGGAAGCTGTACACGAGGACCTGCAGTGCAAGGATCTCCTTGCTTCATTCAATTAGTAGATCTGTGCTTCCTCCACCTCTCCTGCTGCTTCTGGCATATTCCCCTACCAGTCATTAGATCACCAATTATCAGGGGCACAGCACTGACATGAGGAAGCAAAGTCCTGCTCCCCCCCAATATGGCCTCCTTCACACAGAGACACAGTGCAAAACAAAGCATGGTAACTTATCCAGCCATGTCTTTATGCAGCTGGCTTTGTACGCAGGGACCTGGAAAAAGTGTGTGAGCAACTCAGGCTTGATAAGGAGGGGGTATGTGAACAGTGCATCCGCAGCTGCTGCTAGAGTGCTGACAGGGGATGGAGACCATCCTGGCTCCTGCAAAGGTTCAATGAAGGAAGGGTAGGCCCTGGAAGTCGAAAATCTATGGTGTCCTACTGCAGTGAATGGAGTGGTAACCTCAGCCTGGACTCCGACCAGGCTACGCCCCCAATGCATTTCACTCTGCTCCCCTCCTTGCTTTTGCCGAAAATCCTGGAAAAGGGAAGTGAGGCAGAAGAGGTGGAACTGCTGGGTGTTTGGGAAGCCCTGACCAATCCCCAATCTGGATTGGCAAGGGGCAGGCCTTCTAAAATAGCCTGGGACTGCACAAAGTGGGAGGAGAGTTCGGGTGGAAGTTTGGACATGGAGACGAGGTACTGAGGCTGTCAAGGCCTTGAGGGAGCTCCCAGTCTGGGGGGGGCAGTGACCTCGGCCTGGAGCTCAGATGTATCCAGAAGGCTGGAGATTTTAGAGGAGGCACATGAGAGAGCAAGCAGAGGACAGCGGGAGAAGTGTACTACAGAGAGGTCTCTAGGAGAAGTTCACCGGTTGTCAGTGAGTGACACAGCCCAGGGAAGTGGAGATGAACAAAGCAGATTGGAAGGAAGACAGTCTGGAAGAGGTGCAGGAAGAGACTGGGATTATCATGGCTAGCTAGCACCAACAAATTAACTTTCTACACAAGGGGAGCCTCAACCCCATGCTCGCAAAGGGTGGTCCGGAGGCCTGGTAAATTCACACCAGGTCTCACATGTGCTAGCTAGGCCAAACAAGACAATTTGGAGGCCTGGTAAATATCATCCCAGGCCTCACCTGTGCTGAGCAAGTGTTGTGCAGGAGAGAGGAACAAGGAGAAACAAGTGTTGTGCTGGAGGAAGAAAGAGAGTGTATATACTGAGTTTATATAGTAGGTCCCGTGTAAAGAACTGTTGATCTCTGGGCATCCCATAATCACCCCTACCCCATCCAAGTTCAAATCCCCTAATAAAAACAAAGAAACAGCCTTTTTCTGACTCCGGATGCCAGCAGGAGTGTGATTGAGGGCAGTTGAGAGCAGGTGAACCACTACTTCCAGCCATGCCCAAGGGGAGCATTGGCTACAGGAGTATTTAAGCATCATCGGTAGTCCCTCGTTAGGTGCAAAAAGGTAGCAGGTGTGTCTAATTAATTGTGATTGGTGTTAGTATGGAGGAAAGGATCTATCCGTGCAATTTAGCCTAGAGTGCTACCCTCTGTGCAATGCAAACTGTTGTGAATGCAAGAAAAAAATATATAAGCATTCATACTCTCAATTGGGCCAATAAGCGAAAAAAAAAAAAATAGATGCAATAAAAATAATACATTGTTTTTGATTCATATTCATAGTTAAAAGTAGGTGAATGTGAAAAAGGAGATGCTGATTGTAAAGACAAATGTCCAAAATATAAACACCAATATTAAACCGCGCTCTCAAAAAATTGAAAACTCACTCCACATAAGTGGAGCAGAGCCTAAAAGTGCGTTAGTGCAAATACCAAGTGCAAATAGCAAACATCAACATAAACTGTGCAAATCCAGCAAAATAGCAGCAAACAATAAATGACACTTATAGGATCAAATGCAAATAGATTTAAAAAATCATCAATTCATAGAAGTTCATAGATGTGGGATGCAAAAGTAGATTTTAGCAGTCCATTAATAGAAAAAATGCAGAGGATGGTGTTCACATTAGATACTCCAGTAGGAAATGTAGGGTGATGCAGATTCCTCCACCGGAAAGGGCAAACAGTCACACACCCTACTTACCAGACTCCCAGGACCTCCATTACAGAGATCAAACAGGCATGGGATCAGAGTATTTCCACCAGGCAAACAGCCCCGTGTTCACAAAAGTCTCTCGAACTCCAGGCAGATGTAAAGAAATCCTCCCTGCCAGCACAAATGTTTGCCCCCTCCATTCCCCCTCCAAACTACCCCCCCCCCTCTGCAAATCCCCTCAGCACAAACCCCCCCCCCCCAAAAAAAAAAATCATCCCTCCTAGCATAAAACCTCTACCCTTCAAATGTCCCCTCCAAGCACAAATCCCTTCCCCCCACTCCAAATCCCCCCTCCTACTCCTACCACAAATTATCCCTCCCCCCCCACAAATTTCCTCTCCTAGCATAAGTACCTTCAATCATCCCTACTAGCATGAATCCCCCCCCCCAAAAAAAAAAAATCACTCCTGCCACAAATTTCCTCCCACCATATCACCTATTCTAGCACAAATCCTCTTCCCCATGCAACTAAGGGCTCAGTCATAAGTGCAGCAGGCACTGCTGCTCCCCTGAAAAGCGATCCAAGCATGTTTGACAGGTGGTGAGGAGGCGATATGTTGCCTCCTCACCACCTGATTTAAACCTATGTTTGTCGTACAATGTACACGATTGCAAAATGGTAGCATGACAATTAGACGTCCAAATCAGATGAGAGGAGGCGACGCCGTGCCCTGTGATCTTTGACTTCTTCCTTGTTGTGCAGATAGATCTCCACCTCTTTAAGGTTGCCTACCTCTGAATTTAAGACATTATTTGGAAAAAAATTAACATTGAGATAGCAATTGAGCTGCAACTTTGAAAATTACTTGCTAAGCTGTTGCTAGACTTGCCAGGCTTCACAAGTTTGTTGCACAATTGCAGCAAGTCTGCATTGCATGACTCCAGATCAACTTTCTTTGCAAGCACTCTGCAAGCCTGCTGTAAATTCTAGTTCAGTTATGTTATGCAATAGTCATCCCACCACAGGAGTCACTGTGACTTGCAGAACTCCTGCTGTAGACTCACCACTGCTTCTTTGCTCTTGCTAGAGACTTGCCATGCAAATTTGCTAATTTTTGAAATTTTTGCAATTTCTCCAAATTTTGCAAATTGGAAAAGTGTCAACTGGAACTTTTGCTTCAAGTGCTTTGCAAGTGTACAACTTGCTGTAAAAAAGTGCAGCAAGTTAACAGACTTACAATTGAACATTGCCACAATTTTGTGGCAAGTTATCCTTGCTATCTGGGCAGTTAACACATGCTCAAACCATTAGCACTATAGTTAGACCTTGGAAAACGTACTGGCAAAAAGTGGCATTCAAATTTAAGAGTAGCGTACGTGACCAATTCATAAACCTTGTTTTAGTTGCTAGAATTGGACATGCTTTTATTTCTTTAGTTATAAAGCTGCAGATTCAAAAGTATGTTAAGACAAAACATTAGTGATTGAGTTTACATACAGTACTGTATACTTTAAGGATTGGTTCACACCTGAATCGCACAGGATCATGGGCGGAGTTCCTGTGTGATGCAATTTTCAGCCTATTCATTTTAATGGGCTGAAAGCACACTGGATTGCAACAAAAGTAGTGCATGCACTACTTTTTAAAATGCACTGCAACGTAAAGAGATGAGCTCAGTGCCTTCCAAACTCATCTCTGACCCAAATTCTGTACCCTCAATTTTTTATACTCAAATGAGCTGCAGGCCATGTCATACCCTGCAGCATCTGTGAGGAAATGACTTAGCTTGCAGCTCATTGGAGTACAAAAAAGTAGGAGTTTGGGTCAGTGATGAGTTTGGAGAATGCCCAAGCTCATCTTTGCTCTACTACTCTCTACTTGGCTATATATGAAGACTATAAAACCACACCCCTCTATGTTATGGAGAGCGAGAAAGGGTCATTCTGTTGTCCTGATGTAGTAGGATGAGTGAGCACTGTCATCCTGGGACTGGCATGAACCACCAGGTGAAAAAGAATAGATAGAAAAAAATGAATGCAGCCATTACATCTAAGGTGTCTCACTCACCTGTTCCATGTTCCAGCGCCAGGTCTTTTACCTGCATGGGGCTGCTGGTGTGCAGTGAATCAGCAGCCTCTGGCACCTTAGCCAGTCTGTGGCCAAGCTTTGTCTAAAAGGATCAGCAGAGTTTGAGTAACACATCTATTTCCCCTGTGTTCCCAGTGACTTCACAAGTGTTTCCCAATGCTATTCATATATTTTGTGTTCCTAGTGTTATCTCCCAGTGTTTTCCAGTATGATCTCCATACTTCCAATACTTTAGATTTGATAGCAATGATTTTAAACTATGTGTACCCCTATGCAATTATGTTACTCTACATCAGATGGTTGGGGGAGTGCCCAGGATGGCTGCTACCTTAAAAAGCTGATCACCTGCACTTTGTCGTTTGTAATGAGTAAGCTCGTATCTATCAAGTGAAACGCGTCTACAATCTATAACCTGTATGTGGCTGTTCATTCAATAAAACTTACCATTCCCCAAAGGCAGCCTCTCCCAGGGGTGTCAGACTGACAGACAGATCTACAAACGACAGCTCCTCAGCAGCCTTCAGCAGCAGATAGTGACTCCCTGCCCTCCAGCCTCCCAGACGGGGCCTCCACGTGACAATCACATGGCAGAATGCCCAGTAAGTGCAAACAAGCTCCCCCAGGTGCTGATCTCTCCCTCTGGAAGAAGATAAGACTACTTTCTGCTCAAGGGTATTTATTCTTTCTCCCAGAAACCTTTGGGCCAAACCTCCCAATGATTGGCTGGGGTTGCATAAATATTAAGCTGCTAATTGATATGCTCCCAGCTCTATGACCGAGGGCTACTCCAGGTTAATAGGGAGAAACAAGCGATCAGGCAACCTCCACAACACAGACCAGACCAGAATGATCAAATCCAGCTCCACTGGTTACAGTGGGCTAAACTAAATTTATGTAGCGCTACCCTCGAGAGGGCCGCTTGTAGAATCTGTACCCCACTGGTTGCCCCAACTCTGCAAGTCCTCTGACACCCAGGGCTCAGTCATTTTTATACTGTTCCACACCAATAATAAGAAAACCACACCATACCAATGAAACAGTTCAAGTTTTTTACTACGGAAAAATTAACACATACAGTATGTTGCATAGCATGAAACTTTATTAAAGCGCCCTTTTAAAAGTCAGCAGCTACAAAAAGTGTAGCTGCTGACTTTAAATAAACAGACACCTGTCCCAGGGTCCAGCGATGCCGCCGCCCGAAGCCTCGCTCCTCTCCCCCTCCTCCGTGCAGCGTTGGCATTGCAATTGTGGGCACTCCACTTTGGCTTCAAAGTCGGGCGTGAGCTGCGCTGCACGCTGTGAATGGCTGGGCATTCTTCTGGGACGCTGGGAGGGGGGACAGGTGAACTTCCTTCCGTCGCCATGGCGAAGGACAGGAAGTGGGAGCTGGATACCTGTCAAAACCAGGTTTCCGCCCCCCCCCCCAAAAAAAATGACATGCTAATTGTGGCATGTCGGGGGTCACCTTCATTAAAGGCAGAATTTCCACTTTTGGGTGGAACTCCGCTTTAAGTGAAAATGTTCAAACAAACAATCCATAGCTTCTACTGTAATGGGCTGCAATTCAGAACTACTTTAGTGAAGGAAAATTATACAGAACACATGATCTCTAAATACAATCAAATCCTTACCCTTTAAGCACAGCAACCTACGTGAATAGGTAGCAGAAAGGAAGGGGACCCACACGTTATGTGTATATCAGACCACTCCTGTCTATCTCCTCAACCCACAGGTCAATAATCATAAACAATTGTCAAACACTTAGAAACTGTTATGTCTAAGTTGGCTGGCTCCTTTGAGCAAAGTTCCAGAGGGATGAGAGAAGATCCGTTATGTGGCACAACTCTATTCAAAAAATGCAATTGAGGAGAGAAATAAAGGGGTTAATAATCACTCCGTGGTATCCAGTAAATCTTCAGCTAGCTCTTTATGACTGTTTAGAAAGATTAATCCTTGATGGCAAAACAGAGTAAATTAACTGCTTGCGGTTATCCCTTGCAATTGACAAACTTTTCCTGTATGAAATAAGCACTTGTAATCACTCTATGTAATGCTTTAGTATTGTGCTATATCCAATATAGATTTGCAGATGATTAAATAGTGAACAAAGCACCACTGTCTGCATACAGTGTCATTGAGAGTTGAACTTGCCTTGATGGAACTACAAGTGTCAGAAACTCAGGCAGACACAAAGGTGTCTATATGCAGTGTCAATTAGTATAGATGGGCATGTACCCACTCACCAAACGACTTAACAGAAGTTGCTGATGGGAAGAACAGATGTCGATTCTTTACAGGATCTTCCTCTGGGTCCTGGCTCAGGGAAATGGTGCCTGACCTCTGTCACTCCACACCGCGGCCTACTCGGATTTGATGTGCAGGTAGTGATTAAGGATCTGGAACAACCTCAGGACCACCATAGAATTGCAGCATCGCTGTCTGCAGTTATCACACCAGCTGTGCTGTACACTCCTTTACACTGGCACAGAGCACCTTTTAGCAGATCCAAGCTGGCGTTCCAAGAGAGCGATCTAGGCCCAAGCCAGCCCCTTTATTTCCTCTCCCAGCAGTCTGTTCGCTTCTCAGTGCATTCTGGTAGTTGCAGTTCCGACCAGTCCTGCTGGAACAGATACCCCAGTATTCAGAACTACACCTCCCACAATTCTTTACTCTGCTTTGCTAGAGAAAAAGAATAAAAACACATGGAGTCCAAGCCAACACCAGAGGGTGCCAACGCCATACAAATAGCATTGCACATTGTCTCTGAATTGCAGGCAACAACACATTGTCTCTGAATTGCAGGCAACATCAGCCAGCCCCTGGCTACATTTACCTACACTAACACTTAACTATAAACCTCAGATAGAATTCCAGCTTCACTGCATAAAGTGAGCCAAACTAAATTCACCTAAAAGAATAGAATAACCCCCATCTTCTACCATGGGCCCAAACTAAATTTACCTATCATAGCACCTGACTAGGAAGGAGCTACACAGCCTTCCTGCACCACTGCAATTCCCTGTGCGTTACATTCAGCCATTCGTTACCAGCACCTGTGCACTCCATGTCTTGCAGCCTGCTTCAATGTCTCTTTATGCACTCCTAGGCTGCTTCCTGCTCTGTGCTCCTGTGCATTTTTTTAAAAGTGTTTAAGTTTTGCATTGAAAACACAGAAAAGACAAAGAGGCTAAAGTCATTGATCCTGTGTGTTTCTGTTCACATCTATCCACTCCCAGTACCTATCAGTGTTTCCATGCACACCTGCCAGCTCTGGCTGACTACCTACTGACCTGCTAAGGTGAGTAAGAAGGCTACAATCTGAGAGCCATCTGCAGTAAAACCCATCTCCACCTTAAGGCAGCTCCTTAGACTCCGCACCTTGGCTCTTCTGAAGGCTTTCACCTTTGCTGTACATGCAGGCACACTGGGCTCTTCATGGCCAGCACCACTGCCTAACCTCAGCTGTTACAACTCATTTCTGATTAGCCAGTTTACCCTTGGTAAAGTGGGTACAGATTCCTGCCCATGAAATAAGGACTGATAAGCTGCTATATATTACATTTTATTTTTAGTTTAGATATGCGTTAGGCTTAATGAGCTGGCGGTATGCAAAATATCCCTTGTTTCTGTGGCCATTTGGATATGCAAAAACCACTATAGCCAGTTAAGGTATAAATATAAAGTAATTCTTCATTCTGCATGCCTTCTATTTTAGGAAGGCAGAAGAAATACATTTTGAGGAATACGCTAACTAACATGTCATTCTGGAATGTGGAATTCATCCAATGTGTCATTTCAGGGACATTTAGATATATAAGGATTTGACACAAATTATAAGACACTGACACATCTTAATGAATGGTACCCACAGGCCATACGGAAGGACCTTGGGCTAACCATGTCTAGTTACCACTTTGGCATTCCCAAGTGTAATATTGAGAAAAAGAAAGGAGATGCCAGACAGGGCTTTATTTTGAAAAGAGACTTGATAAAAGCATCCTGGATGAACGTCTACATAAATTGGTTCAGATCCCTAAGGAGCTATTTTGAGAAAGAAAGCTAAAAAAATATCTGTAGCATACAAAAGGCAAAGACTGTTTCTGATCTAGTTCTAAACACTTGGAGCATAAGCGCATCAAAGCCAATAAATGAGGAGAAAGGAGGGAAAAAAGAAAAGAAAATTCAGGAAACCAAATCATTCTGTACAATATTTACAAGTTATGTTTAGCTTTTGTATTTTTTGCCATGTCAAGCTACCGCTAGTCTCTTGTAGATAAATCAAACAGTGGAACTGAAGGGGGGAGAATATGAGGAATGCCAAGAGAAATCATAAGACTCTCCACAGCACAAATAACGCACCGCCACCTCTTTTTCATACTACAGTGATTTCACTAGCATACTAATAATTGCATGCATTCTCTAGGAAAATATAACCCCCCAGGTAAATAAATAGGGTGCATGTACTTTTAAATAGATTGTGCAAGCATATCCTTTATATTTTTTGGTATTAAAGGTGTTAAAGGACACAGAAGACCATTGTTTATTCTTCTAAAACTGATCAGCTGGCAATACTAAAAAGATTTTGCCATGAGCGCCTTTAGGATTATATTGGCAGGTTGAAATACAATGTGACTTAGCAGCTCATCAATTTACACTAGCACAAAGATCAGAGTTTCATCTCCCAGTTTTGTTCACTAGCAAAATCTGAATCCAAAGCATAAATAAAATCACAATTCTCAATTATATAACTTAGCAAGCACAAGTTGAAGCCACACACCACTACAAAGGCTTCTCTGCAAGTATGGTCCTCTGTGCGTCTTTCAAGCTGCTTATAAATTGATAAATGAGCTAGCAATTTTCAACTATAATGTTAGGTATCCACAACAGGTCCTCAACTCCAGCAACAACTGAGTCTGGTTTTCTTAGCTCTTCCTTTCTGAAGGACTAGAGTAACCTCTAGGTAGGCTTTGGCCTCAGCTTGATCATGGCTACGTGAATATATATCCACACAGACAACAGTAGGGCTACACTAGCTAAGGCACTTTACTTGTGGCCTATGATTTCCAAGTTTCACAATCTTGGAAATGAGAACTTTTTTATTATGTGTGTTCATTTTATAGAAGGAAAAAAAGAGCTGGTAATATATACTAAAAAAAAGAAAAAAAAAAGTTTGTGGATAGCTGACCTTTACACCTACTATAGAATAAAAAGTATGTGGATACCTCTCCAAATATTTAAGTTAAGGTGTTTCCAGTGAAGGGTACTATCAATTCTATAGCATACAAAGACATTTTAGATAAATGTGCTTGTCCATCTTTGTATGCATGACTGTGCCCCTGTGCACAAAAACATAGTTTGATTCGGAGGAACTTGAATGGTCTGTACAGAAACCTCACCTTAACCCTACTTGTAAGGGACCTGGATTTGCTGTCGGTTCCAGCCAAACGGCCAAGGGTAATCTCCCCTAATCTCCGTTCTGCCATCTTGGCCACTTACATGCTTCCAGTTTTAAGCCCACACTTCATGTACCTGTACCTGCAGATATTTTGTGATAAGGAATAGTCCACAGCGGTTTCCTTTCTAATGCTTTACTTGAGCCCTATCAAATAGTTCCAGAACACAACACATTACCAGTCTTCAGTCCCTCCATGCCATCAGATTACATAATTCTATGGGCAAGAGATTTACTGTCCTTCATATTTTAGAAGGGCCGGACTAGGGCCAGTGGGAGTAAATGTCCTGACATCTAGTTGGAGTAAGCAATGCCCTATCTTTGGTGTCAGTGGGAGGACTAGTGCCCCATTGTTGGTGTCAGTTAGAAGGATAGTGCCCCATCATTGGTGCCAATGGAAGGAATTCTGCCCCATCGTTGATGTCTGTGGGAGGACTAGTGCTCTTTTGTTGATGTCAATGGAAGGAATTGTGCCTCATTTTTGGTGTCAGTGGGAGAAATAGTTTCCCATCGTTGGTATCAGTGGAAGGAATTGTGCCTCATCGTTGGTGTCAGTGGAAGGAATTATATCACATCGTTGGTGTCAGTGGATGGAATAGTGCCCCAAGGGCCGGTTAAAGGCAAGCAAAGGGCTGCATCCAGCCCCGGGCCTCAGTTGGGAGACTGGTGGTCTACATGATGTCAATCTGAGACTAACTTTTCCCACACGTCTCTGAAACTCCACCTCCACAGCAGACATTATATAGACCCACCACTATGACACACCCCCTAGGCAGACTTAATTATGCAGAGGCTTAACCCCTGCCTACAAACTGAACACCTGATTATTTTTAACACTAGCTGCTTGCCAGGTTTTCCTAAATCTGTACCTGGCTTCATAATTGCTCCTCTGGCTAAATGGGTACAAATTCCCCAAGACACACTCCAAAATCTTGAGGAAAGTCTTCCCGGAAAAGTGGAGGCTGTTACAGTATAGCCACAAAAGGGGTCCATCTCCATATTAACGGCCATGGTTTTGAAATAGAACCATGGCTGTTAACATGATCTTGAAACAAGATCATATACTGTAGGTGTGTACATCTGGTGTTCAAAAACCTTTGGCCATACAGTGTATATATATATATATATATAAAAGATTGGTGATTTGCACTTGCTTAATCATTTGAAGGCAAAATATTTGTTCTGGGTCCAAAAAAAATCAGCATTTTATTTCCTAACATTTTGGTTTCTAATTCAAAAATTAAATCTTACTTTCATAGCACAGGACTTTCATAAAATAATTATACAGTTTTGGTCCATTTATTATAACGGTATGGTATAGCAGACTGTGAGCTTTTTCTTTATCCACAGTAAATTTGACCTCAACATTTTGAATTTTCTTGGCAAGTATTTGTAGCTCACAGCTGTCCAAATATCCTCCACGAAAAAGCAAATTAACGTTACAGGAGCCTCTACTGAGAATGAAATTAGTGACTGAAACTAAAAAGTGTCTTTGCTGCTCCACAAAAATATTAGAAACGTAATTTCTTTTTCTAATTGAGAAGAGGCTACAGTAATCATTTAAGGGCTTGGGATGATCAGAGGTCTTTTAGATGTCTCTTTTGCAGCTGCTGTCTGTAAACCCATCCATCAAATTGAAAGAGCTGAAAGTCAAAATTTGAAGTCTGAACTGCATTCTTTGTGCAACTAGCAGAGTTGACAAGAGAATGAAAGTAGATGAGCTATGCAGCAGAAGTTAAAGTGGATGTAAACCCAATTCATGAAATTTGAGCTGGGCACTTATATCTGCAGTGTTTTCTTATCTCTTTTCAAAGTCCCGTGACCTTCTCCTGCTCTGTGCTTCTGTTATCAGCATGATAACTTTTGACAAGTTCTCCATTAACTGTGATAAAACCAGGCTGAATTTTGTGTCAGGGTGGGTGCTATAAATAGATTAGCGGAGATATGGTCTATTCAAAGCACAGCTCTGCAAGTCTCTGCCTATGTGGAGTGGGGGTGTGTGCCTTTCCTCCAATCAGCTGTCTTGGCTGTATGCCCAGACTTCACTTCCAGTGCTGAACAGGAAGAGAAAATCTCTAACACTATGTGCACTTTCTAAAGAATATATAAATCTGAAGACAGCAGATATACGTGTAAAACTTATGTAGGGGGATTTGTTTAATCCCTGGGTATCATCTGAGGCTGTTCACTTCACTGGGTATATGTGAGGGTTTAGATCTACTTTAATGTTCTGGATGAGCAGAGTGAATTTTGGCGAATTTGGTTTCACTGGAAAAGATTTTTACATTGGCAATGTATGACACAGGGGATCATTTTTGTCACAAGAAATGGTCCAGGATAGTTGAAAGGGGGTTCTGTTACTATCAGGGGCAATTTAAAGCACCCTAGCATCATTACAAATTTAGCTGAAATCTCGCAATTTTTGCTTAAAATGCAGGGAAATAACAATTCTCAATTTCCCTTATCCACAGACAGACCACAATCAGGGTATATACTAGTATTATACATTTCATTATGCACAAGGAAGGGACAGAAGCAGCAGATGTTTTTGTGATGGACACAGTAGGAGGTAGGTAGTGTGTGAAGGTGAGGTTTAAATGAGAGAGCAAGGATCCAATTTTACATATAAGAAACAAGCTTGGCGAACTGGAGTTCTTATGGTTTTGTTAATAGTATTTGTTATTTGAAGCAGAAAACAGACATAGGTGGCATGTTATGTCTTATCCTTGTTATGTTTAAGGAGAAAAAAGTGAGGCCTGGTCAGCAGGTTTGGTGCTAGTAAGGATGAGTGTCTGGTAGTGGTATAAGGTGGTGGACTGCCAAATTAAGCATTCTGACTTCATGTAGTTTAAGTGATCAACTATTTGAAAAAAATAGGCAGAGTGTTGGTATTTGCTAGAACCTTCAAGGAAAGGTGCATCTGGTATCATGAGGAGGTTTGCTGGGCTATGGAAAAAAGACAACTAGCTACCTCTAAGAAGGATGAGAATGCTTGCTCTCTAGTGTGACAGTAGCTGTGGCAGAATGAATCATTAGTGTCAAAGGAAGGTATGAGCAGACTTTCTTTCCCTTTAAAGTTATGATTTATCAATGTGGCTATTGATCACTATGTAAATTATATAGCATTTATAAATGTTTTTTTTATTTATTTATTTTTTTTACAAAAAAAAAATCGGTGCCTAGAACATACAAGTAACAACACAACATGATATGTCCCCAGTTACAGTACATACCACAAGAAAGCCTAAGATACCAGTTCCACCAAGCCACTTGGTGGTATAGACCCACACCTTTGGAGTTAGAATATCTTGTAGGCACAAATCTAAGTATGTGATATATATATATATATATATATATATATATATATATACACTCTATGAAGAAAGCTGAATTTGTCACAAATAAGGAGACTCTCAATTTCACTCATTAACCACTTCAGCCCCGGAAGGATTTCCAGCTTTAGGACCGGAGCCCTTTTTGCGATTCGGCACTGCGTCGCTTTAACTGAAAACTGCGCGGTCGTGCGACGTTGTACCCGAACGAAATTTGCGTCCTTTTTTTCCCACAAACAGAGCTTTCTTTTGGTGGTATTTGATCACCTCTGCGTCATTTCTGATCGCCGCTATAAACAAAAGAAGAGCGACAATTTTGCAAAAAAACACAAATTTCTTACTTTTTGCTAGAATACAAATCAAAAAAAAATATATAAAAAACATTTTTTTTCACAGTTTTTGGCCGATTTATATTCTTCCTCATATTTGCGATAAAAAAATCGCAATCGGCGTTTATTGATTGGTTTGCGCAAAAGTGGTCGCGTTTACGGATGATGAGAATTCATTTTTGGGTTTTTTTTTTTTTTTACTAGTAATGGCGGCGATCTGCGATTTTTAGCGGTACTGCGATATTTCAGCGGACATGTCGGACTATTTTGACACTTTTTTGGGACCATTGGCATTTATACAGCGATCAGTGCTATAAAAATGCACTGATTACTGTGTAAATGTCATTGGCAGTGAAGGGGTTAACCTGCAGGGGGCGCTCTAAGGGTTAACTATGTTCCCTGGGCGTGTTCTAACTGTATGGGGACTGCACTATCTGGGGAAGGGAAGTGGTCACAGCCTTTGTATACAGGAAGGCTGTGATCCCAGCCCTTCCCCCTTCACACAGAGCGGAGGTCCGTGTTTACATACACGGACCTCCGTTCCTCCGCTCAGGGGGGCCATCGTGGGTAGCCGGCGGCAATCGAAGCCGCCGCACCCGCTCCCTGGCCCTCCCCGAACACAGTGAGTGCGCGGGCGCGCGCTCACTAAGCTCGATCCCGCAGCCGCCGTCGTATGACGGCGTTTTGCGGGAACGAACCACTTTGCCGCCGTCAAATGCCGATCGGCGGTCGGCAAGTGGTTAAACTGCTTCTGCAAAATTTTCGTTAATTTTTTTTTTTTGCATTTGAAGTAGTTTAGTTTATTTAATTTAGTACACATTGTAATTTGTTTTTTGTGTGTGTGTATTTGATCTTTTTTGTACTGACAACTTTTTTTTTGCTGTCTATATTTTTCTTTC
>BLSH010171086.1:465245-488226 GCA_018402905.1 Glandirana rugosa
GTCACTCGCAATTAGAAAAAAAATACCTTTCTTTTTATATCTGTCGTTTTTTTTTCAACAGTCATGTTTTTTCTAGTTTATGTGTGTGTGTTTTTTGTTTAATGTTACACATGATTTAATTTATTTGATTTGATGAAGTTTACGTTTTTTTTTTTTAATTGCTTTTAAAACGTCTTCGTCAAATTGGTGAACGGCTGGCGGCTAGCCGTAAACTGCCGCCGTTTCACCAAGCAAGGGCGTTTTGCGGCAGTATGCTGCCGCCGACGCCCTAGCTCGAATCACTCGCGCGCGGGCGCGTGAGTGACACAAGCCCCTCCCGGTCCCTCGCCCACGCCGCCGAAGCTACGCTCACTAAGCTCGATCCCGCAGCCGCCGTCGTATGACGGCGTTTTGCGGGAACGAACCACTTTGCCGCCGTCAAATGCCGATCGGCGGTCGGCAAGTGGTTAAACTGCTTCTGCAAAATTTTCGTTAATTTTTTTTTTTTGCATTTGAAGTAGTTTAGTTTATTTAATTTAGTACACATTGTAATTTGTTTTTTGTGTGTGTGTATTTGATCTTTTTTGTACTGACAACTTTTTTTTTGCTGTCTATATTTTTCTTTCCATAAAAAAAAGATTAACGCTCACTCCCCCCCCCCCCCCCCTTCCTGATCTGCCGGTCTGCATGCTTGGATAAGGGTCTGGTATGGATTTTGTGGGGACCTCACGCCATTTTTTTTTGCCATAGGGATTCCCTTCAAAATCCATACCAGACCCAAAGGGCATGGTATGATTGGGAGTGGGGGGCCACATTGTTTTTCTTCTTAATTTTTCATTAGAATTCTTTTGCCGCAGAACAGTATAGTGAACTGACTGTTTCAGGATCGCATGCGGAATTTAGGGAAAATGTGTCTGGACACCTACATACCTATCCGGTTCTGTGAATGGAGCCCATTTTCTTTTACTTTGGTTCTCTACTTTTATCAAGATTGTTGAAGTTCTAATATTAGCAAACTTATTCTGAGATAGAAGGAGGCACAGCTAGAACCCAACTCAAATGCAACTCCTAACAGAGAGTTCCATTTTGACAGATCATCTATTTTGGGTGGTTTAAAAGTATGCATATGCATGTGTTATTTTTTTATATTCCCCATATCAGGCCTGTCATCTGGGCTTTCCTGAACTGCAATAAAATAGCACCCTAATGTTGAAAAAAAATGAAATGTGTTTTAAAAAAGACTCCTGTTTGGTCAAAGCCTCTAAGGCCCCAAAGGGGATTAACCACTTCCCGTCTGGCCTATAGCAGAATGACGGCCAGGCAGTGGTTTCGTTATCCTAACTGGATGCCATATGAAGTCCAGCAGGAAAACCATCGATCAGACACCCATGGGGGTTTGCAGCACGGCGATGAGTGGTATGGTGCGTCACTCTGACATACCGCAACTCCAACTGTGGTAAAGGGCCTCTGACAGAGGCTCTTTACCACATGATCAGCTGTGACCAATCACAGATGATCACAGCATGAACCAGGAAGTGCCAGTAAACGGCTTTCCTCGGTTCGTGCTGACAGAGAGAGACGATCGGCAGCTATCCTGTCAGAGGGGAGGTCTGCGCTGATAATCAGCGCAATGATTATTAGCTCCATCCCTATCAGAGGTGCCCACCACATCTGCCAATCACTGCCCATCAGCTGCCAATCAGTGCCCATCAAAGTGCCAATCAATGTCCATCAGTACTGCCTGTCAGTGCCAATCAGTGCCACCGATCAGTGCCCATCAGTGCTGCCTATTAGTGCCCATCAGTGCCACCTATCAGTGCTACCTATCAGCGTCCATCAGTGCCACCTATTAGTGCCCATCAATGCTGCATATCAGTGCTACCTATCGGTGCCCATCAGTGCTGCATATCACTGCCCATCGATTCTACATATTAGTGCCTTCTCATCAGTGCCACCTTATTAGTGCCAACTCATCAGTGCCCATCAGTGTCACCTCATCAGTCTCCATCAGTGCAGCCTCATCAGTGCCCGTCAGTGAAAGAGAAAACAAAATTTTATAACAGAAACAAAGAAAAACTTTTTTTTATTTTAAAAAAGTTCTGTCTTTTTTAGTTTGTTTAGCAAAAAATAAAACCCCAGTGGTGATCAAATACCACCAAAAGGATGCTCTATTTGTGGGAAGAAAATTATAAAAATGTAGTTTGAGTACAGTGTTGCATGACCGCACAATTGTCATTCAAAGTGTGACAGCGCTGAAAGCTCAAAATTGTCCTGTGCAGGAAGGGGGGAAAGTGCCCAGTATTGATATGGGTAATTTCCTTTACTGGGTTTTTACTGAAGATCCTGAAAAACAAAAATTAAACTGCAATTTGAATGCCCCAGAAAAATGCCAAATTAACTCTTGGAGGCTTGAGTCCAATCTTAAAGTATGCATAAACCCAATCACTAAAGTCACATATGATCTTTAATATGTAAATGTAATTTCAAAAGTAAAGTTTATTATTTTAAATCTGCAGCTTTAATTAAATTATACATGGTAATCCTGTCATGAATATCTTTCCTGTTATTCAGTGACGACACTCTGCCCGTCTCCCAAATGTACTCCTGTGCTGCCACTCTGTCACACAAGCTTCCGATGGAAACTACAAGGCACTGTTTCAACATATCTTATGCATGCATGGTCCACTGTTGTCAACACCAGGAAACCCACCCTGAGAAATGTCATGCAGCCATCTCTGTAGGGCATGTAGACATGGTGTGGCAACCAAGAGACTGCAGGAGAACAGTACTGAGATATAACAAAGATTGAAAAAAGGTGAAAAAAATGATTTATTAAAAACATTGGCAGTTGTTTATGATTCATGGTGCTTGAGCAAACTTGATCTCATTCAGTTAGTGTCAACTTGAATATTGTTAACCAGTGGGGATCCATGCACGTGGTTGTTCATTTATTCAATATCCTTTACCCACATACATCTGGTGATATGACTAATTTTGCAAGTGAACATAGAATACACAGTATGTTTAAGACTTCAGAACCTTCACAGCAGCCTTCATAGACACCAGGTGGCCAAACTTCTATAAGAAATGATTGAGCCAACATTTGGCCTTCACAACCAGCCCATCATGTCTATTGTTTCTGGACAGCTGCTCTCTCCGTGATCACCATCTAAGCCAAGCCAATGGAGGGTTATGGATCTCTGCCTCTGCCCTACCATGGATTGTCCGAGCTCAGCACAGATTTCTGGTTCCTATGCATGACTTCACCAGGGACTTCTACAAGTGCAGCTGCTCTTTATCCTGCCAGGATATGATTTGATTACAGAGGCTTGTATACCAATTCTACACAGGCTGCAAGAGACACAGTGGTAAAACCAAACACTGAATGCTAAATGAGTGGCCATATGACCTTATGGATGTACTGATGAAAAAGTGCCCATTTTAACAGCCTGAGCTGTGAGCAAGAGAAGTCAATAAAATGGTAGCCATTATCTTTTAAAATATGCAGCAAAAATGGCTGCATGATATTCTAATTGTCTGCTGTTGGCACTTATGGACCGAGTTCTTCCAGTTATAACAGATGTATCAGCATGTATCAGCACTAATGTAACTATGTAATGGGTGGCCTTGTTGGCAAACTGGGAAGTGCAGAACCAAAGAGCCGAACTGATGACGTTGAAGCTAACATTAGTATTTTAAGCTGGTATCTACACCAGATTTTTAGGTTTCTAGGATGCACCTGAAGAAGACATAATGTATATCAAGACTGCCAAACAGCTAGCTGGAACAAGTGCATTTCTGCTCTACACAACCCTGATAAAAGGAGATCTTTGAAATCCTTAGAACACTTTAAAAAATCTATTACAACTTATAAAATCTATTGTGAACACATACTAGTGAATTGGTGCTTTCATCATTTATTCTTTCCACATACTTCTACAAGGACCTTTTCAGAAGCTTCTGTACGACTCGAGAGCTGCAAGTATACTCAAAGGTATTATCGGAGTATACTCAAATAGAACCTTACATTTACGTAGAAGTGCAGTTCCCCTAACTTCCTATCAGAATAGACCATGTCAAAGCTACTTCTGGGTGTCTGTTTTTAAGTCCTGATTGCAACATACTTTCTGTAGGACTCCAGGAAGAATTCCTCATTATAGTAACTTGTTTACTCCCACTTACCTTGGAGTCTTGGATGTTCTCACCCTTCCTGGGGCTTTCCACTCCTTCTTTTGCTATCTCGGGTATATAAAAAAGATTGTCCTCTCATGACAGAAATATAAAGTCTCTTTGCCAACCTTCTAAAAATGCTAAAGATTCATGTAAAGTAAGCTTGGGCTTTAACAGCGATGCAACTTTAACATTTAATATGTCAGTTTACCTATAGTAATCTAAAATATAAACCATATATGTCAGCAAATGTAATTCCATTCTTCTAATTATTTTTCTTTAAATGTTGTTCTAATTAGAGTTCTTCTTTAATTGTATAGCAATGTAAGTACATGTTTGATTGCCCAAAAGGGGTTAATAAAGTACAAGGAAGTCCAGATTTCCGGCGGCAATGGCTGCTTTCGGCAGGCGTTAGATTTGCATTCGTGTCAAGCAAAATTTAGCATTTTCATTTTCTTAGCCTCGGTCACAGCTGTGTTCATGGTTTGGCCAGTAGCCATCTGAACGACAGTGGACCTCGGATGATAAGCTTGCATTAGATGAGCCAGGCTAATCATGTTTTCTAAAAGAGGCTCAGGTTTCAGGAAGCTGACAAAATATCTCCAACCGCTGGTGTATTAAAATATTAAAACAGCAGTGACTGAAAAGCATTGCATTTTCATTAGTGGGGGGTTTGTGGGGAAGGAGACTGAAGTGTGTACTTGGAATGAATTCATTGAGGAGGTGAAAGGCATTGCATTGACCATCTATTCATGGACACGATATTGAAAAAGCTTGCCTTGGCATTGTAAAAAGCGCTTTTATAGTTTATACATGTACTGGAGACAAAAACCCCTGGCAGACAGGGATCCACAAGAATTCCTAAGCAAATAAGTTTAATGGCTGGGCATTGGAAGTAGGACAAAGGCAGGCAGCAATGAGGGGTCAGGCGCAAAGCAGAAGGGGGCGATTGTTTCAGTCACACCAGTTTTGGGGGGTTTTGTGTAAAGAGCCCGGCTGTCAACATTTGACACATTTGTTAGTCAAATGAAGCCACCTACAACCTTTCAGAAAGGGGAAATAAGGACATGGCCAAAGTTAAGCACATCCCATTATGATCGATGTTGAGAGTAACCCTGAATAACCATTCTTAGGCATGACTGAAAAACTAGTATAAAAACAGGATCTAGTTATAGAGGAAATATATCCATAGAACTTAGAACAGTGTTTACTGATAAGACTTGGGAATCCTCTTCCCCATTTTGGGTTATTTGTGTTTGAGTTTCATGGGAATAAAAATAATTGTACAAAAATGTTACAACAGAAAATGATGCACAAAGAAACAGCTTGTTCTGTAATTTTCCCACTGCATTCAATTTAATAAATATCGAATATACGAGTATTTAGAAGATATTTTTGTTATTTCTTTTCATTAAAGGGTATATAAATACAAACATTAAAATCTCATATACACTTTAACATGTTAATATCATTTCAAAAAGGTATTTTATTTTTTATCTCTGCAGCTTTATAATATACAGTGCTTGAGCATTCAGTTAAGACTGAACTCTGGGCATTCATTTAAATGTATTTCTCCGTATCCAAAGGATATAACTCTACTCCATGTGAACCAAATACCTTTAGAAACCCAGATATCACTTTGCAATAATAGCAGTGACATCACCAGTGTACTTTACTTAGTCTGATCAGAGAGCATAGCTGTGGAAGGGACGCAGGCCTACCCACTACAGACTGTCTGCAAAAAAACTACACAAGAAGGTGGCTACAAGACCAGTCATTGAGCACAAGGAAAGAGAGCAGCAGTGACCGGTCTTTATTACAGGTTGTTCCTGCAAGGGGGGGAAAGTTTCACACTGGATTACTGCACAGATCTGGAAGAAATACACAAAGCACACCAAGATTCAAGTAAAGCTGGCCATACACTAATTGAAGCTAGGCCAGTTTCTGATGAACTTGCCAAAACTTGCTCAATGAGTGGTCCTGTCAACTGCTATGGAATTGAAAGAGCGGGGCAGGAAACTGTCTTTACTGACTTTAAATATATCATCATCTACAGTACATAATATCATCAAAATATTCAGAGAATCTGAAGAAGGGCCTTAGATGACACTGCATTAAAAACGGGCATGATTCTGTCAATCTGTCACTGCATGGGCTCAGAAATACTTCCTAAAATTACCATCTGTAAACACAGTTCGCTGCTCCATCCAAAAATGGAAACAAATGGAAGTTAAAGCTCTATCATGGAAAGAAGAAGCCATATGTGAATAAGATTCAGCAACGCTGCCATCTTCTCTGGGCTTAAGCTCATTTAAAGTGGTCTGTTGCAAAGTGGAAAACTGTTCTGTGGTCAGACCATGGGCGCCACATTCTCCAGACTAAAGAGGTGAGGGACCTTCCGACTTCTTATCAACACTCAGTTCAAAAACCTGCATCTCAGATGGTATAGAGCAGTATATGCTTCCAACTAGATGAGTTTTTTTCAGGGAAAGCCTTGCATATTTCAGCAGGACTGCATTTATGACAACAGTATGGCTTCATAGTAGAAGCGTCCAGGAGCTCAACTGGCATGCCTGCAGTCCAGACATTTCACCAACTGAAAATATTTGGTGCATCTTGAAACAAAAAATATGACAAAGAAGACCCAGTTCAGTTGAGCAATTAGAATCCTATATCAGGCAAGAATGGGACAGCATTCCTCTTCCAAAACTCCAACAATTGTTCTTTTCAGTTCCCAAAAGTTTACGGAGTGTTCTTAAAAGTAGAAGGGATGCTACACTGTGGTAAACATGGCCCTGTCCCAACTTTTTTGAGATGTGTTACTGCCATCAATTTCAAAATTATGCTATTTTTTTCTTAAAATGGTACATGTGTAGTGTTGCCAGACACTCAGTGGTAAAGTTTAACTAAAAATGTTCTATCTTACTATGAATGTAATTTAGTAATACTGATTTGTTGCTTTGTTATATTTAAAGGTGTCATCCAAGTGCTATTTTAAAATTTGGTGAATATTGGTGGACTGAATTACTCAAAAGCTTTTGATTTCATGTTGACCACAAACAAATTTTCTGCTTCAGCCATGGCATTCTTTTCATATAGATTTTGAGAAAGTTTAAAGACTACCATACACAGCTTGATTCTTAACAGTGTGGATGGGGAATCTCCACTGCCAGCCAAATCCTGCTGAATTCAAGCCACCCATGGGGCCCTAAGATCCCCATTTTCACAGGACACTGTAATGTTTACTCAACACTATGCCTGCATTTTACAGTATCTCATAAAAGTGAGTACACCCCTCACATTTTTGTAAATATTTTATTATACCTTTTCATGTGACAACACTAAAGAAATTGCACTTTTCTATAATGTAATGTATTGAGTGTACAGCTTGTATAATAGTGTAAATTTGCTGTCCCTTCAAAATAACTGAACACACAGCCATTAATGTCTAAGCCGCTAGCAAATTGGACCCAATTAGCCATTTTCCCTCCCTAGTGTCATGTGACTCGTTAGTGTTACAAGGTCTCAGGTGTGAATGGGGAGCAGGTGTGTTAAATTTGGTGTTATCTCTCACTCTCTCATACTGGTCACTGGAAGTTCAAGATGGCACCTCATGGCAAAGAACTCTCTGAGGCCAAGACCCTGAAACCGGACAGGTTCCACTCAGAACAGGCCTCGCCATGGTCGACCAAAGAAGTTGAGAGTACATGCTCAGCGTCATATCCAGAAGTTGTCTTTGGGAAATAGAAGTATGAGTGCTGCCAGCATTGCTGAAGAGGTTGAAGGGGTGGGGGGTCAGCCTGTCAGTGCATAGACCATACACTGCACACTGCATCAAATTGGCTGTTGTCCCAGAAGGAAGCCTCTTCTAAAGCTGATGCACAAGAAAGCCCGCAAACAGTTTGCTAAAGACAAGCAGACTAAGGACATGGATTACTGGAACCATGCCCTGTGGTCTTAAGAGACCAAGATAAATTTATTTGGTTCAGATGGTGTCAAGCATGTGTGGCGGCAACCAGGTGAGGAGTACAAAGATAAGTGTGTCTTGCCTAGAGTCAAGCATGGTGGTGAGAGTGTCATGGTCTAGGGCTGCATGAGTGCTGCCGGCACTGGGGAGCTACAGTTCATTTAGGGAACTATGAATGCCAACATGTACTGTAACATACTGAAGCAGAGCATGATCCCCTCCCTTCGGAGACTGGGCTGCATGGCAATATTCCAACATGATAACGGCCCCAAACACACCTCCAAGATGACCACTGCCTTGCTAAAGAAGCAGAGGGTAAAGGTGATGGACTGGCCAAGCATCTGTCTCCAGACCTTAACCCTATTGAGCATATGTGGGGCATCCTCAAGCGGAAGGTGGAAGCGTGCAAGATCTCTATCATCCACCAGCTCCGTGATGTCGTCATGGAGGAGTGGAAGAGGACTCCTGTGGCAACCTGTGAAGCTCTGGTGAACTCCATGCCCAAGAGGGTTAAGGCAGTGCTGGAAAATAATGGTGGCCACATAAAATATTGACACTTTGGGCCCAATTTAGACATTTTCACTTAGGGGTCTACTCACTTTTGTTGCCAGCGGTTCAGACATTAATGGCTATGTGTTGGGTTATTTTGAGGGGACAGCAAATGTACACTGTTGCTGTTATACAAGCTGTGCACTTACTACTTAATATTGGAGCAAAGTGTAATTTCTTCAGTGTTTTCACATGAAAAGATATAATAAAATATTTACAAAAATGTGAGGGGTGTACTCACTTTTGTGAGATACTGTATGTTTTATTCATAAAATGCAGGCTGCAGTGTTCCATACGGTGTTCTCTGCATAATGCTGCAAAGAACAGATCATGATTGGTGGAGTGGCTGGTCACATGACTTTGACAACTCCCATCTTTTGTTTCCTATGAATTAATTTGCAACCCGATGTTGCTCCCTGGTCTTAGTCAGGGTTGTTAACAAATTTAGTTTGCTAGGTGGTAACTAGCCTGGCTAATTTTGTTAGGGGGATCCACTGACTTTTCCCTAAATCTGGATTTGATGCACCTCTCTCTTTTGTCACTAGGTGGTGTTGTTGCCTGTGGCATTGGAATGACTAGGGCATAGTGAATTCAGACTAGGAGTGGATAGGTTGTCTCAGCCAATTGGCAGGGGTTTTCTTCTGCCCCTTGGCCTGCTGGGAGAGCCTATTTATTCGCGAGGAGTCAAGCGATTGGGGTTCTTTGCCACCTGGATGGCTGTCTGGGTGGACGTGTGTTACAAGGCTCCGGGTTGCTAGGCCAGAAGCCTGAGGCCTATCCCGGGAGCACCTGGCTGCTAGGTTGCATGAGGCCTATCCAGGTTTGAGAGAAGCAGCGCAGGGTTGGGGCTTCAGGCCGGAAGCCCAACCAAGTTGCAGAGGTTCTGCCGAATTGCTGCCAGCGGTGAGGGAGAAACAGTTGCCATAAGGGACGACCACTCCTGTTACCAGAGGCAAGTGTTTGGAAGTCTGAAGAATTACCAGAGCTGCCTTTTCACCAGGGATGGTGAAGAAGTGGGAAAACTTCAGCAGAGTACCAAGCCAGGGACCCAGCGGGTTAGCGGATGTGAAGCTTGAAGAATTATACAGCGGGTTAGCTGTAGAAGAGCTCAGGAGATCCAGCGGTGGCTGGCATCTTGGAGTGTAGTAAGAGACAGGGAGCTTAGTTAGTGAAGATCAACAGTAGGATGCTGTCTTGGCCCTAACCCTCTCTCCACCAGTTCTGTTCAAGAGACAAGAAATCTCTTTTTCTTGCATTCAAAAAGTGAATGGTGCCCATGTTTCCAAATTGCATTACACCCACCATGCCTAATAACCCACACATCGAGGAAGGGTGTCAGCTCTCCCTGACTCTGGAGGTCACCACTAGGCCTCTAGGGGTCAGGGACACCGCTACATCAAGAAGAAGCACGTGAAGAACTAAACACATTTAGAGAACACTAGGCTGTGCTTTATAAATATGTTTTTTTTAAAGTTGCAGTATGGCCATCCCACTGTTTTATACATAGGCTCCTGAGTCTCCCCACTGCACTCTCCATTCAATTGATGCTAGACCAGGAGTGGTGAGACTCCCTTACACAAATGCTTAAAAAAGGTTGGCTAGACACAGAACTAGTAACTCCAACATGTGAGATCTTACCACTGTAGTCCCTAAAGCTGGCCGTATGCATGGCATTAAACAATTCAGAAAAGCTTGTAAGCAGTTGATCAAAACCACCATCATATGTCTAAAGGTTGTTCATTCTATCAAACTGCCAAGTGTGTAAGCCAGTTTAAGCTATATAAGAATCCAATGGATAATTTAGTGCACCACTATCAATACATTCCTGAAATTTCAAACTTGGGTGGCTTTTTAAAATAAAGAGTTTCAGTTGCTAGTTTAAAAGATCTGAGGAAACCATATGCCTATAATTTGAACAATATTTACATAGATATACATATACAGCCCAACTAGATGTAAAGGCCTTGCTGCGTGGACAATACACAAGGCAACTGCCACAGTGAAGTTGACACATAAAATATGAAACTGGGTGCACCAACACCCCCCCCCCCCACTTAATAAAAAAAAACTAACATTTAATATACCTCTTAGCAAATGCTCTATCTGATGGTTGCTGAGCAACAGCACACAACTTAGGGGAAAAAAGGCTGACAGCGTACAGAGTGTTCTTATCTGATGGAAACAAACCATCAATGGAAAGAAAAATATTAACAGAGGTTGGAAACAAATTAAGTAGACCAATTATGACCTTTTGTCATATTGTGTTGTGTTCTTCCTGTTGAATGTAGACAATTGTGTATTATCAGTAGAAAGCATGTTACCTAGCAAAACAGCTACAGTAATCCATGAGAAGGAAGCAACATTTACAAGATCATCTGAATCACTTTTTGCATATTTATTTAATTCAATGTCCTTCACTGCACAAACACTTAACTTGGGAAAGGCTTGAGAAAGGGAGATATGTCCCCAAAACATGTTGCCTAGTTAATGCACATGATATTAAAGTCTGTGTTACTGTACTGCAGCACCTCCCAAACATCAGGGCAAAAATATAATTAAATTGGGGTTTTGACCATATTATAGTCTATCCAAAACTTAAAGCGTAAAGCGATTGTTAACCCCAAAAAAATGCTGCTCCTATCTCTTTAATGTGCAATTAGCAGCATGGTGCTTTTGCTTTTTAAATTATCCCTCTGGATCCCCTAAAATACCTGTTTGATGATGCCAGGTGATGACTTCCCCCCTGTGTACTGACTCCCCCTGTATATAGCTTATCTTGAGAGCCCCGTGGTCTATGCAGGCTATGTCATTCCCAGCTCTCCTATCTCCTGTGTGCCTGTCTTTAACTCCCCCCTCCCTCTTCCTCTCGTAGCTTCTCCTCTCTGCTCTCATAATTAACTCTAAAAGCTCATATTTCCTCTGTATTAGAGGAAAAAGTTCCCTGTGTCAGTGTTATATCAGGAAAGTCTTATCTATATAAATAACACAGCATGGCTCTCTCTCCAGCTGGCATCAGCAGCAGTGCTCAGCCCCACCCTCAGGAATTCTGAGCTGAGAGAGAAAAGCTGAAAAACGACAACTGATCCTAGTAAGAAGGTGTGTTATCTATACAGAGAAGTATATATATGTTATAACACAGACATAGGGCAACTTCTTGTTATAGTACAGAGTGGATGGGAACTTTTTATACAAGTGGCTTAACAAACACTTTAAGTCCATTTAACGTGTTACTAAACCCAGGACCCTGCGTTCACTATATCTAGTCTCCCACAGTACACAGAACATGGAAATGAAATTATTTTAGTAAATATAGACTGCCAAATACCTTGTCTCTTCAGTAGTATATAGCAGTCTTATTACTTTTATCAGTGTCTGGTTAATGCTTGCAGGAGGAGTTTTCATTCTCCTCTCACTATCCTATGAGGCTGCAGGACCCCTGACACCCCCCCCCCCCCCGTCTGGACACTGCTGATTGGCCCTGTGCCGATCACATGCATCCTCCAAAAAAAAAAAAAACTCTTTAGCAATACACCCCAAACTGAGCATGTGCAGAGTGCCCCCAAGGCTCTGTACTATCAGAAGATGGATTGGGGACAGCGGAAGGGAGGATCAGAGAAGACAGCCTTTTACACAATGCAGTGGATTAACTACTTAGGTTCCACAGTGAGTATAAAAAGTATGCCTTACTGCAAATACAGACATTCATAGAATACAAAGCTTCCCAGGCATGGATGAGCAGCTCTCAGCCCAACTCTTTGTTTTGTCCTACCTCCCGAACACAGTGCTGTATACTGTATATAGTTGAGGCTACATATGGCTATTACAGCACACCCAGCAAATGCACCTGTTAGTGCAGGAAAGATTAGGCAGTATAGGTAGAAGGAGTGGGGAAGGAACACTTTTAGCCTAGGTTCACACTGATGCAGTGCAGGGAACGGCATGTGTTTCAGACAGGAATCGCACTGCATTCCTGGTCAAATCCCATGCATTTCTTTGCAGTGTGATTTGAGCCCATTCATTTTCTATGGCTCAAATGCACCGCATGCATGCACCTTTTTGGTCTTTTTCTTCCTGCACTGGAATCAGATCACATGAGTGTTCACACCCCTGTGATCCGATTCAGCCAATCACACTGCGTTTTGCAAACTTTTTTTGGGTTGTCGTTATCTTAACATTGATACCCGCATGAACGCAGTGCAAAAGTGATGGGGTGCAGGAAATGCACAGGAATCACTGCGAATCCTGCACTGCATCTGTGTGAACAGTCAGACTTAGGCTTTTCTTCCACTTGGGCTTTAGATTTACAATCATTCTGGTTTGAAATTGAGCCACAATAAGGCAAGGACTGAGATATATGACTAGTTCAGAGAGGTGGTTGGCCTGGTTCTCCATTTGGTAGCAATTTGTCCTTTATTTATCTTTTGTGAGATTTTCATCAGGGTTAGGAAGAGATCCAGGGTACCTTGATCAGGTCTCAAAACTACACTGATCCCCTTTTGCTGTTGCTTTTGCTCTGTCTCCTCCTGTGTGTTTACTGCCCACCACACCACGCTGCACCTTGCTCACAAGGTCAATGCAGGATGTTCTAACCTTAAAGAAGTGCATATTTTGTACACAGTGAGAGAAATATATCCATCACATAAGAACACTAGTAAAAACTGAAGGCATGCTGGGAGTGTGGGAGGTTATGCTGGGCTGTCTACATTACACTGTTTTGCCAATATCCAATCACTTGAAGTGGTTGTAAACCCCTACATATACCCACGAAAGTGGTTGGCCACAGGTGATACACAGAGATGAAACAATTCATCCTATATGAGTTCTACCTGTTTATCTGCAGCCATCTCTTTTCCACAGCCTCTTAAAGCATCTCTAAGCTTCCAGAGGCAGAAGGCAGGGATCTGATGTTACACAGTACACAGCTCAGAGAGGAGAGCTGAGTGTAATCTGAGATCTGAGTGGAGGGATTGGACACCTAAACCCACACAATCTCATAGCGAAACATGATCAGCTGAGGCTGTCAATCACAGGCTATGTGCTGGAGCTCCCCTCCCCTGTTCCCATGGATCCCTTGGAGTCGGCACAGCCTGTCAGAAATTACTCATGCAGATAGCATTGGAACATAGGAGCAGACAGAAATCGCACTTGGTGCTTTGGACTGAGGCAAGTACACTCTATAGAGCAGGGTTTCTCAACCAGGGTTCCATGGAACTCTAGGGTTCCTCCAGAGGTTGCTAGGGGTTCCTTGAGCAATGGTCAATTTCTACCTCTCAGATAAATTCCCAATGACATCATTGATCTTTTTAGCTATCTGTAAGGGGGTGATTCTTCCCAATGACCACAAGTGTAAGGAGCATTCTTCCCATTGACCAACCCACTAATGTATCATGAGTTGTAGATTTTTCATTTTTAGCAGGGGTTCCTCGAGACCGGAGAATTATTTCAAGGGTTCCTCCATGTTTAATAGGTTGAGAAAGACTGCTATAGAAGGATATACTTTATCCATTTTTCATGTCAGAGGTTTACAACCACTTTACATTTAGCTGTATTCCAATGGGTTCTAGATCATTATCCTGTTATGTACCATTAAAATAAATACCAAGTTTCAGTATGAAACTGGGTATCTATCTCCAGCACCAGAACTTCTGGCAAGCTTTCAAATAATATCTCTATAAATTGTATGTGTTTTTTTCTAGAAGCTGAACTGTACCTTAGGTTTACAGGCGTTTAAAGTAGTGCACATCTAAGATAATTCTAGCGGTGTGTTAAAAAACAGAGGTCAAATATAAATGTATTTAAATGCTGTGTATACAGGGAGGGATGTATGGTTACCAAGTCAGTGTATAGAGCAGGGGATGTGGTAAAAGCTTAGAGGGCAAACATGCCTGCAGTCATTGATAGGATTTAATTGCAGCCGCTCCATAACAGCAATGTGTAATTACCAGATAAGGGGTAATTCACAAAAGTGTTACTGAAAAACAATAGGAAAATCAATGCGTGCTAATCATAAGAATGTTTCTCACGGCTACATGCAAAATTATAAGGATGCAGCAATTATTCTAATGAGTTATATATAGGATAGACTTCAGTTGTTTCATTGCCATACATTGCTTATTCACTGCTGTATTTAACATTTTGCCCGGAGAAGTCATAGGACAATACCATTCAGGTGAATACGATGCCTGCAGCTTGAAGGCTTTACTTTTATTCTCCTAAATGGTTGATAGAGACATTTAGCAAGCCAGATAATGACAAAATAAGAAAGCAGCTCATCAGTTATAGATATATGGACCTTTAACTGTGTCCTGAAGGTTGAAAATCCTGTTTCTGTTACAGCACAAACTTGATATGGATAAAAAGGCAGATTAAAGTGACCCTGTCACCAAAAATTGCAGGTAAAAGCACAAACAAATAACATATTATAAATGTTCACTTGCAGTATTTTCTTTTTATATTTTTTTAAATGACTTGCAATGTACCTTTGAAAAATGCAATCACCCCAGAAGAAATCAATTCCTTAGCATAGCCCTCTCCCTCTTTACAAATCATAGCCCTCTCTTCTTCTGGGAAAGTTCAGTTACTCTCGGTGCTGGGCCAGCTCCTCTGCCCCTCCCCTCCATACATAACCATTTATGTAGCTGCCTGGGGAGGAATGAAGGGGAAAACCATAGAGTGTCAATGAGTGACATCTCTGAGTTTGCTGACATCATATCCAAAATGCCATTAGTCTAAAGCCTTGTACACACGCTGCAATTGTCGTACGAACGCACGACCAACTTTTCCCAAAATCGGCCGTCCGTGATTTTGTCTAGCGTACTGACAGGAGTAAAGTTATCGTTCGACAAATGCGAACGTAGTGACGAGCTACGAGCGTATAAAGAGGAAGTTCAGTATTCATGCGTCACCCTTTGGACCCCTTCTGCTAATTTTGTGTTTACACGACTGAACACTTCCGGCTCGTTCCTGGGTTCCGAACATGCGTGTTTGTACTTTCAACTTTTGTTTGTCCAACTTCTATACAGATGAGCCGAAAATCGGACAATGCCTTGTCAGCAGACAACAGTTTTCTAGTCGGCTCATACAGCTTTTGTTGTATGATTGAAAAAAAAAAATTGAGGCTGTCGTACGAAAATTTTCGGCCAATAATTGTACCGTGTGTACGGGCCTTTAGGGTATTTGGTTGTCTACACAAGGGAGGCTTTTCTGGTAAATCACATGTATAAAGTGCACATATCTTATGGGTAGATCGCTGTTTTAATTAAAGTGGTTGTCAAGTCATGACAACCACTTTAAACTACAGGTGAGCCTATAACAAGGCTTACCTGTAGGTCCCGGGAATATCTCCTAAACTTGCACAGTTTAGGAGATATTCCCTGTATCTGCATGTGCCAACCTCATGGGCACATGCGCACTGAAGAAACGGCCCCAGGGTGCCGTTTGTTCAGTTAATGTACCGTAACCGGGCACCCGGGCTGTGATTGCCGGAGCCCGCAATCCCAGAAGAAAACAGAGACAACATGACGCCGGTCACATCGGTGCTCGGGGACCACTGCAACAGCCTCGATCTAAGGTAAGTATTTCATAATGAGCTAGTATGCGATGCAAACTAGCTCATTATGCCTTTGACTTGCAGGTGTTTTTTTTTTCCAGCCTTGACAACCACTTTAATGGTGCATTTATAGTATTAAATATTTTAGGGCCCATTTACACTACAGTGTTGCCTTAATGTGCAGTAAGGTGTGCATCATACCACACATTACTGCAACCAGTTACATATGGTCTGGTGCATTGCGAGGACCTTTATTTTGAATGGTAGCACAATGTACTTGCCTTGTAGCGCACCACAGCACACAGATGTAAATCATCTGTGCATTGTGGTACACTGTATTTAAAAAACAGTGCACGTTCAATCGTGTCCCCAACCTAAAAACTGTATGTTTTTTTAAGCATAGAAAAGTCATGTATTTTAAATGCTTATTTGCAGTGTTTTCCTTTCCATAAATTATTTTTTATTCACTTCCAATGTGTCTCAGAACTTGATAGAAAATATGACCACTCTACGAAGAGTCCATTCTCCAGCACAGCCCTGTCACTTCTTGTCATAGTCACAGTTATTGGCATGACATGTCATAGTTCTTTCCTCTTGTAGGAGTGTCTAATTACTGTCTATGCTGGCCCAGCTCCTTCATCCCTCCCCTCATACCTACATAACAATTTATGTAGCAGTTGGGGAGAAACAAAGGAAAGGCCTATCAGATTCCCTCAAGGACGAGCTGTACCGTGTCCAGGTGCCCCCAACCCAGGAAGCCCTCATAAATCTGGCAATCCAGATTGACCATCGCCTCAGGGAACGCAGAGCTGAGAGATCTCCGGGAACCACGCGTTTGACCTGGATGATGCCCCGCGTACATAGCTATCCTTCTCCTGCCTCCTCCGCTTTCGCATCCGCTCCCTCTGCTCCTTTGGATCTTGCTGAGCCGATGCAAATAGGGCTTATCCGTCCATCCCTTACGCCCGAGGAGAGACAATGACGCCGGGCCCACAATTTGTGCTTGTACTGTGGGGAGCCCAGACACATTGTGAGATCTTGCCCTGCCAAGTTTGGTAAGTGTTCAGTGAAAAGGTAAAGGAAGAGCGTCTTGCCATCAATAACACTTACATAGTTAGTCAGGTTGAAAAAAGACACAAGTCCATCTAGTTCAATCAAAAAAAAAAAAAAATAGAAAAATTATATATAACCATACAATCCCATATACCATCCTTCACCCACAGTTGATCCAGAGGAAGGCAAAAAACCCCAGCAAAGCATGACCCAATTTGCTATAGCAGGGGAAAAAATTCCTTTCTGATCCCCCAAGAGGCAAGCGGATCCACCCTGGATCAACTTTACCTAAAAATGTTAGTACCCAGTTATATTATTTAAATTAAGGAAAGAATCCAGGCCTTTTTTAAAGCAATCAACCTGCTGGCCAAAACCACCTCTGGAGAGAGTCTATTCCACATTTTCACAGCTCTTAATGTGAAGAAACCTTTCCGTATTTGGAGATGAAATCTTTTTCCCCCTAGACGTAAAGAGTGCCCCCTTGTCCACTTCTCACCTTACTCTCTCCATTTCTTTACAGATTCCCGGAGGGAATATCCTGGCTCCGGCAATCATTGATTCTGGAGCATGTAGCTGTTTTGTGGATCAAGCCTTCGCTACACAACATCAGATCCCTCTACGTCCTAAGGCTCATAAGATGGTTATCCGCCTAGCCGATGGAACCACCATAAAATCCGTCACCCATGAAACTCTTCCCTTGTCCGCTGTGACGGCTGGCGGCCACCACGAACTACTAATTTTGGATGCCATCGCATCCCCTCTTTTTCCTATCATCCTTGGCCTCCCATGGCTCCGTGCACACAGCCCATGCATTGACTGGACCTCCGGGGAAATTCAATTTCCTTCCATTTACTGCTGCCAGCACTGTCTTCCGTGGCCCAAAAAAGTCGGTCCTACTCTCCTAGGATTGGACTCCGATCCTGACTCTGGGGTCCACCAAGTAGTTCCCTCTGTCTACCACGACTTCTTAGCCCCAGAACAGATTGCCCGATTTAATTATTACCTGGAGCAGAGGAACCGTTCGGCCGGATTTATCCACTGTCCGAGCTGGAGCTATCGGCCCTCAAGGCCTATCTGGATGATAACTTGGAGAAAGGGCTCATATGGCCCTCCACAGCTCCTGCAGGTGCCAGGTTATTTTTCCTTTAGAAGAAAGACCACACGTTGAGACCCTGCATTGACTACAGGGAGTTAAACAAAATAACGGTCATGAACCGCTACCCTCGGCCGCTGGTTCCGGAACTCTTCCAGAGATTGGGTTCTACCACAGTCTTTACCAAGCTGGATCTCCATGGGGCATATAACCTCATATGTATTCAAGAAGGTGATGAGTGGAAGACCGCCTTTCGAACCTACTTCAGGCATTTTGAGTATCTAGTCATGCCCATTGGACTCTGTAATGCCCCAGCAACCTTCCAACATCTCGTCAATGATGTCTTTCGAGATTACCTAGACTTATTTGTCATCATATATCTTGATGACATATTCATCTTCTCTTCATCCCTGGAGAAACACCGTAGGCACGTCCGCAGTGTTCTAAGTCGTCTCCGGCAGCATGGACTGTATGCCAAAGTGGAAAAGTGCGCTTTTGAGCGTTCCAGCATCCAGCACCTCGGTCTGGTCATTTCTGTCACAGGCATTACAATGGACCAGCAGAAGGTCTCTACCACCCTGAATTGGCCAGCGCCAGTGGATAAAAAAGGGTCCAACGCATTGTGGGTTTCTCCAACTTCTATCGGAAATTCATAAAAGGAGTCTCTGCTATCATTTCTCCAATCACTCAGCTCACCAAGCAGAATTTGCGGTTTCAGTGGACCACAGAGGCTCAAATGTCATTCCAGATTTTGAAAAAACGTTTCACTTCAGCGCCAGTCCTAAAGAATCCTGACCCTGCTCTGCCTTACGTCCTGGAGGTAGATGCTTCCGAGACCGCTGTTGGAGCTGTGTTATCTCAGAGGCAAGGTTCCAAAGCTCTACTCCATCCTATATCGTTCTTCTCTCGCAAACTCTTTGCCCCTGAAAAGAACTATGACGTATGAGATAGAGAGCTGTTGACCATTAAATTGACCCTGGAAGAATGGCGATATCTTTTGGAAGGAGCTTTGCACCCCATCTTGATCTACACGGATCATAAAAATTTGGAATATCTGAGAACAGCTAAGGGACAGAAACCCCGCCATGCCCGCTGGGCTCTCTCGAGTTCTATTCCATATAACGTTCAGGCCTGGGTCGAAGAATGTGAAACCGGACGCTTTATCGCTGATGTTCTGCGAGCCTGGAACTTCGCCTCCCCGGATACCATTCTTCCTCCATGGAACTTCCTCCTGTCCCAAGAAGACCTGTTGTCACAGATCAGAATTCTCACCGGCTCCTCTGGGCCACCTGACTCTGGATTAGTGGTAAAAAATGGACTGTGGTGGCACAGCGACCAGATTTTCATCCCCAAGGAACAATGCTTAACTGCACTCCAACTCTGCGCTGTAAAACTACCAAGCTCCTTCTACGCTCTTTTTGGTGGCCGCTAGTGGGCGAAGATTGTCAGAAGTATGTCAACTCCTGTTCCACGTGTGCTTGGAATAAGATCAGTAAGGCCAGAGCTTGGGTTTTATTAAACCAGCTGCCAGTACCTGGGTAGCCCTGGTCCGGGAATTCAATGGACTTTATTGTAGAGTTGCCACTAGCTGAAGGAAACAGTACTATCTTTGTGGTCGTAGATCGTTTGACAAAGATGGCACATTTTCTCCCCATGAAGGGCACCCCCACCGCTGCTGAAACAGCGGAGATCTTTATTAAGGAGTTAGTCCGCCTTCACGGAGCTCCCACCAGCATAGTTTCGGAACTAGGAGTCCAATTCACCTCCAGGTTCCGGAAGGCACTTTGTTCTTCCGTTGTTTTTCATCCTTCTCACAAAATGATTGGGTCATATTATTACCATTGGCAGAATTTGCCTATAATAACAGAAGAATCAGAGACTATTACAGGAGATGCTCTCTAAAACTCAGGAGCACAATAATGATGCTTATGACAAAAAGAGGCAAGAAGAATCAGACCTCTAACCAGGCAACCAGGTCTGGCTTGCCACCATGAATCTAAAATTGGCCTGCCCTTCAAAAAAGTTTGGGGCTGGATTATTTGGCCCCTTCCCCGTGAAGAGAAGAATCAACTGGGTGGCATATGAATTTGACCTTCCCCTTTCCTTACGGATCCACCCGGGTTTTTATGTCACCCTGCTGAAACCTGTGACCCCCTGATCCCTTTCCGGGATGGACAACTGCTCCACCAGAACCGGTTCTAGTAGACGGGGAAAAGGAGTTTGACATTGAAGCCATCTTGGCATGCCGGAAAAGGGGTGGATCCTTACAGTACCTGGTTAAGTGGAAAGGATACGGGCCTGAGGAGAACTCTTGGGAACCCTAAGCAAATGTGCACGCGGAACAGCTGATTAGCGCTTTCAGGAGGAACCAGTCTGGAAGAAATGCCCGCTTGGGCATCCGGAGGCTGCCCCTTGGGGGGGGGGGCAATGTCAGGAAACATCATCTGTTAATCTGAGGAACCGAGCTGGAATGTCCGTTCCTGCGCACAGGCGCGTGCGGGAGCGCACGCGCGCGAATGCGCACTGTCATTGGCACCAAGCAGCCTATTTGAACGGGCAGCACCAGGTAGCAAGTGCTGTCCGTCCTACAGCATTAAGTGTACCTGAGAGACTTGTTACCTGTTACTGTGTTCCTGTGAATCGGCTTACCTGGACCTTGCATGTTATCTGCCTGCACTGACCTCTGCTTGCCCATGACCACTCTTCGGATTACCCCTTTGTACCTCTGCATTGCCAGCCAGCTGCTGACGAGCCACCTTGGACATCACCACCAGTGGACCAGTCCAGCCCTCGTGTCCCCCTGCACTACCGAACTCCCTGTCTGCTCTACCAGGGCCGTAAGAGTGGTTGTTCCCTGCATCAGACAGACTCCACCGCCAGGAGCGTGACAACAGGGGAAAAGGAGAACAGCAGAGGTGCTACTGAGGACACTTTAAAGTATCCATTGGAGTCGGTGAGTGACAGACCCTGGGAGCTGGAAGACAAGGCTGGAGCAGGCTGGGAGAGGAATAGTAGGCGGTCTGTGGAGGTCTCAGGAGCCAGTCAGGGGAAGGAGTGTCACTAAGAGAAAAGCAGGCCAGTGTGGTCTGGAAGAGGGCTGGGCTGGCAGTTGTAGTCCATGAAAAGCCCAGCTAGCACTAACGTACTTAGCTACACTTGAGGGGTCCCTGACCCTGGCCTGTAATGGGTGGTTCGGAAATCCTGCTGACTGAAGTGCAGGCCTCGCCATGTGCTAGCTGTGGTGAAGGAAAAGGAGTCAAGTAGGCCTGACAAATTTCCTATCAGGCCGGGAAACTAAGTGAAGTGCTGGAGAGAAGTGAGAAGAGTAATGGTCAGCAAGTGACGTGCTGGAGGAAGTAGAAGTGTGTATATACAGAAGTGTATATAGAGGGTCCTGAAAACCAATTTGTCAGGGCATCCTACAGTTACCCTTTTCTCCATCCAAGTTAATCCCCTAAATAGAACAACCAAAAACCAGTGCCAGCCTGTTCCGTGACTCCGGATGTGTGAGATATGGTGTGATTGAGGGTGGCAGAAAGGTGAACCACAACTATCAGCCACCCCTGAGGGGGCACATGGCTACACGTGTATGAGATTTGGGACTGGTTTATAGCAGAAACACATCTGTAATAATGTAATCATCACACACCAGCAATCACCAGCAAAGAACGGAATAGATTGTTTCTATGTGGTAGATACCAATAACAAATAAGTCAGTCGTGTGTAATTTATTGCTAATCTCATAACAGCTTTATCTACAACATACACAGCACAAAATCGATAGACATTAACATTATAACTAATTGTAAAAGTTGGTGCAAGATATTTTCATCACTGACTATAGAGAATAGCACATTCCAAAAAACAAAAATTATGAATTATTACTAATTAGTGAAACATTAACATTTACATAGTTTTGTTTGCTGTAAATTATTTTATATTTTGAAATCTAGAATTATTTTAACTTAAAGTGATACTAAAGTCTCGTTTTTTTTTCTATAAAAATAACAAACATGTTACACTTACCTGCTCCATGCAGTGGTTGTGACGGGAGTTGGGCTTATGGAACCCAGGAAACTCCTTGTCTAGCTCCCCCGGCCCCTCCGATGTGTAAGTCACCCTGTGTCTATTAGGGGCACAGGGTGACCGAGAACCCCTGCGGGTCTGCACTAACCAGACTCACCATACAAATACACCGGACTCAGCATTTCCTGTTACCCCTGTTATCCTGGGTTCTACAGTATCTAACAAAATTGAGTACACCCCTCACATTGTTGTAAATATTTTATTATATCTTTTCATGTGACAACAGTGAAGAAATGACACTTTGCTACAATGTAAAGTAGTGAGTGTACAGTTTGTATATTGTAAATCTGCTGTCCCCTCAAAATAACTCAACACACAGCCATTAATATTTTGTGTGGCCGCCATTATTTTCCAGCACTGCTTTAACCCTCTTGGGCATGGAGTTCACCAGAGCTTCACAGGTTGCCACTGGAGTCCTCTTCCACTCCTCCATGAACACATCACGAGGCTGGTGGATGTTAGAGCTCTTGCGCTCCTCCTCCTTCCATTTGAGGATGCCCCACAGATGCTCAATAGGGGTTAGGTCTGGAGACAT
>BLSH010171086.1:509305-523705 GCA_018402905.1 Glandirana rugosa
CTTCTTCTCTCTACGCCCCCCCCCCCCTCTGTTTCCTATATTTCTTTTGTTTTTCTCTTTTCTTATTTTCTCTTATTCCTCTTCTTCTTATATGAACATCGGAGCTACATTTTTTGGAAGTTTTGTAATGACATTTGCCACAGTTTTCTTTTTTTAAATATACTGTATTGTTTATTAGTACGAGTTTAGCTATGGGCGATAGCTATTGAGCAGGCTCACTGTTTCATTTTATTGTTTGATGTCATACTTCTATATTTTGACTGTTGTCCTTAATAAAAACTATTTCAACCCTAAAATGGACCTGAAATTTAAGAGTGAAGAATGTCTGTCTTATAAGAAACATCAATAAATGTTACTTGTGTCTCAGCAGTAACCTGAAAAGCCTTTTGTCTTGAATTTAAAGGGGTTGTAAAGGCAGAAGTTTTTTTTTTTATCTTAATGCGTTCTACGCATTAAGATAAAAAAACTTTTGAGTGTGGCAGCCCCCCCCCCCAACTACTTACCTGAGCCCCTTCTCTCTCCAGCGATGCCCATGAGTGTCTTAACCCTCCAGGACACTCCTCCTGATTGGCTGAGACACAGCAGCGGTGCCATTGGCTCCCATGGCTATCAATCAAAGTCAGGCAGCCAATCAGGGGAGAGAGGGGGCGGGGCTGGGTCAGGCTCAGTGTCTGAATGGATACACAGAGCTCTGACTTGGCTCGGGTTCCCCCATAACAAGCTGCTGGCTGTGGGGGCACTCGATAGGAGGGAAGGGCCAGGAGCAGTGAAGAGGGACCCTAGAACAGGAGAATCAGGGCTGCTCTGCGCAAAACCAACTGCACAGAGAAGGTAAGTATAAATTAGACTTTACAATCACTTTAACCTGAAAGCAGTGCATTTCCTGTATCTCAGAGCTGTATATCTGCAGTGTGAAATCTAAAGCACTGCTGCTCTCAGGGGATCCGTAGTGAGATTTGGTGATGTCACTACCGTTCTCCTTGCTGGAGGCTCTGATATAAAGAAGTAAAGCCCTGCCTCTACCAAGATTGCTGCTTCCACAAAGAGATACACGGTAGAACAAAGCCTCTGTCTGACTTTTTTTGGACATGGCTTCCTGAGTTTAATTCCTCAATATATTCTTATTATATGAACATAAGGCATGAGGTCCATTTTTGATGCACCAGACTTGGACAGTATTTGCTTATCTCACTTGCCTTTATTTGCATTCTATTGTCAATACTGTAAATAGCTTTCTCTCTCTTATATTATCAGGTATCTGAGCATACGTTTAATTTTTACTTTGGTGACACCTTCAGGAAGATGTCACCTTACATCCTGTCCTTGTGGAAGCAGGTGAAGAAATGAGGGGAGGGGTTGTCACCAGAACAGGAAGTCACCAATCTCGACTGTAGAGGCAGACACATAAGCTTTTTTTTTCCTGCCAGGTAAATCCAGGAGCGTTGGTCCAATAGACACCATTATGCTACATAGTCCAAGCTCTGAAGAAGGGGGGATTTTGAAGGAGGACTTTCGACTCTGAAATGTGTTAGCTATCTTTTGCATTCCTGTTATGACGTGGGATAATAATAAAGGATTTTGGCCTCTTGAAATGGACTCCAAAACGAAAGAAAAAGTTGAAGTTTTAACTAAGTAAATCCTTTTAAAACAATGTGCATGCATATCAAATCACACAAAAAAAGCTTTTTGACAAATAACTTAATTTGAGGTTTACGTATGAGCTTTTTGTGTCTTAATTTAACCATGTATGATCATTTTAACCAATTAGCCTGGCTTTAAATAAAAAGACCTGCTGACACATCAATTGGAAACACTACAGAGCAGTCATGACTTCTGAAGTTGTTTTCTTTCTCGCTCTTTTTTTTTTTTAAACTTCGTGTTAGAGTGGAAACATCTTAAATAAAGAGGGTCCATTCATGAACATGTAATAGCCATGTCAATTCACGTTTTCTGCTAGCCGCATGGAAAAATCAGGCATCACCTTGGAGCCGTAAAGCTCACACAAAATGAGTCTTGTCTCAGAAAGCCTGGGTCTGCACAAGCAGAGATGAAGAAGATGGATATTCCAGAATTTTGTCCTGTATCCTCCAGTCACGGCAGCATAAAATGTGAGTTTGGCTGCTACCGATTTCGTTACTATTTGTGATGTCATAGCAAGAGCAATGGATACACCTCTATGTAGATGAAAAATACTTCGAAAATAAAGTTGACTACAATTCCTGGACAAGATTATTTATTTTTCTTAATTTCCTCCCAAATGTGCTTTTTCTAACTTGATTGGGGGGAAAAGTGGTTCCCTGCCTCCCATAGGTTCCAAGTTTCCAAAAGCACATATAGCTGTGTAACCTTGAAATACAATGATACCCTACGGAAACAGCTTTAGTTTTCTGGTTGGACTTTAAAGGGGTTATAAAGGTTCATTTTTTTGTTTTAATAACAAACATGTTATACTTACCTCCTTTGTGCATTTGCTTGACCCCGATCCTCCTCTTCTGGGGTCCCTCGGCAGCACTCCTGCCTCCTCCCTGCATCGAGTGCCCTGACGGAGAAGAACTCTCCCTCGGGGCACCCGTGCAGGCATCCATTCACACAGACACCAGGACTTAGCCCTGCCCCCAGCTCCCGTGTCACTGGATTTGATTGCCAGCAGAGAGAGCCAATGGCTGTGCTGCTATCAATCTATCCAATCAGGACCCAAGACACCGGATGGAGCAGGTGTGCTCGACCCTAGCGCTGGAAAGACTGGGCTCAGGTAAGTAAAAAGGGGGATCTGGAGGGCTGGTGCACTACAGGAGGTTTTTCACCTTAATGCATAGAATGCATTAAAGTGAAAACCCTTGAGGGTTTACAACCCCTTTGATCCATCAAGTGCCTGTTTGCTAGGAGGCTGTAAAAGTTGGGGACCCCTCTATGTTACCAAACAGAGAAGACCCCATCAAACCAAGAATGTATTTGTTTGAGAATTAATAGACGACTTATTGCAGAAAGTTCAGAAAGTGCTTTATCAAGGACCAGTCAACAATAGACATCAGGGTAATAAGTTACAGTCCTGTAAAAGGACCTCATACTACTGGTGAATGTGGTTAGTAAGTTTCTAAAATACATTACTTCTCATAACTGGAAAACATTTAAATTGTAATATGCCAACTAGTCAGTACAAATGACTTTCTTATTAGCCCTGGCCATTGTCTTTTCCACTCTCACTTCACTGGGATCCACTTCACTCATCCAGAAGCTCACATCCCTAGAAAGTCTCCTAATGACTGTGGTTATGACACATAAACAACCATGTCAGAATTACAAACCACAGATTTCCAGGCCCTGAGTGACACCATTGAGTTTTACATTTTTTTTTAGGTCTTGTGTACAGAGGACATATGGAGGTATATTACTGAGTAAGAGCTTATAGTGGGAGGAACCGCTAGCTGTAAGCATGAAAAAAACCTCTTCCACAGAACGCGCATTGCTAGAAAAAGGGACATAGAACCTGCTTCTCAAACCACCATAAAAACAGTACTTTTATCTGCAAATGTATGTAGAAGGAACACACCACCACCCAGGCACATTTGCAAGTGATTGGGAGTGCTGGCATTGGGGCATTACTGTCAGGAATCAGCAGTAAAGATGGCCAGATCTGAGTGGCCACACTCAGAAAACTGGGATCAGACTGTGTATGCTTTAAGTAAAATGTATTTACAGTGAAAAGAAAATCCTTCCAAACATCAGCACACAGCAAACATGAAAACATAAGTGAACCAAAAGCGAACAGAAACCTAACAACTAACTATATACAATATATACAAAATAGGGAAAAGTAGGGGAAAATTAGAGGTGCAGGGAGCAGACGGGAACAGGGAAACAATGGTACATAGAAGCAGGGTACAGGGTACAGCCAACAGGGCAGGAGCAGGAACAGGATAAAGGCTAGCTGTATCTGTCAGCAAGCAAAACACTGGGGCACGAGGCACTACTAGTGGAGGACTTAAAGCAGAACTTCAGTCATTTATTAATCTTCCCATCTATTAAATCCTCTGCCCTTGTTGTTTCAACTTTGGATAGTAAAACATTTTTTTTTCTGCCAGTAAATACCTTATACAGCCCACTTCCTGTTTCTTGACTGGAAAAATGACTTGGCGTTTGACATCATGCACAGCTCTCTCTCACTCTGGTGGGAGTTTGCCAGGAAGGGGTGGGGGGGGGTGGGGTGAGTGATAGGAAAGCCAATCAGAGCTGGAGGGCTGGAGGTGTACCTCTGTGTGTCTGTGTAAATCCAGGAAGTGAACAAGCAGCAGCTTCAGCTGCCCACAGTTAAAATGATTGCAGGCAGGCTCAGTGGAGGGAGATTTCTGCATATTTGGAAAGTACAGAATCACAGTATATATAAAATAATATGCAAAATGGTTGGAGGGAAGCTTCAGAATGGCAAAGATGTTTTTCGTACAAATTATGTGAGAAGACTGCAGATCCTCTTTAAATACCCTCCCAGATTGCTGAAATATGCTGGCACCTGGGAGACACCTGCTGATGGACACTGGAATTGCAAACCTTCGGCCAGGGAACCACAGTGCCTTTAGCAAGTGATCCAGGTCCTGACAATTACTCAAATGATAGCAAAGCTTACCAGGAGAATAGTCAGCCTTCCAGGATCTTTTGCCATCTGTGACAGGAGCAGCCTTTTAACACTGGCCCACCGACTGCTATGTCACTACGCATTGCAGAGACACCGCAGTGAAACTATCTAGTCTCTAGTCTGCTTGTTATATGAATAATGAACATCAGTGCTACTGTCTAAAAGCAAGAGTGGTGACCTGAGAATAGAGTGATTCTTCTGGCTACAGAGTGTGAAAGAAGTTGAGCTGCATGTTATGAGCCTGGCTGAACAAATTACAAATCCTTTGGTAGGTAAAATAGAAAACAGCTTTGTATTTCAACTGTACCTTAACCACTTAACGCAAATCACTGTTTATAAACGGCGGCTGATTTAAGTGGAGGTATCGGGATATAGCTTGCAGCTGCAGGCTATATCCCGGTACCCATTTTTAGGAGCAGGCAGTTGGCTATCCGGCGATATCGGCCGATCCGGCTCGGGAGCCGCTCGGTCGTTATCCCAGGGAGCGGGAGGGGACAACCCCCCATCCCGCCGCTCTTCTACGGCCTCCCGTCCCCCCGGGAGACCGGAGCTCTGATCCGGCACATCTGCCGGCCAGAAGGAGACCTGAAGGAAGCTAGATTTGGCTTAGATCGGGACTCCGTCAAATTCCGGAAGCGACATCACAACGTCACTTCTGGTTTACTCCCCCCATCTCTCCATAAAAAGTACCTGTCACCACATATTACGATCACAAGGGATGTTTGCATTCCTTGTGATAGCAATAAAAGTGATCAGAATTTTTTTTTAAAGGAACAGTGTGTTAAAAAAAAAAACTTAAAGCGCCACCATCCCCGCCAGCTCGCGCAGCAAAGAAAACACACACGTAAGTCGCGCCCGCATATGGAAACTGTTCAAACCACACACATAAGGTATTGCCGCAATCGCCAGATTGTGAGCAATCATTCCAGCAAAAGACCTCCTCTGCACCTCTAACCTGGTAACCGTTAAACATCTTTAAAGCGTCGCCTATGGAGATTTTTAAGTACCGGAGTTTGACGCCATCAAGTGTGCACAATTTTCAACCGTAACATGTATGGTATCTATTTACTCGGCATAACATCCTCTTTCACAATATACAAAAAAATTGGGCTAACTTTACTGTTGTCTTATTTTTTGACTCAAAAAAGTGAAATTTTTTCCAAAAAAAATCGAGTTTGAAAGACTGCTGCGCAAATACCGTGTGACAAAAAGTATTGCAACGATCGCCATTTTATTCTCTATGGTGTTTGAAAAAAATATATATGCTTGGGGGTTCCAAGTAATTTTCTAGCAAAAAAAGGGTTTTTAACTTGTAATCAACAAATGTAAAAAAGGGCTCCGCTGGGTAACTGGTTAAAGTGGTTGAAAACCTCAGACATGAGATATGAACAGCATATGATTATATAGTGTTTGCTTGTCTCAATCCAGAGCACTAAACGTAATTTCTGTCTGCTGCTTCCTTCCTTTGCTATCTGTATGAGTCACTTCTGAAAAGTTTTCCTGACACCAAGAGAAAAATTGTGACAGGGGAGGCAGCTCCAGCAGATTGACAGCGTCAGCTCTGTTCCCATGTGCTGTGTGATGGGGGGGAGGGGGATGTCCCTTCCCTCCAATCAGAGGTCTCCTCACTGATGTAACTTCAGCTCTCCATTCCCTTCTTTTCAGAGCTGAGAGATCCTGTAAATTTTGCACTTTGATGGATGTAGGGGAAAGACGACTGTAGATAGACAGGTACCACTTAAGTAGAAGGATTTGTTTCATCTTTGTGTATCAGCTGAGACCAGCCACTACACTGGGTATATGTATGGGTTTACAACCAATTTAACCTGTTTGCCTGGCATTCCAATTTAAATCCCAACTCAACCTCCCCCCCACCCCCCAATTACTTTTGAATATAATTTTTCTTTTTTTCAAAAGTCTTTAGGCCAGTCTACTGCAGGATCCTCTTCATTGATGCTGGGCGGGCCCATGACGCCCTGCATTTACAGGAAGTAGATTAAATGATGCTGGATGTCATTCAAGTGCACCGGAGTTGGATCATAAAGCAGATTAGTCTGCGGTGGACAGCACCAGAGAGGAAATGAGTTTTGCAGCCTCAGTTCCTTTTTTGGTATTTTAACTATTGCTGGAACCATAATTGTTTAAAGAAAATCAAAAAGGGGAGTTGGGCTTTAAGTGCTATAAGCAAGATTTGCTGCTCATAAAATCTATGTCTGTTGTCCATATTACAGTGGGAGTATATGGCATATACAGTACATTTATATTTCATTTTATTCTACACTGAATGTATATCTCAGACATGTAAGCCAGTATAGGTGGGTGCCAAAGAAAATAAAGTACAGGAAATATTTAACTACAGCCCGAGTTCACAAAATTTCTAAGATTCATCTCAGATACTGGGATCCTTATAAGGAGAGAGAGAATGTTTAATGAATATCATTATTAATTGAATCATGTGCAATAAAATACCATGCTGAGACATGGCCCGCTCTGTTTCCTGATCCACAAATCTACCCTGTGGCTTTTATTATCATTTCCTATTGAGGAGCTAAAAGTACCAGCATCCTCTGTATTGCAGAGCTTCTCTTGGCTCCTTGGCCCTTATAAATAATGGTGCAGTTAATGTAAGGAAAGCATCTTTTTTTCTAGGTTTGCATGCTGCTATAGGAGTGAAGTTTGTTAAAGCTGAATTCTGGGCTCACCCTTCTCACCTCTCAAGACTCCCCCTAGCCTCATGGAGGCCACCATGGCAGTAATTTTTGCTTTTTGCTTTGTTCTTACAATTTTTCAGATGGCTAACATGCAGAATTCGCTTTAGATCTTCTGTCAGGTGTTGTGGTGACATCTTGTAATGGGACTGGTCCACAACACACAGCACTCAGAGAATGTCCTCAGTCTTCTAAGCTTTATTCAACCCAGAAGACTAAGGACATCTGGAGCTGAAAGAAATGATTGCGTGGTATATATGTTAATCAGCTTTACCCTTTCTCTGGAGCTCAGGGTGGCCACAGCTGATAAGGCGGAGGTAGCTGGCCAAGTGATCTGCAGCCAGGCCCTCCACTGTAAAAACAATCATTTGGGCAGATGGGACTGAGCTCACTAGTATGCAGCTTCTCCAGAAGACACAAACCACTGTGGGAAGCCTCTTCTCAATTGATACCAGAGTACGCCCTTTTCCTTGGACATTGATTGCTTCTAGGTTTTCGCCTGTGTTACCACAGCTACCAGGGACTTCACTGAAAGGGACACTGTTTATGAGGATAAGCCCAAGTAGCTGTTTATGTTATGAACTATTTTACTAAAGCAGTGATTCCAAGGTAGAATCTTGTAGTTTTAGTCTTATAGAGAATATGTTATGCAGCCACATGTTACCCTGATTCAGGCACATAGATGTTGCTGTGAAGAGTCCATGCTCATACCTCCAAACTCTTTGGGATTCGAACGAGGGACGAGGGACACCTATTAGCAAAAGTATGTAGGCATAGGATACACCCCCTGTCACTTAAAGCAGAATTAAACACAAAAAAAGATTAGTTAAACCCACGAGTGTTTTTTGTTTTTTTTTTACCACGACCAGTATTCCTTTATACTGGCTTTTGAAATTTACAAATGCAGCAATTTAGAAATTGGAGGAAAGGTTTAGCACTGAAAAACACTTTATGAAAGCTAAATAGTGCATTTCATGTACAATAGAGCTGCACGATTCTAGATAAAATGAGAATCACAATTTTTTTGCTTAGAATGAAGATCACAAGGGCGTGACCGGATGTAGCACCGGACGGACGTGTTCCAGAGGAGCTCCGGGGCCCTGACATTATCCTGGCTGCTAATCCTATCTTTTTTGTGGTGACACTGATCCCAGCTCGGTGGTAACATTAGGAGGAACAACGGGTGACAGCTCCGCCATGCCGTCCAGACGCCACAACTCCACTGCCTGGGCGCCACGGAGGCTTTCCTCCGCACCCTCCACGTGTCCCGACGCCATCTTGGAACAGGTCCAGGAGCTGCTAGCACAAGCAGGTATGTCGGCAGACCCCGCTACTCCATCAGCCTCCCTGCTGCGGACACAGCGGCTATACTCTCTGCTATAGAACAAAGTAAAGCCTCAGTGATGGCGCGCATTGACCATCTAGCCACGAAAGTCACCTTCATCCGGGCGGACATAGACAAAATCCGAGGCCGCATGTCAGAGGCGGAGGACCAGATCTCGACAACAGAAGACCTCATGGCGCAACATTCTGCCACCATAGCCGACCTCCAGCACACCGTACAGGCACTGGAAGCCAGGTCTGATGACGCCGAAAACCGGCTTCGGAGGAACAACGTCCGGGTTCTAGGTCTACCAGAAGGAGCCGAAGGAGACAGCAGTATTCGCTGAGGCCTTCTTTAAGTCCCTGCTGAACCTCCAAGAGATGTTGGTGACATATGTGGTGCAGAGGGCCCACAGGGTCCCCACTGGCCGTAAGATTCCAGGGGCGCAGCCAAGGGCCTTCCTGGTAAAATTTCTCAACTACAGGGACCATGACCTGGTACTGGACGAGGCCCGCAAACATCCTTCTCTGCGATATGAAAACACCACGATCCATCTGTACCCAGATTTTTCAGCAAAGCTCCAAAGGAAACGTAAAACATTTACTGATGTTTGCCGCCGTCTTAGGGAACGTGAGATCAAGTATTCAATGCTCTATCCCAGTCGCCTGCGAGTCCAACATGGCAGATTGGTACGTTTCTTTGACACTCCTGAGGATGCAGATGCCTGACTTCTCACCCTGTAACAGCCTTCTCGCAGTGAATTTTCTATGATTCTATAAATGTTACCGAAAAAGTTTCCTTGTTTGCCACACGTGCCTTCCAGGGGGACCAGACCTGCCTACTGACTCCTACTCTCTCCATGGACTTCTCTCCCAGGTCCACGACCCTCTGGTCCCCTTCCCCTTACTACAATACTTACCAGTGGTTATGGATCCGTCTTTACCCCACCCTGCAGAACCCTCAATGGTGGGATATGCAGTTGAGTTTAAGGCACGTTTGCTACTTATCTTTGCACATGTGGCCCCAGGGGCTCCTGAGGCATCTAAAACAGGCCTGGATCTAGCAATCCAACAAACCGGCCTGGGATTTTGCTGCTGGAACACTTTCCCCTAAACCTCTTCGCTAAGCTGTTGAAGGTTGGAATCCACTCTGGGTTCCATTGCACGAAGCCTCTCACGCAAGTGACAGCTTAAACCAGTTCGGGACTGAAACTGCTATGGTAAAAGTTGGGGTTTGGCCGTGCAGTAGGGAGTTTTATGTTTTGTTACTGAACCAGTGGTATATGCTCAGGATCTGCTATCCTTGTTCATTGATATGTACTGCCCCTCCCAGTGCACCAGGCCTCCGGTAGTCTAACCCTTGGCTGCCCCCCCTAAGCGGGGGAATCTTAACATTTTGTGGAGTATCACTATTTTTAATCATCTTGCAATGGAGAGTGTAGTGAAACTTTTATCATGGAACATTAGAGGGTTGAATGATAAGTTTAAGAGGTCTCTGCTGTTTAAATATTTGCAAAATCACAAACCACATATATTATCCCCCCAAGAGACTCACCTGACGGGTAACACAATCCTTGCCCTCAGGAGAGCCTGGGCTAGGCAGGGGTTCCACGCCACCTATTCTTCCTATGCTAGGGGGGTGTCCATATTGCTGAACAAATATCTTCTGTGTACGGTCGAGCAGGTGGTGTCAGACCCTGGGGGGGGATATTTATCATTTTGGTACTTGAAATGTACCCGAAATGTTGGGCTATGGTCAATGTCTATGTTCCTCCTCCGTTTGATCACAACATCCTGTATACTATAAAAACGAAATGATCTCCGTTACAACCACAGAAAATAATTGTGGGTGGTGACTTCAACACGATCCTGGACCCAGACATGGACTCCTCTAATCCGCTCAGGTCATCCTCCTCGGATCTTTCCCTCTGGGTGGATGCTCTGAGCTTGATTGAGTGTTGGTGATGGAAACATCCGGAGGACAGGACATACTCACATTATTCTGCTTTACATAGGTCTGGGTCTAGATTAGACATGGTATTTGGGAATGCCTCGGTGTTAACGCAGATGTGCTCAGTCTCATATCTCCCCTCAGGCCAGACCATTCCCCAATTGAACTTTGCCTGACAGCAGGCATGGGCCGTGACCCCGGCTGCTGGTGGCTAGCCTTGAGGTGGATATCAGACTCTAGGGTACAAGAGTTGGTGTTCCCGAAAGTCTCTGAATACTGGACCCGAAACGAAAACACCTCTTCTCCTGAAATGGTTTGGGAGGCTGGTAAGGCTCACACCAGGGGGGTATATGTTTCTGCTACTAAGGCCATGCGTACAGATCATTCCTCTCAGACCGCTCAACTGGAGCTCGGGGTGGCTGAGGCGCAGGGGGCATTTAACTTGGTTCCTACTCCTGAAAATTATGCTAGGGTGGCTCAAGCGTGTTGGGATCTAAATCTCCACTATACTGACCTCATGCGCTCCGAGTCTGGCAGTCTCCGGGCGCAACTGTTTGAGTCGGGCGACAAAAATGGGAAACTCGTGGCCAACTTGGTGGCCGAACCGGTCACAAGACTGCAATTCCCAGAATCCGGTCCCACCCTGACAGACTAATCTCAGACCCCGCAGACATCCTGAATGAATTCCGATGCTTCTATGGATGGCTCTACACCGACCACAGTCCGGGCTTGGACAGAGCGGGCATAGAGGAAATGGGGGACCTGCACCTCCCGGCCCTGTCAGTGGAGGACAGGGACTCCCTTGACAGACCCATCACATGTGAGGAGATAGAGGACTCCTAATAGGAAATCCCCGGGTCCCTGACCAAGGTGTTAACCTCTAGACTAATGAGACTGATACCCTCCCTAATTAATAGTGACCAGACAGGATTTATGCTGGGTAAATCAACAGATGTCAATTTGCGACGGGCCTTTGCTCATCTCCAGCTTCTGGTGACTGGGGAGGCCTCTAGGGTGCTGGTCACCCTAGATATTGAAAAAGCTTTTGACACCGTTCGGTGGTTCTATATGTAGTGGGTGTTGGAAGTTTTTGGCGTTGGCCCCAACTTTAGACGTTGGATTAATATATTGTACCTGGCCCCAAGTGCTCGCATTAAACTAGGTGGACGACTCACTTCTTCCTTTCTGATTGGCAGGGGAACGAGGCAGGGGTGCCCGCTCTCCCCTGCCTGTTTGCCCTAGTGATGGAGCCCCTGGCAGAGATGCTGAGACGGTTCGAGAGGGTGGGAAGTATTCAGGTGGGCTGGATTGTTGAAAAGCTGACCCTCTATGCTGACAAACTCCTCTTGTTTTTGAAGGACCCCAGCCTATCATTGTCGGCTGCGATGGGGATTCTGGACCGCTTCGCCTCTCTGTCCGGTCTCCGCACCAATTGGGGGAAATCGCAGATACTGCCAATAGACCCGGGGGCCAACAGACTGGGTGACCCGACTCCCCCATACAGTAGACGGACAGCATAAAATACCTAGGCATACAGATCTCCACGACCCCCAGTGACTTTGTCAAACTCAATTTGCCACCCACCCTTCAGTGGTGCAAACAAAAACTTAAGGCCTTGTCTAATCTCCCACTGTCCCTGATAGGAAGAGTTAACTTAATAGCTACTTCCAGTTCTTCTCTACAAACTGAGACACTCCCCTGTTTGGATCCCAAAGACCTTTTTCAGACAGCTTGACTCAGCCATCTCCCTCTTTCTGTGGCAATCACACACAGCGAGATTTGGCAAACAGATGTTGTGTCGCCCATGGACACATGGAGGCCTGGCCTGCCCAGATTTTTATTCCTACTATCTGGCGGCCCTCCTCACCCATGCCCATAACTGGCTGGTGTCGGACGACACCCACACCTCAGTAGTATTGGAAGCGGCTTATGTGGGATCATATGAGGCCCTTCGCAATGCACTTTATAGAGGTATAAAGGCCCCCTGCCCCTCCTTGACCACTGGAATGAAAATGGTAATAAGAGCGTGGCAGATTGTGATAGTTAAACCCAATTTCACTCCATTCTGGACCTTAACCTCTGGGCTCAGCAGGGCATCCGTTACCTGCAAAAAAATTGTGATGGATCCGGGCTACTCTCTTTAGATAGACTGAAAAACAAACATCAATTGCCAAACTCACATTTCTTCTTATACCTGCAGCTCCAGCATTGCCTATGGCTCACAGTTTGACTCCTCTCCATTCAGATTGGAACAAGATGACTTGGAATCCCTTCTTAGAGACCCTGAGTTGAGCCCCTATCTCAAATTTATAAGGCATTGATGCCCTCTAAACAGAGTGGCTTGGAGAGACTACGGGGGGCGTGGCAGTCAGAGGTGCAGAGTCTGGATGCCGAGGACTGGGAGGATGTGTGGGATGCTCCATTCCAGGTGCTAATTGCCAGCTCATACAATTTAAACTCCTACACAGAATAAACTATACGCCCCAAAGACTGAATCACATATATCCCTCGGCTTCAGCTGAGAGCTGGAGATGCTCAGGGGTCCTGGCAGGATTCCTCCACATATTCTGGGAATGCCCGAGGATACAGGGATTTGGGCACGAGGTAACTAGCCTTATCCCATTAGAGATAGGTATTTGTCTCCTGGGCCTGGTGGAACCATTGGTGTTCTCTAGGGCCATGAAAACACTTTTAAATATCCTCTTGTTCTATGCTAGAAAATCTATAGTCCTCAGATGGAAGTCTAGGGAACCCCCTACCCTTTCCTTCTGGAAAGGTTTAGTTGATAAGGTAATTCCCCTATATATACCAGTCCAGAGGTTGCCCGAAGAAATTTGAGCAGATCTGGCACAATTGGACTGAATCAGACCAGACAGTGGTAGACCAAGAATAACATTCTAAGCCCAAACTGAGTCTATCTGCCTTTGACCATCAGTGCCCTGAGACCGCTTGCCTCTCCCTCCCCGCATACATATACGCAGAGGGGGGACGACCCAGGGGATGGGAATATGGTTCATGCCCATTTATTGATAAGTGATTGTATGTTATATAATCCTGAAATGACAGACCTGAGCAACAAAGGTTCTATAGTAGTGTGTTTAGTTGTTTATCTGTTTGGATGGTGCACTGTCAGCCAGGGTATGCCCAAATGGCTGTGTTTTGTACTCTAAGACCTTGAAAAAATCTTTAATAAAAAGAAGTTTAAAAAAAAGAATAAAGATCACTATTCTCTCATGATTCTTGGCGTAACATCATCTTTCACTTTATACAAATAAATTGGGCTAACTTTACTGTTTCGTTTTTTTAATTCATTGAAGTGTATTTTTTCCCAAACAAAATTGCTTTTGAAAGATTGTTGCACAAATGCAGTGTGACATAAAATATTGCAACGACCGCCATTTTATTCTCTAGGGTGTCTGCTAAAAAAAATATATATATATATATATATATATAATGTTTGGGGGTTCTAAGTAATTTTCTAGCAAAAAATACTCATTTTAACTTGTAAGCAACAAGTGTCAGAAAAAGGCTTAGTCTTTAAGTAGTTAAAATGACCTCATTTACAGACCAAAGTTCATCCCTTTAACCACTTTCCACCCGCCCAACAACATATGACATCGCAATCTTTGAGTGGTGATATCTGAATGGTGCCAGCAGCTATAGGCACCATTCAGACATTCAGATATAATTTTTTTTTCCGCTGGTGATTTTGAGCACCGTAAGAACAATCATAGCGGCACTTCAGCTGCTTGATCGTTCTTACAGGCAGCGGGGGGGGGGGGGGGGGG
>BLSH010171086.1:535324-546741 GCA_018402905.1 Glandirana rugosa
GGAGAAAGGAAGAGACAACCCCGGGGGTTCCAAGACAAGAACCTGGGGAGAATAAAAGTTATATGTGGAGAAGGGACCCAGCCGACTATCGGAGGGTGCCGAAAGTTATAGTAAATATGCGACTGCTATGGGTTTAGATGGAGAGGTGGGGGGTTGAGCGGGGTAGTTGACCAGGGAGTGAATCAGGAGCTTTGTGGTTTCATTGGTTAGGAAGGGACATATTTTGGAGATGTTGCGGAGATTGATTCGGCAAGCCTTAGAAAGTGATTGGATGTGGGCCAAAAGGAGAGTTCAGAGTCCAGAGTAACACCAAGCACCCTGACATGTGGGGATGGGTGGATGGTTGTGCCATTGCTCTTGACAGAGAAGTCTTGGGAAATGGCACGTGGGGGAGGAAATATTATGAGTTCAGTTTTGGACAAGTTGAGTTTGAGAAAGTGGTGTGACATCCAGGCAGATATGTCTGTTAATAAGCTAGGGATACGTGAGGAGACTGATGGGGCGAGTTGGGGGGTGGAGAGGTAGATTTGGGTATCGTCAGCGTATAAATGATATTGAAAGCCGTGGGAGGCTATCAGCCGACCCAGGGAAGAGGTGTATATTGAAAATAAGAGGGGTCCAAGAACAGAACCTTGGGGGCCCCAACAGAGAAGGAAAGAGGAGAGGAAGAGGTAGAATTGTAGGTTACGCTGAAAGTGCGATGGGATAGGTAGGACGAGAGCCACTGAAGAGCACCGTCATGAAGACAGAGGGAGTAAAGTTTTTTGAGGAGGAGGGGGTGGTCAACAGTATCAAAGGCAGCCGAAAGATCCAGGAGTAGGAGTATAGAGAAGTGTCCATTGGTTTTTGCAGTAAGTAGGTCATTTGTGAGTTTAAGAAGGGCAGTTTCTGCGGAGTGTTGAGGGCGAAATCCAGATTGAAGGGGGTCCAGAAGGTTGTTCTTAACAAGGCGGTCACTCAGTTGGTTGTAGACTAGACGTTCAAGGAGTTTGGAAGAAAAGGGGAGCAAGGAGATAGGGCGCAGATTGTTTAGATCGGTAGGGTCCAGGGATGGCTTTTTGAGTATGGGGGTGACCAATGCATGTTTTAGAGCATTGGGGAAGATGCCAGAAGAGAGTGAGAGATTGAAGATGTGAGTTAGAGAGTGCAGGATTGAGTCAGAGGGTGAGCGTAGTATTTGAGAGGGAATAGGGTCCAGTGGACAGGTGGTTAGGTGGGCATTAGAAGGAGTTTAGGAACCTCGTTTATAGTAGTAGGTTTGAATAAGGATAGTGTCGATTGTGCTTGTTGTCCTTATTTTTTTCTTGTATTTTTATTCAAGTATATCACCTTCATCTGTTTGAATAAAGATCTAATGTTTGCCAAGTATGGTGAAACATCTCAATAGTTTTGTGTATTTTGTTTTTTACATGACTGTACATCCCTATAACTCTAAATGATACTACTATATACTAATATAAATGACTTTCTTTATTAACCACCAGTGGGTCTTTACTGCTACCTTTATTTCTGTCTTATCTCTAGACACTGAGCTTTGAATTGTGTCAGTTGAACAGGTGTCCCATTAAAGAATTTCCCCTCTATTCCAGTTCCAACCACAGTTATAGATTTTGGATCTTGAATCACTTAATGTCCTTGGACCAATGATCATCAGGACAAACAGAGAAAGGGTGAGTCTCCCCACTAGTGACACAGATAGCGATAAAACCCCTCACCAGCCTATCCAAATAAATAAACAAAAGGTGTTGCCTTTAGATACACTTTAATTAATCAAACTAGAGATTACACTAAAGCTGGCAATTTGACAACTTTATGGCAATTTTAACCACTTTAGTTGGAATCGAAATCTAAAATGAGTGCACGCCATAGCTCTCTCCTCTTCTGGAAGTGTCTAATTACTCTCTGTGATGACCCAGCTCTTCCACCCTTTCCCTGACGACCGGGGGGGTGGTTGTTTGCCGCCCCCCCACCAAAAAAAAAAAAAAACACCAGCCGCCACTGCTTACCTCCCTCCATAACCTTGTAGCTGCTAGGAGAAGAGTGAATACTATAGAATGTCATTTGAGTACAGCTCTATGTTTGCTGGGGCTGATGACATTATATCTAAAATGGATAGGAAGTGTCGTGGAGACCTCTTCTTGCGCCCACTCTATGTGGTGGTCACGGGCACCTACTTAGCATCCCGGCAACTCTGGAATTCCATTCCTACCATCCAGGCTGTGTGGATATGCATTGCCTGTACTATTCAATACACACATAAGTGTAATGTACCCTGAGGGGATCCTTTATATGACCTTCTGTATACTAATGTTATTGAATGTTATTATGTGTTTTCAACATATCATTTTCTAATTTCAGATAAAAATACCATGTTTAACCCTCAATGTAATGTTCCCTGAAGAAGGATATGACTCCGAAACATGTTGGGATGATTGCAAGATTTGCTCCTTGATTCCACTTTAATGTGGCTATACAGGCATGCAACTCTTGTGCATTGGGTTTTGTGACTTATGTACTGTATTGCATATTTTATTATGTTCTGTCTATTACACATTGCCTGATCAATGCTCTATATATATTTCCTACAATTCGAATGTACATTGGAATGTTTTTATTCTTAATACAAATAAAATATATTTTTTATACTCCCCACGATTTTTCCTGTTACACCCTCGGCCTGCAAAGTCCAAGGGGATTCCTTACGATATTTCAGCACTACTACTGACTCCTCCTTTTTCTATTTTACATCTAAAATGGGGGTGCCCAGCAGCAGTCTTGGGGTTTTTCGGTGTCTATAAAAGGGAGGATATTAAAGTGGTTGTCAACACTAGGTGCCCTGCATATCTCCCAAACCTGCACGGTTCAGGAGATATGCAGTGCTTTGCATGTGCCGACGTCATGTCGCCGCATGTGCGGGAGTGACATCAAGCGACTCCGGCCAGTCACAGAGCTGCAGTCGTGGCCCCCGGAAGGAAGGGGGGCAGAAGATAGATTCGGCCTGGAGCGGGGACATCGCTGGACGTCGCAGGCTTCGTTTCCAGGTAAGTGGCACATAATGGGCTACTATGCGGTGCATAGTAGCCCATTATGCTTCTACTTTACAGGGGTATATTGAGGAAGTAAACCCAATCTGGGTTTACTTCCTCTTTAACATGCAAAAAATACTTGAAATGCACACATAATTTTAAGGGGAGTTTGTTTAAATAAATGGTCTGGTAACAGGGTCTCTAAAGCCTAGTACACATGGGCTGAATGTCAGCCGGCATCGGCGGGTTCAAAAGAAAGTGTGTACTGCAGCCGGTCTGACAGAAACCGGCCAGCTTTTGTCGAAGGGACATGACTGAAACGGTGTGCTAAATTGGCTGCTGATCAGTGCTCTCACCCAATGCATGACAGTGCTAACCAGAGTGTTCAGGTGGGGGAGCCGTCCCCCAGTCAGAACAAAATAGAACAGCAGGGGAGATCGTTGTACTAACATCACATAGTTAGTACAGCGGCTCCGACCTGGGCTGTCAATTTTTTTTTCACTCAGCACGCTGAAACTACAAAAACTAGTAGTGTGTACCAGGCATAAGACTAGATTTTCTTTCAATCTCTTATATTTCATTCACAAATCCGTTCACTTATCTCTATTAGGGTGGCCATTGGCCCCTACTATTTAAACAAAAAATATTACAATGTCAAGAGAGTTAAAGGCCCTATAGACAGCTCAAATTCCAGCCAATTCCTGCTGAGTCAGCAGAAATTTAAGCCATGGCTGGCCCTCTAAGCATCACCCGGCTTGACAAAAGTCGATTTAAAAATTGACTGAGCGGGGTAGAAAATGATGTCATCACTGATCGGGAATTTAGGCATCTGTGGGTGTTGTGGTTGTCTGAATACTGTTAGTATGGATATCGAGCTGCGTATGGCGGCCTTGACAGATTTATAACTCGTTTAAACTGGGGCATTGAGTATAAGCAGAATGTTTCAGGCCTGTTCATTTGATCACAGAAATCAGGACAAAAACTACAATTAATTTAAAGGGATTGTAAAGCTTTGTGTTTTTTTTTTGTTTTTTTTAATAGCAAACAGGTTATACTTACCTCCTCTGTGCAACAGGTTTTGCACAGGGTGGCCCCGATCCTCCTCTTCAGGGGTCCCTCTGCGGCGCTCCTGGCTGCATCTCCTCTAGAGTGCCCCGTTGGAGAGCCGCTCTCCCTAGGGGCACTCGTGTGGGTGCGCTTCCGAGTCCTGCTGCTGCATCCATTGACACAGACAGCAGGACTGGGTCCCGCCCTCCACGTCATTGAATTTGATTGACAGTGGCTCTGCCGCTATCAATCTGTCCAATGAGGACCTAAGACAGCGGTTGGAGCTGCTAGGCTCGTCCCTAACGCTGGAAAGACTGGGTTCAGGTGAGTAGTAGGGGGGCTCTGGGGGGAGTTGCAACAAAGAAGGTTTTCCACCTTAATCCATAGAATGCATTAAGGTGAAAAACCCTGAGCGTTTACAACCCCTTTAAACATCCATAGTGACATCGCCCATTCAATCACATATACCTGTATGTGGACTGTGTACCTGCCAAAGAATTTATAATTCAGTTTGGCCAGTCTTGTGATTCAAGCACCACAATATATATCCACACAGGTGACACCTCCATCTCCTGTTCAAGCTTTAAAGTAAACTGTATCATCTCACCAGTTCCAAGCTGATCACTGAAAAATTCATCTGTATCATTACTGTGCTGATTCATCTTCCATATAACACAGGAAACTTAAAGCCACAGTAGCAGATCTGATTCGCCAGATCTGCAGAATAGCAAAACAGCAAAACATATTTAGAACCATTTTTTAGAAATATTACAATGCACGCAAATGCTGTAAAGAGAGCTTACAGTAGATGTAGCCCCTAAAATATTATACATATTTATTGCAAACGGATGCTTTTCATCATTTTTTTCATCTCAGTGATAATGATCTCCTATAGCTCTCTGCTCATCTCCCTCCGTGCTCATTGGAGCGCTGAGCTGTGGAGGGGTGGAACAGTCCGTCTCACTCTCTCAGCGGCTTGCTGAGAGGCTGAGACGGGTGTCAGTCCAGGCACCTGGCGGATCCACCAGACTCCATGGTCGGGATGTAGCGGTGCCTGGACAGCCATCTGTGACGTCAGTAGAGACCTGAAAACGGGTCTCAGGAGTGCAAAACGGTTTGCACTCCTGTGATCCATAGGAGAAGCCCTCATTTAATGAATGCAGTCATTGGGATAACAAACAATTACACAGGAAGACATTAGAGCATAACATATCAACAGCAAAAACATCACACAACATAGTCAGAATAACATTTTTCCTCTAGTAGCCCTAATAGGGTGGCTTTCTTCACCATTTTCGGCATCCACGACAAGCGAGCCATCTTCTGAAGACCTTCGGAAGGCCTCAGGGACCACAGAAGGGTGTTCAGTCAGGGAGGTGTCAACTTCAGATAGGACATTCTAACCTTGACCCTCAGGAATGCCCGAAGTCTGGAAAGCTGGACCAGTTGTACTCTGATTGCAATGGCTAAATTTCACTGGGAAGTGGATACAACTCCAAAGGGCCCTCTAAGAGTAGCAGTAAGTCCCTCATACCTTCACTGTTATGGTTCATAGAGGGCAGAGAAGGAGAACCTGACCTTAAAAACATAAGGCAACAAGTTCCTAAGTAAATATTACCTGGTGTATCGTGGTCCTATAACATTGCACACCAGTATTTTATTGAGCTTTAAAAAGTTACAATGTAGGAGAAGAAAAGTGATGATAAGCCACAACACAATTATGCCCCACCAGTAAATTTGGAAAAGGTTGTTTTTCAACATGGTAAGGACAAGGCTCCCGACAGAGCTCCAGCATGTTGCGGTTACCCCACCCGTACTTTGGATTCTTGGAGGAGCACTTTATCCCAGCCTCAGGGGTAACAAGTGAATTACAGTCTCATCTGCAAAATTTTGATGGCATTCCATAACTACATGCTTGGCTCTCTCCAGGCAACTCCACTGCTTTGAACGCAACCATTTGGTGCATCTCCTGCAACAAGCCCACCTGTACTCATTCACTATACCTGAACATCAGAAAGAAAAGCCTGTATCCAGTAGCTTAGTGCACCATATTGTTATAGGCCCAGACCACTTTGCTCACATACCGTGACTAACAATCTTAATGCCCTATTTCAGTGTACGAAGCATACCAAGCAGTGTCCGGTGTGCTCCATTCCCCTGAGGATCATAGGGAGTGGTGTGTGACTTTTGGCAGCTATATAGTTGTACAACATGTGTCCAGAAAATTGGTGGTGTCTGCGGTCTGATCGAGAGTGGGCACCACAATGGCAAATTTAGAAAAGTAGCCCACAAACACCAGTGCATACTAGAATCCTGAAGCCACCTCAGCCACTGTCAAAAAGTCAGCAGTTCAAAAACAGAGGAGGGCAAGGTCACTCTCTACACTCAGTGAGGTACAGTCCTAGGTCCAGAGACATCAGGATAGTAGGTGAATTATATCTTGGCAAAAAATCTGGATGATCTTTGTGTTGCTGAGGTACCCGTTTCATGAGTGTATGAGCTGGTAAAGATTGCTAATGATTTTCTGCACGGGGTCATATACTCACCATTAGGGTTGCCACATCATCCCTTTAATCCAGGACACATATGGATTACACAGGTTCTGACGCTAATTGAATGCAGATAAGGCACCAATTGAGTTTAATTACCACCTTAATCAGCCACAGAACCTGTGTAATTAATATGTGTCCTGGATTAAAGGGATGATGTGGCAACTCTACTCACATTATGGGTGCTTCTGCAAAAAGATCTTGTTTTTTTCCTTCCTGTCGAGACCATAGGGTTTTTGTCTTTTGGGTTATAAATGCCATGGTCATGGGGCTTTTTTCAACTGAACTAGGTAACGATGCTGTATCCCAAGATTGCAAATAAGCCAAAAGCTTTACTATACAACCTCCCTATGGGATTATTAGTATCATGGACTCGGTCTATGTCTGCAGTACACTCACCGACCTATATAGTCTTAATGGCCTTATTTGCACCGTAAACAGAAAAACTAAAAAACAAGATCTAGCCGAGGAGGTACAATGTGCAAAGGATAAGCTGCATCTGTCTCTCACCTCCTAGACTGTCTACAATCCAGGTAAAATAGAATCTGTTACCATGACAGCAGACATGTCTAACTTACAGAGTAACCAAGAGGTCAGGACACAAAGAGTTTATCAGACAGATAAGGGACTCTGCCCAGAAGAAAAGACAATAATTATTTATGTTTCTGCAAGAATCATGAACATGACCTTCCAAAGACAAAACAGTCCTCCCCTCTGTGCCCAGACTTGTTAGTCCTGACCCCCACTGCAATCACGCGGTCAGCTCCCAAAAAACACAGCTCAGGATAATGGATACAGGCACATGTTTTAATATGCTACACTTAACATTCTTTGTGTCTGTCGTAGAACATGTTCCCGCATCGCAGTATGCGGGGAGCTCAAGTTGCAAAGGGATTTTTTTTTTCGTTTTTACTCTTCAAACATCAAACTATAATTATTTTGGGTCAGATTTATTCCAGAACATTTATGTTTCAAACTGTTGTTTGATATCTTCTTTTTAAATATTGATACATACTTTGTTTTAAAAGAAAGCATTTTATAAATGATAACATGTCACAAGGGCACCATAGGTCCTCTAAAGCAACAGAACAGAGAAACAGCTTGCTTTGCTGCTACATTTGTCTGATTGAAGCACACAACTGAGCTGTCTGATAGGGGATAACTCAGTGCTGTGAAGACTCATACAAGTTCTGCAAACAAGTGGCTTCTTTTAGCACCCCTGTCAGAGTACAATAGTGCAGCGGGAGAGTTCCCCTTATCTCACATCGCTTGTGTTAATGCAGGGATATGTCAATTTTTTTTTTGTTCAACCCGCTGGTTGAAGGAAAAAAACTGCATGTCTATATTCAGCTTAACATCAGCATGAGGGGACTGTCAGGGATTGGCAGCGTTGGTACATCTGCATTGCTGGACTAGCGGTCCAATATATATAGAAACTAGACCAATAAAGGAGATAGCTAATGTAGGTCAGTATGTCTTACTTCACAAAGTAAAGAAAAATAAATATCCAGTATGGGTTACAGAGGAGTGGGAGGGGAGGGGGTCAATATTTGCTTAGAGTTGCACCATTTTTATAAAACTCCAAAAATCAAGTAATATGGAGGAACAAACTGTATAATGAGATAATAAAAATTAGCAAAAATGGGTTTGATAAAATAAACTATATCAGTGTTATCATAAAGCTGGGCATACACATATACACTATATTGTCAAAAGTATTGGGATGCCTGGCCTTTACACACACATGAAGTTTAATGGCATCCCAGTCTTAGTCTGTAGGGTTCAATATTGAGTTGGCCCTCCCTTTGCAGCTATAACAGCTTCAACTCTTCTGGGAAGGCTGTCCACAAGGTTTAGGAGTGTCCTTGGGAATGTTTGACTATTCTTATAGAAGCGCATTTGTGAGGTCAGGCACTGATGTGGACGAGAAGGCCTGGCTCACAGTCTCCGCTCGAATTCATCCCTATGGTGTTCTATCGGGTTGAAGTCAGGACTCTGTGCAAGCCAGTCAAGATCCTCCACCCCAAACTCACTCATCCATGTCTTTATGGACCTTGCTTTGTGCAGTGGTGTGCAGTCATGTTGGAACAAGAAGGGGCCATTCCCAAACTGTTCTCACAAAGTTGGGAATATAGTGTAGATTTTTTTTCGTTCAACCGACTCCCCAATCCAGGTTATACAAAGCAAAGAGAGGAAACACCTACTCAAAATTCGTTTTTGTTTCTTAACCTTCACTATCTGTAATAATGGTAAACAGGACAAATAGAGAGGGTGAATCTCATTAACCAGTTGCAGACCACCCGCCGTGGATTGATGGTGGCAACATGGCTCTCGTGCACAAACCGCCGTCACCTGACGGCAGGCGTGGGATCGTGTATTGTAGGCGCGCACGCCACTGGAGGCACGCTCGCGCGCTCAGTGGTTAGCGGGGAAGCCAATCAGTGGGTGGGGAGGACTCGATGTCCGCCAGCCACCCACAATCGCTCACCCGCAGTGACAGAATGGGGATCCGTGAATGTAAACAAGCGGATCCCCGTTCTTACAGGGGAGAGGAGCGTGATCATATGTTCCCAGTATATGGGAGCAGCGATCTCTCTCCTCTCCCAGTCATCCCAGCCCCCACACAGTTAGAACACACTGACAGGGAATACATTTAACTCCTTTATCGACCCCTAGTGTTAACCCCTTCCCTGCCAGTGACATTTATACAGTAATCAGTGGCTATTTATAGCACTGATCACTGTATAAATGTCAGTGGTCCCAAAAAAGTGTCAAAAGTTTCAGTTATGTCCGCCATAATATCTCAGCCCCGCTAAAAATCGTAGATCGCCGCCATTACTAATAAAAAAAATAAAAACGCCATAAATCAGCTCTCATAGTTTGTTGATGCTATAACTTTTGCGCAAACCAATCAATATACGCTTATTGCGATTTTTTTAAACAAAAAATAATTGATGAATGCATTTTTTTTAATATATTTTTTTGGATATGTATTATAGCAAAAAGTAAAAAATATTGTTTTTTTTCAAAATTGTCGCCTTTTTTTTGTTTATAACGCAAACAATAAAAACCACAGAGGTGATCAAATACCACCAAAAGAAAGCTCTATTTGTGGGAAAAATAGGAGGTCATTTTTGTTTGGGTAAAGCGTCTCAGTTAAAGCAACGCAGTGCCGTATCGCAAAAAGTGCTCAGGTCAGGAAGGGGGTAAATCCTTCCGGGGCTGAAGTGGTTAATGGGGGCACTGACAACAATAAAAACTCAATGGATGTTCTACACCCCCCTCAACTCTATCCAAAGCTAAAAAAAACCTTTTGTCTTTAGTTATGCTTTAAGCTTGATCCGGCCATATTCTTGCTTGGTCTCCTGACACCCAATATGCCTAAGAATGCTAAGAGACTGACCCAGCATGTGTTAATGGCTGCAAGATGTCTGAATGGCTCTCATTGGCGACAGACACAACAACCATCTACACTAGAGTTCCACTCCCATATTCAAGAGATTAAACTCAAGGAAGTCCTTATGGCCCGACTAAATAACACACTCCCCATGTATGAACGGGTTTGGGACCCCTGGATCTGTTTCTGGTAGCCTCCGTTCTGCGCATCCCAGTGTTCTCTTGCTGCTTCCTCCTCACCTTCTTTATACTTCACCTATGTTAGCTTCCCTTTTTACTCCACCTATGTTAACTTCCCCTTTTACTTCACCTATGTTAGCTTCCCCATTTACTCCATCTATGGTCAGGTCCATAAATATTGGGACATCAACACAATTCTAATCTATTTGGCTCCAAATCAGGTGAACGGTGTAGGAATTACAACAGTTTGTATATGTGCCTCCCACTTTTTAAAGGACCAAAAGTAATGGGACAATTGGCTGCTCAGCTGTTCCATGGCCAGCTGTGTGTTATTCCCTCATTATCCCATTTACAAGGAGCAGATAAAAGGTCCAGAGTTCATTTCAAGTGTGCTATTTGCATTTGGAATCTGTTGCTGTCAACTCTCAATATGAGATCCAAAGAGCTGTCACTATCTGTGAAGCAAGCCATCATTAGGCTGTAAAAAAACAAAACAAACCCGCCAAAGAGATAGCAAAAACATTAGGTGTGGCCAAATCAACTGTTTGCAACATCCTTAAAAAGAAAGAACGCACCGGTGAGCTCAGCAACACCAAAAGACCCGGAAGACCATGGAAAACAACTGTGGTGGATGATCGAATAATAGTTTCCCTGGTGAAGAAAACACCCTTCACAACAGTTGGCCAGATCAAGAACACTCTCCAGGAGGTAGGTGTATGTGTGTCAAAGTCAACAATCAAGGGAAGACTTCACCAGAGTGAATACAGAGGGTTCACCACAAGATGTAAACCATTGGTGAGCCTCAAAAACAGGAAGGCCAGATTAGAGTTTGCCAAAAAACATCTAAAAAAGCCTTCACAGTTCTGGAACAACATCCTATGGACAGATGAGACCAAGATAAACTTGTACCAGAGTGATGGGGAAGAGAAGAGTATGGAGAAGGAAAGGAACTGCTCATGATCCAAAGCACACCACCTCATCAGTGAAGCATGGTGGTGGTAGTGTCATGGCGTGGGCATGTATGGCTGCCAATGGAACTGGTTCTCTTGTATTTATTGATGATGTGACTGCTGACAAAAGCAGCAGGATGAATTCTGAAATGTTTCTGGCAATATTATCTGCTCATATTCAGCCAAATGCTTCAGAACTCATTGGACGGTGCTTCACAGTGCAGATGAACAATGACCCGAAGCGTACTGCGAAAACAACCAAAGAGTTT
>BLSH010171086.1:586555-602751 GCA_018402905.1 Glandirana rugosa
CGGCCATGACCCTTAGACCAATTTCAACTCCCAGAGTACCTAAGGTGAGTTATAGTCGTCTAAGAACTCTTTTTCTCAAGAATCTGCTGATATTGAGTGGAATCCATGAGACCCTCAACTTTAACCAGATTCCCAGTACCGGCACTGGCCACACAGCCCCACGGCATGATGGAACCTCCACCAAATTTTAGTGTGGGTAGCAAGTTTTTTTCTTGGAACGCTGTGTTCTTTTGCCGCCATGCATAACGTCCCTTGTTATGACCAAATAACTCAATCTTTGTTTTATCAGTCCATAGCACCTTATTCCAAAATGAAGCTAGCTTGACCAAATGTGCGTTTGCATACCTCAAGCGACTCGTTTGTGCCGTGTGTGCAGAAAAGGCTTCTTTCGCATCACTCTCCCATACAGCTTCTCCCTGTGCAAAGTGCACTGAATTGTTGAACGATGCACAGTGACACCATCTGCAGCAAGTTGATGTTGTAGGTCTTTATAGGTGGTCTGTGGGCTGTTTTTGGCCGTTCTCACCATCCTTCACCTTTGCCTCTCCAATATTTTATGTGGCCTGCCACTTCTGGCCTTAACAAAACTGTGCCTGTGGTCTTCCATTTGCTCCTCACAGTGGACACTGACAGCTTATATCTCTGCGATAACTTTTTGTAGCCTTCCCCTAAACCATAATGTAGAACAATCTTTGTTTTCAGGTCATTTGAGAGTTGTTTTGAGGCCCCCATGTTGCCACCCTTCAGAGGAGAGTCAAAGAACAACAACTTGCAATTGGCCACCTTAACCTTCCTGTCGGTATTCCCGAGTGTGGCTCGGGGAGGAATTTCAGTACCATTAGTGGTAACCCCGAGCCACACTCGGGATTGCATCGCTGGATCCAAGGCAGCGTTACTTACCTTGTCCCCTGGATCCAGCGATGTCCCTCGCCGTGTCTGCTGGCTGTGTCCTCTGCCCGATGCCTCTGTGTGCCAGGCTCCGTTCCCTGCGAGCGTCGCACGGGGGCGGAGACCGGTGGCAAATTCAAAAAGTGAAACACACAGTATACATACAGTACACTGTAATCTGTAAGATTACATTACTGTATGAAATCATTTCACATCCCCTTTGTCCCTAGTGGTTTGCCCAGTGCCCTGCATGCACTTTTATATCATATTTGTCATTCTTTCTGCCTGGAAACTTGAGAATGTCCATGGCAACTAAAAAGTGTCCCTTTACGTCAAAAGTGTTTTTTGATCAGCTAGGGAACACCGATAGTAAATAAGAATCATTTGCAGAATTGAGTGATATTGATTTTTGGGGAAATTTATCATCAGACACTGAAAGTGACGACAACGACAATTCTGCAACTGAGCAAATTTCAGTGTTTTTGGTTTGATTACATTATTGAATACATTTTATTACTATTACGTTATTATTTCTGATAATTATTTATAGTTATTTATTATATTATAATTTATGATTTCATGTTTCAAACTTTTTCATACCCGGGATGTCTACTAGACTCTTGTTTGGACAGATTTAAGTAAGTTATTCCTAAGAATTACAGGCCTACAATATAAAACGCCAAATTTCCATGCAAAATAATGTACTGCTTTCAGCACCAAAAATCTGAAATAATTACACCGCCAGGGAGGTTAAATACCTTTTCTCATGATTGGATGCACCTGTCTATGAAGTTCAAGGCTTAATGAGCTCACCAAACCAGTTGTGTGTTCCAATTAATCAGTGCTAAGTAGTTACAGGTATTCAAATCAACAAAATGACAAGGGTGCCCAAATTTATGCACCAGTCTAATTTCATTTTGATGCATATTGCACATTTTCTGTTAATACAATAAACCTCATTTGATTACTGAAATATTACTGTGTCCTTCAGTTATTCGATAGATCAAAATTAAATTGCTGAACCAAACACCCAAATATTTATAAATGACAATCATGGAAATTGTCAGGGGTTCCTAAACTTTTGTATACAACTGTATACGCATTGGGCAGGTGACAGGTACTCTTTTTGGAGACATTAGGAGTCTAATTGACCCCAATGTCTCCCCAATCCTTCGCAGCATCTAGCCAAGCACAGATCTGCTTGGTTAGATACAGTATGTCCTTTAGTTGTATCTGCCAGGAAATGGTGGATCTGAAATCGGAAGTGTTGATATCATCATGACTTATGGTTTCATTGTTCACATGTGAAAGGATGGGGCCGGGGGGGCTGAATGGGAACTACGGGGGGGGGGGGGGCGGCTGTGCGATAGTGGTCGACAGCCATCAACTTGCAATTAACAATTCTCTCTTTGGATGTACTGACTTCTACGGACTTCATGTATAAAATTCAAAATTCTCAGCGCTTCTTTCAAATTTGTTCTTCTGAGGTTTATATCACTGTCTGTGACTTCATTATGGAGATTCATTGTCTCTATTTGTCCTGGTGGCCACTGTAAATGGGACAGAGAGAGCATACAATTCTGAAAAAAATGTTATTGCCACCAGAACAGAAATAGAGGCCAAATCTTCCAATAGGGACACATGTTCTGGTGACAAATGACAACAGGAATTTCCCCTATTTTACAGTGATGTCTCCTGGCTTGTTGAGTCTATAGGACGGGAAGTTAAGAGAAGTTTCCCCAAGAGTACAGATAAAGAAAAAAAATTACAGGGGTTATACCATTAGCCTACTCTCCAAAATATAAAAAAGGTTATGGCATAATCAGTTTTTATTACATTAAACCTATCATCCCACCTTTAAATTACTGCATTTGTTACTTTGAAAAGCTAGTTCAAAGGTTATGTATTGGTGAAAAAGGCACTTGTGAGTTTAGCTAATCATTTTTGCTTATTATTTCTTCCAGGTTAGTGGAACTAACGGGGCGTTTCAGGGGCATACCCTTTACCTACATACTTTGTAACAAAAGCTGTCCCTCTTTCCTATCTCAGTAAGTTGGAAGGTATGGTTCTGCCTATTACCCTTTTGGAATCTGGTACAGATCGAGGTCCCCATGAGTAAGTGTAAAGTCCCTATACTATGCTATTAAAATTAAATTAGCTATGTCTATGAATACGCAGCTTGATGTCCGTGTGTTAAAGTGTTACTAAACTCTATTTTTTTAAAATTGAAATAACAAACATGTTATACTTACCCGCTTTGTGCAGTGGTATTGCACAGAGTGGCCCCAATCTTCTTCTTTTGGAGTCCCCGGCGGCAATCTTGGGTCCTCCTCTTCTTCGGCTGGACTACCATAGCCAGCAGCTGGCTATGGGGAAAGGTAGTCTCCACGCTCCCGATCTGTGTGTCTACGGAGTGGCGCTCCATAGACTTACACAGCGGGACTTAGGTCCGCCCCCCACTTCCTCTAATTGACAGCAGCAAGAGCCAATGGCTCCTGCTTGAATGCAGTGTAAAGAGGAAGTAAGGGGAGAAAAGATGCAACCGTGCACAGCGTTGATCTCTTCTCCCCTCTCTTCCCCTTCACACAGGGAAGGGGGGGGGGGCACAGGGACAATGAAAACGTTTTTCACCTTAATGCAAGCAATGCATTAAGGTAAAAAATGTTTTTAGGTGTAGTAACACTTTAAGACCCTTAACAAACATATGTGTTAAAATCTGTAACACGCCAACACAAAAATCAGACGCATACTTTCTCTGCGCCTGTTCTTTGTCTCAGTGGGGTTCGCCAATACAGAAAGCTGTCACTGTAAGACAAACTGTTTTTTTTAGCTTCGAAAGCACTTGCTCTTGTAGAAAAGATGGTTATTTTTAATTTCCCTGGCATATTATTTTTCTTCTCCCAAGCAGGCCTATCCTCCTACACCTTGCACAGTGCGGCTAGGCTCCTATAAGGAGTCCACCCCCAACCTCAAATATGTGCCAGCAAATAGTGTGATTAACGGCACGCTGCTTTAAAACTATATGTCCTTCTGTGACATGCCCTAATCCCCCCTCTGCTCAGCTTAATTGACTGGTATGTGAAACCTTGTAAAAAAATGATTACTTGATGTTAAACAAGTGAATTATTGACATTTAAAAGCCGTCACAGAATGGATGTCATAACTCAAAAAGCCTGCTGGCTAAAACAGACGCACTTACACAGGGCCTGGTCTTACCACTGTGGACCACATGAATCCAAAAGAAAACACACTGAGAGGGTAATCTATTTAAAAATCTCAACAATCTCTTAATTCCCCCAGCAATTCTTTATGTTACCTTTAACTCCCCAGGAAATCCAGCATCCGAATTAGACAATTGCAAACAGATGTGTGCTGGTTAACCTTTGTTGCTACCTGGATGGTGGATTGGGCATGATGCAGAAAAAGATTTGAATGAATGGATAGACATGTAATCTGCTGGACCCTATATGAATTTCAGAAGGCAATGGGTAGTTATTAAAGCACATCTAAACCTAAAAATAAAAAATTAACATACTGCAGCTTATATGTGCAGGTTGCATTCGTTTTCAGTTCAGCAAGTACAGAAAATACCTGTTGAGCTTGCAAGAAATACAGCATCCTTGCCACTTCATGTAGGCTAAACTGGAACTAAAAACATCCTTATCTTTATTGTATAAACTACTAATCCTATCATCGCTCCCCTTATCCCTGTCAGGAAAGATGAATCAGACCAAGACAGAAGTGCAGTAAAATCACACTTTTTAATAAAAAGGTAAAATGTTATAAACAGAGTAAACGTGGTCAAAACATAGCCAGAGTTCGGTAACCAGAATGGATAGTTCGAGCGAGCCAGTGAAACAGGAGTCCAGAGATCAGCGAGGTCAAACAAACGGAATGCAAGGTCAGGAGCTAGGAGGAGAGTCAGCCGAGCAGAGTCTTGAATCCAGGAACCAGAAGGGAACGTCAAACAGGTAAAGTCTTCCAGGTAAAGTCTTCCACAGGAACACACAGCAGAGATTACTCCAGAGATGTTGACCAAGGCGAAGGCATCTGCGATCTGATCCAGGCAGTTTATATAGCAGCTGGGCTGGTTTAACGAGGTAGGATATGGTAATCAGGTGAGATAGAGTGGAAGCTGAGACTGGCAATTAACCCTCAGCTGAGCAGCTTGCTCTGAGAAGGGAGAGCTGAGCCCAGCCCTGACAGTACCCCCTCCTCAATGCCCCCTCCCCCACCGGGGGGGCACCAGGTTTGAGGGGAAAATGTCTATGGAAATCACGGAGAAGGACAGGAACATGTACGTCCGAGGATGAGACCCAAGAACGCTCCTCCGGACCGTACCCTTTCCAATGAACCATGAACTGTATGCGCCCACTGAACCTACGGGAGTCAGTGATACATTGTATTTCATACTCCTCTTGGTTCTCAACCTGAATAGGATGAGGACGTGGCTCCGATGTGCGTGCGTGCGCGCCAATAGCGGCCATTTAAGCAGGACAGCACCAGGAAGCAAGTGCTGTCCGTTCTACAGCGTTCCAGTAACCTGTGACCCGCAAGCTACTTTAAGTGACTTCCTGTATCCTGTGACCCCGGCTCCCCTTGGACTTTGATGCTATCTGCCTGCCCTGACCTCCGGCCTGTCTACGACTACTCTTTGCCTGCTCTTTTGTACCTTTGTTGCCCGCACATTGCCGACCCTGCCTGAACTCGACCACCCTCCTGCCTGATCCTTCTGTACTTCACCGCCAGACTGTTAACGACCCGGCCTGCACCACTACTCTTCTGTTGCACGAGCTCCAGTGGCTTCTCAGCTGCCATCAGAGACTGTATCCAGCCCTCGTGCCCCCCCTGTGCTCCAGGATTCCCTGTCTCCACTACCAGGGGTCCTTGAAACAGGGCCGCAAGAGAGGTTGTCCCCTGCACAATCAGACTCGACCACCAGGTACGTGACACAAGGTTTCTCAGGAGGAGCATGGATCTGAGCAGCAAGGATCTTGTCACCCAGAGGTGAAGTGAGACTGGTATGAATCGTAGCCAGAATACGATCAGGAGGTATCACAGGAACCGACTCCACTGTTGCGGAGGAAAACTTTTGCAACAATACATCGGCCTTTACATTCTTAGTACCGGGTAAGAATGAGACTATGTAATTGAAGCTTGACAAGAACAGAGCCCATCGCGCCCTCTTGGGGGAGAGGCGTTTAGCCTCAGACAAGAATGTGAGATTCTTGTGGTCAGTCAAAATGAGAACCGGAACAGTGGTACCCTCGAGGAGATGCCTCCATTCTCAAGGGCTAAAATGATCGCTAACAACTCTCTGTCCCCAATCTCGTAATTGCATTCTGCAGGAGACAACTTCTTAAAAAAGTAGCCACAAAGATGCATAGTGCTCTTGGAGGTTGGATGTTGGGACAGAAGGGCACCAACTACAGTCTCAGATGCATCAACCTCAAGGAAGAAGCCAGCACCAGCAGGAGATGAGGATTTGCGGATGAACCCTCTAGAAAGTGCGTCTGCGACATACTCCTCCATGTCTTTATCCTCCGAGACAGACAAAGGGTAAACCTGGCCACAAGGGGGTATGGCACCAGGTTGAAGGTCAATAGCGCAATCATATGATCCTGGTGGAGGCAAACTGCCGGCTTGACCTTTGTCAACAACATCGCTAAATTCACGGTACTCCTCTGACAGGGAGGAGGGTGAAGAGGTTCACAAGACCTTAGCCACTTTCTGAAAACACGTCTTACTGCATTGTGGTGACCAGGAGAGAACCTCAGAACAAAGCCAATCAAAAGAGGGGTTGTGCCTTTGTAACCAAGGATAACCAATAACCACCGCAAAATGAGGAGAGGAAATTACTTGGAATTGGATTATTTCATGTGAAGATCCTCTACGGCCATGGTCAACGGAGCAGTTTCATGAGTCACCTGGGCAGGCTGTACAGGTCTCCATCAATAGCCTCAATGGCAAGTGCAGTAGCCCGAAGCTGCAGCGGGATCGAGTGCTTAGACACAAAGACACTATGTATGAACAGGCCAGCAGCCCCAGAGTCTATTAAAGCCTGTATCTCGATGGATGACTCAGACCAAGAAAGGGTAACCGGAACCAGGGATTTATCCTTCTGGATAACTGGGGACGAAACAACGCCACCTAAGGTCTGTTCCCCTACAGGACCTCAGATGCAAGCGTCCCCCTGGACAGATAGGACAAGACTTCAAAAAGTGACCTGCCTGGCCACAATAAAGGCACAATCTCTCCCTCCTCCTAAAGGCTCTCTATTCCACAGAGAGACATATGAAGCCCAACTGCATGGGTTCTACCTCACTGACAGGCTCGGAACCAGGAGGTATGGGAGGTGAGGGAGGCATGGGTGGGACTACAAAGCTCGGAGCCAAACGTACAGGTGGCTTCCGCAAGTGCTCCCTAAAGGAAGGTCTCGCTCGGAGTCTGGAGTCAATGAGGATGGCAAATGTGATTAACCTCTCCAGCTCAGTGGGTATGTCTTGGGCTGCTATGTCATCTTTGATGTTATCCGAAAGATCATGAGAAAAAGCAGCCACAAGAACCTCATTGTTCCAAGCAACCTCTGCTGCCAGAATACGGAATTCAATGGCGTAATCAGCAACTGTTCTCATACTCTGTTTGATGGGCTTTTGGCAGCCAGAGGTAGTGGAGCATGCGGGAACGTCAAATACCCTTTTAAAGGTGGCCACAAACTCTGGGTAACTCTAGACAACAGTGTCTCCCATAGAGGGTTTGCCCAGGCCAAGGCTCTGTCAGAAAGTAAAGAAATCACGAAGCCTACTTTGCTTCTGTCTGTGGGGAACGCCTGGGGCAGCATCCCAAAGTAAATCCCAACCTGGTTGAGAAACCCTCTGCATCGAACTGGATCACCCCCAAATCGCTGGGGAAGCGGAGCGGAACCAGACATACCCCTTATAGAGGTAATATTTGAAGCAGGTGCCTGCACAGAGACTAGAGCATCAGCAGGAGCAGCCTGCAACACAGGTTGTGCCAGAACGGCCACCGTAGGAGGAACCAGGTGAGCAGTGCAATTCAGGAGCGTCTGTAACGCTATGGCAAAATGATCCATGCGGTGATCCTGCTCATCCAATCTGGAAAAAATATTACCAGCAACTGGACTGACTGCGTCTTCTGAATTCATGGTTTTCGCCTACTGTCAGGAACAATGAATCAGACCAAGACAGAAGTGCAGTAAAATCCCACTTTTTAATAAAAAGGTAAAATGCTATAAACAGAGTAAACATGGTCAAAACATAGCCAGGGTTCGGTAACCAGAGCGGATAGTCAGAGCAAGCCAGTGAAACAGAGTCCAGAGATCAGCGAGGTCAAACTAAATACAAGTTCAGGAGCCAGGAGGAGAGTCAGCCGGGCAGGGTCTTGAATGCAAGAACCAGAAGGGAACATCAAACAGGCAAAGTCTTCCACAGGAACACACAGCAGTGATTACTCAAGAGATGTTGACCAAGGCGAAGGCATTTGCGATCTGATCCAAGCAGTTTATATAGCAGCAAAACTGGCTTAACGAGGCAGGATATGGTAATCAGGTGAGGCAGAGTGGAATTAACCCTCAGCTGAGCAGCTTGCTCTGAGAAGGGAGAGCTGAGCCCAGCCCCGACAATATTAACCCCACACTTCATCCTTGTAATAGAGATTAACAAAGGCAGAATTTTTTGAAGCTCATTCTGGGTGACATCAAAAATGACCGCCACTGATTTTTAATGGCAACTACAACAAAATGGCCGCTGCACGATATCCGATCTCCACTCGATAAATGGCATCTATCACAACCAATCCAGTTCCCCTGATGAAGTCATATGATGTGACGTAATGCATAGGGCATCCCAGACTGGAAGTGATGTCAAAAACTCATATGCTGCTTGTGTTTTGATACACTGAGGTACTTTTAACAGTTATTGGATGTAAGAGTTACTATTTTTTAATAAGTTCATGTATTTTAACTACTACACTATGGGAGGTCACTTTGTTTTATCCTAAACACATGGATAAGCATGGTGGATGGTGCCTTAAAGGGACCCTCACCACGGATCACACACATCTGTCAGATCTGGAACCAGGCTTAGATCGGTGGAACATCGCCCTGAGCATGGAATTGTAATCAAAAGACGTATTTGATCACTTATAAAGGTGAGAGTACTGGGAACACAGTGGTGTCACAAGGAGGTGAAAGTACACCATTTGTTTTCACATGTTCACACATGAAGTGTTTTTTCTTGAAGCAATTGGTTCATATGTTACATCACTGCTGGATAATGAACTATCACATATTATAAAATAATTTATGCGCCTGGACACGGACTGCACTATTGTTATGCACTTTATATGTGATTCATTTTAATTATTCAATATACAGTATCTCACAAAAGTGAGTACACCCCTCACATTTTTGTAAATATTTTATCATGTCTTTTCATGTGACAACACTGAAGAAATGACACTTTGCTACAATGTAAAGTAGTAAGTGTACAGCTTGCATAACAGTGTAAATTTGCTGTTCCTTCAAAATAACTCAACACACAGTCATTCACGTCTAAACTGCTGGCAACAAAAGTGAGTACACCCCTAAGGGAAAATGTCCAAATTGGGCCAAAAGTGGCAATATTTTGTGTGGCCATCATTATTTTCCAGCACTGCCTTAACCCTCTTGGGCATGGAGTTCACCAGAGCTTCACAGGTTGCCACAGGAGTCCTCTTCCACTCCTCCATGAAGACATCACGGAGCTGGTGGATGTTAGAGATCTTGCATTTCTCTACCTTCCATTTGAGGATGCCCCACAGATGCTCATAAGGGTTTAGATCTGGAGACATGCTTGGCCAGTCCATCACCTTTTCCCTTAGGCCCCATTCACACCTGAGCGTTTTGTAGCTTGAAGCCTGAAGCTACAAAACGCTTGAGGGAAAAAAATCAATGATTCTCTATGGAGATGGTTCACATCTCCACTCAAAAACACCTGAAGCTAAACGCCAGAAGCTCAAAAAAGTCCTGGAGGTATTTTTGTAGCTTGATTTGGGCGTTTTTCTACTTTTTACATTGGTGACCTTTTGACCTGTACAAAATCGTGGTAAAAATCGTGGCAAAGTCGTGGCAAAAACGTGTGTATTTCTGCCTGAGAACGCTACGTCCAGGTGTGAATGCAGCCTTAGCTTCTTTAGCAAGGCAGTGGTAGTCTTGGAGGTGTGTTTGGGGTTGTTATCATGTTGGAATACTGCCCTGCGGCCCAGTCTCTGAAGGGAGAGGATCATGCTCTGCTTCAGTATGTCACAGTACATGTTGGCATTCATGGTTTCCTCAATGAACTGTAACTCCCCAGTCCTGGCAGCACTGCAGTCCCAGACCATGACACTCCCACCACCATGCTTGACTGTAGGCAAAACACAATTGTCTTTGTACTCCTCACCTGGTTGCCGTCACACACGCTTGACATCATCTGAACCAAATAAGTTTATCTTGGCCTCATCAGACCACATGACATGGTTCCAGTAATCATGTCTTTAGTCTGCCTGTCTTCAGCAAACTGTTTGCGGGTTTTCTTGTGCATCATCTTTAAAAGGGGCTTCTTTCTGAGATGACAGCCATGCAGACCAATTTGATGCAGTGTGCGGCGTATGGTCTGAGCAGAGACAGGCTGAGCCCCCACCCCTTCAACCTCTGCAGCATTGCTGGCAGCACTCATATATCTATTTCCCAACCTCTGGATATGATGCTGAGCACATGCACTCAACTTCTTTGGTTAACCATGGCATGACCTGAGGAAGGAGGCTATGTCTCTGAAATGCATTGTCATGGCAACTGTGTGATGTCCTCACTCTCTTCCCCCTGTATCCTGTTCGTGTGTCCTTCAAGAACAGTGCCGATTGGACCGGGCACATTAGGAATTGCATGTCAAGTGTGGTGGTGGAGGATAGCCTTGGATGTGCTGCTAGGATCCAGGCAGCTAGATTTAATGTCCACGGCTCTCCCTTCCCCTGTCTGGATCTTGAGGTGGTTATAGGAGTGCGGCCACAGTGGAATCGTTATGCTGTATCCATCTTCACACAATGTGAGTTTGACCATTGTAGTGTTTTTAACTGTCTTATTAAAGCCGAGTTACATGAGGGCGGCTTTGCGCTCTCTTCTTTTGTGTTTTGTCTAGATGTGTTCCTGCCACCCAGAGGATCCATAGAGAGCAGCAGCACCCTTTGACTTGTCTAATTATCACCAATAGCGAGCTGGAGAGCTATATCAAACTGTCGATCAGCACACCTGCTAGTTTTTTCTTTTGCGTGTATTTTTTTGTCTTGGCTACCTTGCTGCAGCTCAGTTTCAGGGTCTTGGCAATCTTCTTATAGCCTAGGCCATCTTTATGTAGAGCAATAATTCTTTTTTTCAGATCCTCAGAGCGTTCTTTGCCATGAGGTGCCATGTTGAACTTCCAGTGACCAGTATGAGAGAGTGAGAGCGATAACTCCAAATTTAACACACCTGTTCCCCATTCACACCTGAGACCTTGTAACACTAACAAATCACATGACACATGGAAAATGGATAATTGGGCCCAATTTGGACATTTTCACTTTGGGGTGTACTCACTTTTGTTGCCAGTGGTTTGAATTAATGGCTGTGTGATGAGTTAATTTGAGGGGACAGCAAATTTACACTGTTATACAAGCTGTACACTCACTACTTTACATTGTAGCAAAGTGTCATTTCTTCAGTGTTGTCACATGAAAAGATATAATAAAATATTTACAAAAATGTGAGGGGTGTACTCACTTTTGTGAGATACTGTATATCACAGGTTATGTATTGTTTAGATTCTGTTGATGTACAAATTTATTGTTAGAGTTTGCACAACACCATTCATATATATACATTCTGGGTAACAACCATGGCCCCCCCATAGATATAGTGGAGAAATGAATGTAGACACGAAGGGTTGATTTACTAAAACTGGAGAGTGCAAAGCCAATCAGATTCTAACTTCAGCTTTTTCAATTAAGCGTTGACCAAATAAACCCCTGGAAGCTGATTGGTTTCTATGCAGGGCTGCACCCGATTTTGCTCTCTCCAGTTTTAGTAAATCAACCCAAAGGGACAGAAAGTATGTTATTTGCAGGATAACTAGATAAAAATAGGACTGGTGAGCTGCAGTACATTACACATTTGTTTTTGCATTTATAAATGCTTTACTCTTACATTTAAATATAATCCTCAATTGATCCAAAGGCTATAAATCAACTTTACATGCCCCAAATACCTTTGCAAATAGTGACATCATCACTGTGCTTTACATGCAGAGAGCAGAGCTATGGGAGGAACCAAGCAGGCTCCACCCACTACAGGCTGCCTTTAGAAAACTACAGGAGGGGCGGAGACAAGACCAGTCACCCTGCACAAGGAGAGAGAGCAGCAGTGACCAGATGTCCAGGAAGTAGACACAAGCCCTGGATAATGCCTCAACAAAGATGGCACTGTCCTTCTAGAAAGCAAAGTGGATGAAGCATTGTCAGGGGGGTTAAAGCGGAGTTCCACCCAAAAGAGGAAGATGATCCCTTGACATGCCACAATTGGCATGTCATTTTTTTGGGGGGATGACCTGGGACTAGAGGCGGCTCTAGGCTTTGTAAGGCCTTAGGCAAAGCCTAGACATGAGGCCCCACTCACGGCCATAATGGGAAAAATAATTCAAGCGATAAAAAAAATTAACTTTATAACTTGCATATAATTAAGCGCTTTAAAGTGCTGGTGTCAGTACTCTCTATCTCAGTGCTAGTGTCAGTGTCAAATTAGGCGGATGCGAGGCCCCTGTGAATGTGAGGCCTTAGGCGACCGCCAAATTTGCCTAATTAGAGAGCCGCCTCTGCCTGGGACCCTGTTTTCACAGGGTCCCAAGTCCACTTCCTCCTGGGGAAGGAATTTCACCTTCCCCCCTCCCTCTCTGCAATCTTCTGGGACCGGAAGAAATTTCACCTTCCCCCCTCCCTCTCTGCAATCTCCTCACGAGCCACCACTGCTCTGGACAGATATAAAAGTCATAAATGAATGCAGCTCAGTAATTATTAATACATTATTACATTTTTTTTCTAATGTAAGCAGTGAATTTGACCTAGTATCAACCACTTACAGTCTTTTAACAGCAGAACTGGAGTGTGGGAGGAAGAAGCAGCATAAGAAGCCAATCAATCTGCAGTGCTTACCCCCACAGGAACGGCTGGTAATGATGGGTTCTCTGTTCTGCCATGTTTCCTCTCACGCACCCAGTTCTAGGCTAGAGGCCATTCACGCCTGTGTGATTTAAGCATAAGTAAGCTACATTCTATAACACTACACAGGAAAAAAGACAAGGGGCTGGTTGTTGATTAAATTATTGTATTGAAGAAATGCAGTTAAACAATGCACAAACCATTCATCAGGCAGATAAACAGACCTAAAGATACCGTACTGGGTAGGTGATCACTGACACATATTTTTGTCGCACGAATGTGGCATATTCTGGCGTTACTGGCCAATTTGTATTGTCATTCTATCAATGTAAAAGCGTCAGTCGCGCGTAATAGCGCAACATCAGCTTTTGCAAACGCGCGACGTCGTGCTACAAAATGCTTCAAAAACGTCCAAAAACGTGTCACTCAGGTGTGAATGCAGCCTTAAGGTGTTTTATAGTACCTGGCACCTAATTGTCTGCATTGGCCAGTTTACGTTGGGCCCTTCTGTAGATGGTGCATGGGTAACTGTCCCTTTAAGACTATGCAGCAGATGACTAGTGGGCGGCTAAACAAGGGGGACTATGTCAGTGCTGAGATAAGCAGGGATGTTCAGCTCAAAGCCTCCTTGTAGACAGGCATCTGATCCAGAGCAGTTGGTGGTCTGCAGTCCTCTACAGTCAGGTCCCACAAAGCTCATTCTCACTGCTCAGATCCTCACAAGGCTCACCGGTCTCAGCCACTCTGGTCTCAAGGCACAGCAAGTGGCCCCTCTTTGGCTCAGTGCTCAGGCTCTGGTGGATGCAGCATGAGCACTACAAGTTCTATGTGTCCTTTGTGGCTGCCGCCTCCTCCCCCTGCTGCTGATTTGATCCAATATGCTACTGCAAGAGGGAAGAGGAGAGAAGCAGGAGTGAGCAGGGTGGATTAAACTTACAACCCGCTGTCATTCTCACAGCCAGCCATGCACAGCACGGGGGGTTGGCGTTGGTTGGTTTTTGGGGAGCGGGCAGATGAGCGACTGGAGAGCAAACACATAGCAGTTTTGGCACTCCTGTGTACTTGGCGGGCAACACAGTGGGGGCTGTAGGGGGGCAGCAAGTGGACACATAGCTGTTGGCACCAGGCTACAAGTCTATGTGCTGACAAGCAGCCTGCTGATAGGAGAAGAAAAGTAAAGTGACAAAGATGATCTCATCGATGTGTTGCTTGTCCTTTCCCTGTCCAGACCCAGGTTGGTTCCAGGAGGACCTGGGCTCAGTGGGTTGAATGGTGCTGGTCATCAGCCTAAGGACATCTAGTGGCAGAAAAGAATACTGCAGGGGAAATCTTTAGATTGAAGCTGACTATTTAATCAAATGCTGGTTTGTTATTTTATCTTTTTATGGGCTACCCATTTTTAAGTTTTCCTTTTTGCCTGGAGTAGTGCTTTAACATATTAATACATAAAACTTTTCTCTAGCCACAAACTTAGTCCCTGATTATCCCACCACATACCAAAACGTTACATCCCATGAACCTTCATGTCATCCGCCATGTAACACAAGACAACTAAGGCCTCATCACCTTTCCGCCACTTTTTAATTCTGCTGATTTTCTTTTTTTTGTCGGAGGATATAGAGTGTGCTAGAACACATTTTCTCCCTTGACTTTCATTCGCTCCCGTCCTTTGCCAAGATTTATATCCCTGACATGTCAAACATTAGTGTTTTTGGTTCGCATTGCTACCTCAACGGCAATTTGTCATATTAATATCTCCATTCATAGGGGATCATGTTTCCTTTATTCCCTATTATTTCATCTCCCCTGTCCCTTTCTGATGACTGTAACTCATTCCTACCTAGAAAGTGTGAAATTTGGCCCTAAGGCCATCAGTATCTGGTTACACCTACGTTTGGCTGAAGGAGCGAACCTGAGGAGATTTGCAAGGTCTGGAAACTCATTCTCCTGTCCTGCTTTTCTTTATATTCTAAATTTTTATGGCAGAAACCAGTTATAGATGTAAACCATAAATGGATGACATTAAAGTGACCCTGTCACCTGGACAACAAAATTAAAGTGCTTGGACCAAAAAGATGGAAATAGACCCCGGAAAGTATTTCCTGAATATTCTTTTTCAAAGGTAAATTTTATTTATATTTCAGAAAACGTTAATTACAACATCCATAACGTACCATGTACAGAGGATAATATCTGTAGAAGAACATTCTTAACCAAGTTACATATTGTCAGAATATATTCAGCGTTCTGTACAACATGAGCATCTTGTCAATAAAGCTAAGCTTGAGAAAATCCATTGCGTGTCTGTTTGGTTGCATATGGAAGTATAGAACAAAGGAGCAAACAAACAAAACAGATGAACTTAACATAAACTTTACAGAAATAATGCTCACCACCGCGCAATCAGCATTACTCCTGTATAAGGTAGCCCCTCCCCACCCAATTCCAAGCACAAACTACTCTGTTACACACATGTATACTACACCTCTATGTCACTGGATACCGAAGTAAGCCAACTAGCCCATACCCTTTAAACTTGAAGTGATGGGGGTGCAGGGTCCTTACACTTGAGCGCTAATGCTTTTTTGGCATGTAAGAACACTAACCTCAGTAGAGTTTTTTGGGAACTAGTTACGTCCTCCTCCCCAAAATGGCATCTAGCTGGGTAGTAGATTTTTTTGGAAGGGCTAGTTTCTTCTCTAGAAACTGTAGGATTGTGGCCCAGAATCTCAGACAAGAGGGCAAAGAGAAATCATATGAAAATAGTCACCAATGCAGCATGACATCGGGGACTATCAGGGGAATCCGCCCTACCCATCCTTTAAAGATGTGGGTATAGTATATTTGGTGCAAATAATTGAACTGTATCAGTTTGTCTCTGGCCGATATCACTGAAGGCAGTAAAAATTCAGAGACCTCAAACCATGTTTCCTCTGTGAGAGATGGAATATCAGTGCTCCTTTGTTTAGCTACCTTCTTCATCCTAAAGGAGGAAGAGGTCAGTAGGGTAAAATAATATCTAAAAATAAGTTTTGAGTGGTCATCTTCAAATACAAGTTTTTCCAAATTAGAGCTGTCAATCC
>BLSH010171086.1:609843-643977 GCA_018402905.1 Glandirana rugosa
GGTACTCCAGGGTGACCAGTGGGATGGTGGGGAGAACGATGGACTAAGTTGGAGTTGGGAGTGACAGACAGTGACAGACAGTGAGGGTTGAGGTTGAATCAGGTAGCAAGAGGGGTGGTAGGGTGACCAGTGGGACCTCATGGTGGAAACATACTCAGAAAAAGAGTTGGGCCCACACAGCTAACGGCAGGCACAGAGAGGTCTCAACCACAGTGACGTTTATGTGTTCCTCCCTCCAGTTTGAAACAAGGGGAAAGTGGGATATGTAGCAGGGTGACCCTGTGCCACTGTGTAAAGTGGTGGTTTACGCCTGGTTTTCTGGGTAGCAAGTACACTAATGGCTCGTGTGTGTGCTGCATTCATTTTAGAGCTAGGGTTGAAGCTCAGGACAACACCCACCCGAGAAAGTCAGTGTGTGAAGGGAGTCATGAGAGGTGCTGGCTTGCACCATACTGTCCAGGTTAGGACAGACCAAGGCCCGAGCCTGAGAGAGAGTCCAGGATGGATAGAGCAGCTAGGGAGCTCAGGAAGAAAGATGCAGAGCTGAGGTATAGCATCTGTGCACGAACACTGGGACATGTTTGATGGTCAGGAGGACCAAAAAGGTACTACTCGGAGCAAGAATGTTGCCACTAGAGAGTCAGGGGTCTGAATGTCATGTTTATTGCATGTTGAGAACCCCTTGTATGGGAAGACATACCTGTGTATTAAATAAAAGTGGGCAGGAAAGCCCTGAAATTATATCTGGCGTTGTGTAAACTCACTGTTTTGGCACTACCATTGAGCTAAGAAAATCCAACGTGTCACAATATACTGTGTATATTTATATATGCCCTTAAACACAATAGAGACCCATCAGGTATGTTTTTATAGCCCTGGAGAAGTACATTCCCCATGGGGGGGGGGGGGGGCTAATGTTAAAAGGTGTATCTCCAGAGCTGAAATCAGTTGGATCTGCCAGTTAAAGTTCTACTTCCCTCTGGGGTGAATATTGAGTGGGACATTAACTGTTATATCAATAACAGTTGATAATTGCAGAGAATGTTTTTATGGAGCTAGTGCTAACATTAAGGAAGCATTAATATATTTGTGGTCACAACATATGTGCGTGCGCTTACTTAATTGTAAATTTGACATATTTTACATTTTATTTTAGTTGTTCTACATTTTACTGATTTAATGTGTACACCTGGGAGGATGCTTTATACATAATATTTGGGAATAGGATGCTCCCTTAATAGTTTTAAATTGTACTGCTATACATTCAAATGTATTTAGCATACTAGTTTCTAAGGAATGCCTATTGATACTCTCCCACTAGATGGCACTGGGAGCAGGCTGGGCGGAATTAAGTGCTTTAGATAACATTTACATATCCGCCATTTGGGACCCTCCCATAATGGGATTGATGGTCCAATCGGCTTCCTAATTGTATTTATTAACGTGGTAATGGTGCGGATTCGTGCCCCTGATGACGAAACGCATCGGTCAGAGCTACCACGCATGCGCTGCCGATGTTGGCTAACTGGACTAACGATCAGCTGGACTTGCACGTTTGTTTTTAAACTTTCATGTGAGTGTTAGTTTTCTTTTTTAAATAGTTCAGCCTAAACGGGGTATGCTATGTCGATTACCTTTTCATTTTCATGCCTGGTGATTTGAGGTCATCCCAGATCCCACACACGGAGGCCTGCATCCATCCATTTCTATGGTGCCACTTACCCTGACACAGGGGAGGATATTCCAATGATCCGGATATCCGGCTACGTGTATTGTAAACAAAGTGTATCTGACCGCTCTTATTAGGGGTCACACTTCCTATGGTAAGCGCTGGCTGGTGACACCTCTGCTATTTTTTTCACTACTTTCATGGCATCTGGGACTTCTCATCTTGATTGCTCTGAAGTACCTATATGGGACTGTGTTTATATAGACTTTATAAGATTTAAACAATATTTTCTATTTATTAACCTCCTCCCATCCGCGCCATAGCCGAATGACGGCTACAGCGCGGCTCTAAAATGCCAGGAGGACGTCTATACACATCCTCCCATTTGGCTCGTGCTGGGCGCGCTCCCGAGGGCGTGAGCGGCGTCCGCACGTGCCGCCGCACGCTGCGGGAGCGTGCCCGCGGGTCGGGCGGACCCGATGTCCGCCGGAGACCCGCAATCTCATTACAGAGAGGAGGAACGGGGAACCGCCGAAGTAAACACGGCGGTTCCCCGTTCTGTGAGGGAGGGCATGCCAGATCTACTGATCCCTGTCACTGGGATCAGTTAGATCTGTCATGCCCCTGTCAACCCCGCCCCCCCCCACAGTTAGAACACACCCAGGGGAACACAGTTAACCCCTTCACTGCCCCCTGCAGGTTAACCCCTTCACTGCCAATGACATTTATATAGTAATCAGTGGACATTTAAATTTCTGATCGCTGTATAAATGTCATTGGTCCCAAAAAAGTGTCAAAAACGTCCGACATGTCCGCCCCAATATCGCAGTCCCGATAAAAATCGCAGATCGCCGCCATTAACAGTAAAACAAATAAAATAAATAAAAACGCCATAAATCAATGTCCATAGTTTTGTAGGCGCTATAACTTTTGCGCAACCCAATCAATAAACGCCGATTGCGATATTTTTTACCAAAAATAGGTAGAAGAATATATATCGGCCTAAACTGATGAATAAATTAGTTTTTTTATTTTTTATTTTTGGATATTTATTATAGCAAAAAGTAAAAAATATTGTTTTGTTTTTTTCAAAATTGTCGCTCTATCTTTGTTTATAGCGGCGATCAGAAATGACGCAGAGGGGATCAAATACCACCAAAAGAAAGCTCTATTTGTGGGAAAAAAAGGACGCAAATTTTGTTTGGGTACAACGTCGTACGACCGCGCAATTGTCATTCAAAGAGCGACAGCGCTGAAAACTGAAAATTGGTCCGGGCAGGAGGGGGGTTTAAGTGCCCAGTAAGGAAGTGGTTAATTAGCGCTGCACTGTTGGTTTTATATTAGTATGCACGCACCTACTGCATGCTGTTGATACACCTACTGTACGTTGTTGTTACCACTGACAAGCACATAGTTACCTAGTTACAAAAATAAAAGGGAAAACAAAAAATGTGCAAAGATGGATTAAGTTTAAAAGAGGGTAAACCAGCACTGAAGACAAACCAGGCTATGGGGGGACAATCTTACCCGTTTGTTCAATACAAGCAATGAATACTTATTCTTCCAAGTTAATTCAAAACTAAAGGAAACCATTTTGGCTGGATTTAGGCTCCAAAATGATGTTTCTGATATATACCAATTCCTGCAAAAGGGGAATATCTTCACCCCTTGTTCCAAAAAATACAAACAAACAAAAAACAGTTACACCTAATAAAGGGCAGTGATGTACTCTACAGTCATATCAATTTGTAGTGAACTAAAGAAAGCTTAGATAGCTTACAATGTGGGTCTATTTAAACATTTCCAGTCCACACCAAATTATTTAACGGGGCTGAGCTGTTCATCAGCTACGTGAAGCAGAAAAGGATTATACTACAATAGCTGAGTTTTATGACCTTTCTGGAAATTCTGCTGATAGTTCTCAATTTAATCTTCATGTTTCATCCAAGATTACATTGCAGCTGGCAGCCATCATGATATATAGATCAAAACTTTTATCTCTGGATATTAATCAACCCCCGCAAGTCAACTATTTTTGATAGGATGAGGGCGATAGGTTAAATACTTCATGCTGTCAAGATAAGCTTGTTAGGGAGAAACCAGTTTTGCTACCAAATATTTTTTTATTTATTAATGTTACTAAGGGGCTCATTTATAACACTATCTGCTCTCCGTTATTCTTTGCAAGGTTACGCACACTGAAAGCCCAAGTTTTACAGCCCATTCATAAAACGCGGCTCATGGTGTGGAGCAACTCCAGGTTGGAGAAAGCCAGTCATGTGATTTTGACAGGTCACATGGCTGAGCTTTCCTCCTGGCTTTTTTCCCCAAGTTCCATTTCCAACTACTAAGTTTAGGGGTTAATTTCATTTTAGTGTTTTGGTTAAGGTTAGGGTTAAAGGCTAAGGGGTTATTGTAAGGGACTGCAGCGATGCAGAGAGATCACTCCAATGAGGACGGCGACAGCCATCTCCCGGACCTTCCCGTACATCCTCTCTGGCCTTGGTAGCGATACAGAGAGATCACAGCCATCTCCCAGATCTCCACATACATCATACCCTGGTACCGGCCAATACAGTTGCTTTTCCACTCGACCAATCGGGTCTTGGGACCCGCTTCCTGATTGGCCTGGAGGAGAAGCAGGAAGACAATAGCAAATATTAATTCGCTATTGTCACACAACTGGGTGGGCTCATGGCGCAGTGCTCTGTGCCCCTAGCCTACCCTTTTTTGAAGCCAATTAGAGCCTTAGGCTTTAATCATGTGCTTAAAAAAAAACCCTATTGAAATCCATGCGTCTGGCGCCCTGCATGTAGATTAGGGGCTAGGCTCTAATCATGTGCTTAAAAAGAAAAAACCCTATTGAAATCCATGCGTCTGGCGCCCTGCATGTAGATTAGGGGCTAGGCTCTAATCATGTGCTTAAAAAAAAAAAACCCTATTGAAATCCATGCGTCTGGCGCCCTGCATGTAGATTAGGGGCTGGGTACATGGGTTAGGGGGGCGGCACCCCACACCCTCAATGGATGGGCAGCCACTGGTCATTAGTGTGCTGCAGGCAGGAGTAAGCATTTCCTCTGTTTCCTCTCCTCCAGTGATCAGACTGAAACATTTTACCGTAGCAAGTTACATACTGAAAAGGCTGCATCAAGGGATGCTAGTTTTAGACATTTGTGAACAAGAATTGCACAGACACCAGGATTTACATGATTGTGTCACCTCTGAGCCAGCATGTCAGTGCTGGAATTAATAGGTGACCCTGGATGATACCTAAATAAAGAAGGCACCATCCTTCTGGAGAGAAGAGCAGATGAAGACATTTATCAGGAGCTTCATACAGCTATGAATCCCAAAGAAGAGGAAATGCACTGCTAATTTTCAAAGACAATTTGTGACAAAGGGGATTTTGTGGGAAAATACCTCAGTGATGAGCAAAGTCATAGGTAATTAGTTAAAATTCCATAGTTTTTATTGAATCTACAAAATCTAAAATCACATATAGTATTTCACCATAGGAACGATACATAATACAAAGTGCATATGTCATGAAGAGTACACATTAGGGATATTGTTTCACCGACGTTTCGCAGTCTTGCTGCTTCATCCAAGGATATCACAAATTCTCTTGGTACTCTATTGCAAATAACATTTCATATTAGTCATACATAATTAATATATGCAAAGATGACAGATAACATGAAAACAGATCTTTCTTTATGTACATGCTCACCACAAGCAGAACAATATTTACACTTGTTGGGCTGCTCACCTCATTCCCTCAATACTACCGCCAGACACCAGGGACATTGGATAGACAGGGATGTCAGATTCACCTGTGCCACACAGGCAGGTACTGAAATGCTGTATCCAAGAGGGAGTAGGGCACTTATCGTTGTGGGGAGTGCGATTTTTGCCCATGGGTAAAGGAGGGGTCTAGTTACCCCCTACCCAGGGGTGGCACCCAAAGACCCCACATGTACACCACCTGCCAAATGGAGGGGTTGGTGTACATGGCAATGTGTGTCTGTGGGGCCTTTTATATAGGGAAGACCAAGCGTACACTTGCGAGAAGGATCCAGGATCATCTTTACTATGTAGACGCTGGACTTCTTTATACACCCATCGGTAAGCACGTTGGACTGTACCATAGCTATGATCCTAAGGCGGTTTCCTTCTTTGTATTAGCTCATGTGCCCCCAAATCCGCGAGGAGGTGATTTCTATACAACTTCACTTTTTGAGTTCAGGTCCGTTTAGAAGTTAGGATAGGTGTTAGTTTAAGGGTTAGGGTTATAGTAAGGACTAGTGTAAAATATGAAAGGAAGTAGAAGAGTACTGTTAAAGTGGCCATTACAGGGCCACTTATGAAAGAAGATGAAAAAGAAGCCTACCCATCCTGCGCAGCCTATTGCATTAGGGTTTGCACCCCAAAGCTCAAACACTTATGTGTGAGTGTGTAGATAGGTAGATAGATAGATAGATAGATAGATAGATAGATAGATAGATAGATAGATAGATAGATACACAGAAGACAGACACACTCTTATAAATAAATGTAAAAAAATATTTTAAAATGTATTAAAACGTGGACAGTGACAGTAGAGCAGTGGACACGTCAGTAGAGCAGAAGTTGGTTCCAGTAGGACAGTGATGATATCAGTCAGTAGAGCAAAGGATGTGTCAGTAGGGCAGTAGTTGGTGTGAGTAGGACAGTGGATAGTGTCAGTAGGGCTGAGGCTGATGGCAGTCAGTAGAGCAGTAGACATGTCAGTAGAGCATAGGTTGGTTCCCGTAGGACAGTGATGATATCAATCAGTAGAGCAATGGATTTGTTAGTAGGGCAGTAGTTGGTGTCAGTAGGACAGTGGATGGTGTCAGTAGGGCAGAGGTTGGTGGCAGTAGTTTTTTATTTTTATAACAATATCATTTTTTTACAACTTTTTGGGAGCCCTGTTGGGAGGCTTTGGTGAAATATCAGAGGTCTAAACAGACCCCTGATGCCTCACTTTTGAGACAGAGAAATGGACTGAGGACAGAGATTCCCCAGTCCCTTCCTCTGCAGCCTCAGCTGCACTAGACAGTGAATAATTGGGAAGTGCTCTGTGCTGAGCAGCTTCCTGTTCATTCACAAACTGAAGCATAGTAAATCGTGTTTACTATACTTCAGTTATGAATGAACACAGGAGTGACTGGTACTGATCACTCACTGTGTTCATTTAGAAAAGGCAGCGACCATTAAATTACATATTTACCTGCCTCTTCTCCCGATCACCATCCTAAAACATCCCCATCGCAGCAGGTGGCAGGAGAGGAGAGAAGGGAAGCCGGCAGAGCTGTGAGGAGCCACATCCCAGTCTAAATAATGTGTCAGGGTTTCAGGTGGCCCGAAACTCGAACGCATGATTCAAAACCTGGACTTTCGGGGCGAATCCTGGACAGGTGGCAACACGCAATCTCCCCCAGCACCTGGCATGGCCGGATATTCTACTTGGGCTTGGGGACTGGGTACAGTGCTAGTTCTACAGGAGGATCCACCTGAGCTGAGAGCCCATTAATGTCCCATCCTCCTGGGGACCAAGCTGGGCAATGGGTTCACCACAGAATTTCCTTACAATTAATTTAAAGCCTCAGGCAGATTGATGTAGATAAAGCTGGGACTTTAATGTGATTGTCGGAAGCCGCGGTGCGGTAGATCACTCATGCATGCATGCAAAAGTGGTTAACTAGTCCCTTTTCTGTCCCCAGGTCCTTAGCTGAACGATGCAACCTGGGAAGTTTTTTTTTTCTTTTAATAAATGCAGAGTGGGGGCCCCCAGAATTTGTAAGTCCGACCCCTCTCTCTGTCGCCCAGTTCCCCTCCTGAATTGGCAGGGCTGTGCAGAGAAATGCACATGGGGTGATTAGTGTGCTCAGGCACACCCAGCACACTCCATGCACACGCCTATGCTATCCATACATAACTTTTCAGTGGCCCATGCCTTGAAAGACCATCACTAAACTGCTACAGATATTCAACCCTTCTGGCAGGGTCAAATACCTGCTCCCCTCATCAAATGCAGTGACGCCCCCCATTCGCCTGTGTATACTGTAGGCATTGTGGTTGCTGGGACACTCTTTAATTTTACCTTGTTTTTGATGCTGAAAGTCTAGTTAAAGATGACTTCCGCCTCCCCCCCATGTAAAAATGATAAGTCAGCAGCTACAAATACTGTAGCTGCTAACTTTTAATATTAGGACTTACCTTTCCAAGGTTCTCACAATGTCGGCACCCCAGCCGATTTTCAGATTGGCTTTTGGGTGCTGCCACCGCCATTTATGGTAAGAGAAACCAGCAATGAAGCCTTTTGGCTTCACAGCCGGTTCAGTACTGAGCACTGAGCACTGAGCAGTACTGAGTATGTGAAGTGTGTTGAGTTTTCTAACTGGTCTGACGGCGGAGGAGAGGGCCGAACTTCCGAGGGGCGGTACTGCTGTGCAGTCTCCTGGAAGTGGGTAGGAGGACCTGTCAAAAACCCATTCCACCCTCCCCCTTAGAAGGTGCCAAACGTGACATCGAAGGGGGGAAAGCAGATAAGCGGAGGTTCCACTTTTGGCCCCGAAAGCTGTCAGCCCAAAGCTGTCATCAATGAAATGCAACCTACAGTATGAATCTATTCAAGTTTTGCTTCTATAAACCCCTGGGTGGAGCACTCAGAGGTAACTCATGCAACCAACATCCAGGCTCCATTCAGACACTGCCCCTAGCAGGAATTGAGCCTTGCAACCTAACACTGCAAAGTTAAGCCCTAACCACTTAGCGTCCATGCAGTTCTGTGTACACTGTGTCTCTAGAATAACATTTAGTAGTAAAAAAAGGCAGGGCAAGAAAGTAAAAAAACACATAGCACAGCACATCTGGAAATGTGTACAGTAGACTTTCATCAGCATATTTTCTGCCAATCTGATGCAAGTAATGAAATACTTGCATGGTTAAACTTTATTGAAAAATTGCAGCTCAGTTCCCTTTCCAATTCTGTGTAACTGTATTATGTCAGGTAAAACAATCTACTGTATATACTATATTTAACTTGTGTTGGATAGTCTATATGCTATTTAATATGTGCTTGACACAGCACCGCCTGAATATGTTGCCATCATTGAGGCAATTTAAACATTCATAACTGTTCTGGACAGGAGATACTGAGCCAATTCACTGGCGCAGAGCATGCTTGTTGCCTATGAACTGTGGGCCTATAGTTTCAAACTCCTCAGGGTGCATTGCAGAATTCCGATAGGCTGTGTTTTAGTGATGTTACTGGTCTCTAGTGAGTGGATAGGCTGCATTTTTCGTTATTTCACTAGTTTCTAAATAATGGATTGACTGTATTCTCAATGGTGTCACTGGTCTCTTGAGAATGGATGGCCTACATTCTCAGTGATGTCACTGGTCATAGGCTGCATTCTCTGCGATGTCACTGGTCATAGGCTGCATTCTCGGTGATGTCACTGGTCATAGGCTGCATTCTCTGCGATGTCACTGGTCATAGGCTGCATTCTCAGCGATGTTACTGGTCATAGGCTGCATTCTCAGTGATGTCACTGGTCATAGGCTGCATTCTCAGTGATGTCACTGGTCATAGGCTGCATTCTCAGTGATGTCACTGGTCATAGGCGGCATTCTCAGTGATGTCACTGGTCATAGGCTGCATTCTCAGTGATGTCACTGGTCATAGGCGGCATTCTCAGCGATGTTACTGGTCATAGGCTGCATTCTCGGTGATGTCACTGGTCATAGGCTGCATTCTCAGTGATGTTACTGGTCATAGGCTGCATTCTCAGTGATGTCACTGGTCATAGGCTGCATTCTCAGTGATGTTACTGGTCATAGGCTGCATTCTCAGTGATGTCACTGGTCATAGGCTAAAAAATAAAAGTGTAAATATTACGCTTGTGAAAAGAATAAAGTAACTCTGTGGCAACACTCACATGTGAGATATACACAAACAAAACAATAAATAAATAAATCGTGTCGCACTAAAGTAGCTGGATTATAAACGGTGCGTGTTTTTTTCTGTCAAGTGAACTGGAACTTTTTAAGCTCAGTGTGCATGGAGCTTAACTTTTTTTCTCTCCCTCTGTCCCTATGATCCTGGAGTCTGTATATTTTTTTCATCTCATCTTCATTTTTATTTATTAGCTTAGTTTTATCTTTTAGATTTAGCAGGGATTCTGTGAGCTATGTTGTATTTGTATCTGCTAATAGTTTTATTGTATTTTTAGCGAAATATAGTTTTAATACTTTTTTTTGGGGGGCCCTGTCAAATAGTCTGTACGGGGCCCCGCGATTTCTGTCAGCAGCCCTGCCCATGAGCATGTGTCTTTGTGACGACAAACATATGTGTGACATCAAAAAAGTCATAGGCTGCATTCTCAGTGATGTCAGTGGCCTCTAGAGAATGGACAGCCTACAACTTAGTGATGTTGCTGATTTCTAGTGAATGGATAGGCTGCACTTTTAGTGATGTCATTGGTCTCTAGTAAATGGATAGGCTGCATTTATAATGTCATGACTGGTCCCTAGTGAATGCATTTGGTGATGTCACCAGTATCAAGTGAATGGATAAATAGCATTCTCAGCTATTTCACCCATTTCTAATAATGGATAAACTGAATTCTGAGTGATGTCACTGGTTTTTAGTGAATGGATAGGCTGCTCTCTCAGTGATGTCATCAGTGTCTAGTGAATCAATAAGCTGCCTTCTCAAAGATGCTATTGCTCTCTAGTGAATGGATAGGTGATATTGATGGTGAAGTCACTAGTCTCTAGTACTAGATGGACTGATCAGCTACATTGTCAGTGATGTCACCGGTCTCTAGTAAATGGATAAACTTTTTTTCTCAGCATTGTCACTATTTTGCAGTACCTGCCTCCTCCGTGATGTCTCTCTTATGAATAAATTACATTCTCAGTGATGTTACTAGTTTCTAGTTAATGGATAGACTGCATTTTTATTCATGTCACTGGTCTCTAATGAATAATTAAGCCTAGTACACATAATGGGAATATTGGACAATAAAAAATGCATTCTGATTGTAAAAGAACCCCTTCCCACACTCCGCTTGAGTGCTTCCGTCAATATATTGCTTCCTCCAGTTTGAACATTGGTATCAGATATTATAGCCGCCTATTGCAGCCAAGAACTAGGCATGACTCGTTTGGCTGCAAAGCTGCAACTTATTTAATTGAACAAACTTACACACAATAAATACACCACAGGAGGGCACTTCCTTCCTGATTATATTACCCTAACCATACAAACTATAACCAGGAATGTAATTACAACAACTGACATATACTATAAACATTACGTTAATTAGTCATCTGGATGACTCAGAGGTCTCATTTCAGGTCAGACTTGCCAACTTCCATCTCAGAAGGTACAATACACACAGGGCTGGTGCAAGGATTTTTGGCACCCTAGGCGAAACCTAATTTTGCCCCCCCTTTGGCTCCGCCCCTGACTCCACCCCCTTTGACTTGTCCATGTATGCGATGGAGGTGGCGGAGGTGGAGATTCTTGCAGCGCCTCTCTACCTATTTAGCTGTATTCCACAGGCCTGCACCTGTGCCTCTGGACCCGGCCTAAAGTCAAATAATGGCAGCACGGGCTCGCTTTCTAATGTCAGCCGTGGTCCGTAGGTATATGGACAGGCTGGGGTAGTATATGGACAGGCTGGGGTAGTATATGGATAGGCTGGGGTAGTATATGCCTAGTGGTAGAGCCGGTCCTGAATACACATTAACTTAAATATAAACACAGAAGGGGCATGGTTTGACCTCGCGGGAAGATGGCAGCCTAGATCCAAAGCTCCCGCCACCACAGGTCCTTATCAGCACCTTTCGGAGGTAACAAACGCGCTACAGCAAAACACAGGGCAATGGGAATGGCATCACAAAACTCCTCTGCTTCCCCCGTTAACCTAACGGCAGCATGAGCCAGACTCTGCCGGAGCTTTTTCGGTCCAAGAGAAACAACATGGCGCCACCGCGCCAGGGTCTCACACAGGCCGCACAGCCCATGCCTGCTGGAGTTTCACTCACGTCGATCGGATCGGGCACTGGGCAAAGCGATAGCTCTCCCCAACCGCTCCTGGGGCTTCAGGACTTCAAACTGATAGCGGCGGATATAAAGGAGACTCTTGTCCGCGGCCATAGCAGACCTGTGGCTAGACATCCACATGCTGGCGGATAGAGTCCAGGATGTGGAGAAGACGACCTCTCAGCATGACAATGTCCTCCGCCGGGTGACACACAAACTGGACACCCACACCCTGCAGATGAGGGACCTCCAGCGGCACGTGGAGGACCTCGACAACAGGGGCAGGCGTCACAACCTACGGATCCATGGCCTGCCGGAGATGATAGGGGCGGCTCAGCTCGCTCAGACGGTGACCGGCTTGTTCAATGATCTGTTAGATCGCCCGGCACACATGGCCATCACTATGGAGAGGATCCACAGAGCCCTGAGGCCTAGGGGGAGGGAGTCTGATCCCCCCAGGGACGTCATCTGCTGTATTGTAGATTTCAAGCTAAAAGAGGATATACTAAGAAAGGCCAGGAACAAGACCCGGATCACACACGGGGGGGCAGAGATCCAAATCTATCAGGACCTCTCGGCCATCACGCTTCAGCACCGTAGAGACCTCAGGCCACTATTAGACACGCTGCGCTCCAGGAACATCCCGTATCACTGGAAGTTTCCTTTCTGCCTCACCGGTTCCACGCAGGGCCGCAATGCGTGGCTGAGAGTCCCGAAGGAATTAGAGGCCTTCTGCGACACCCTGGGAATCCCTGTTGTGGAAGTACCCAATTGGTACGCGGAGTTCTGAGGAGCCCCAGCAAAACGAGCGACGGGACGGGAAGTCCCCATGGAGACCCAGGAGATAAGATATCGCCGCCAGACATCAGACACCGACAGCAGGCGTACAACCCGGCGCAAGCCCCACCAAAGCCCCGCATCCACGGAGAGCCATATGTGACAACTAGCACAGCGGTACATGCACCTGGTACCATTGAGGTTTGAAGGAAAACGTTGATAAAGTGTTTTTGGATTTGTTTCCATTGTTCCGTTTATACTAAATATTGTTTGCCGCCAAACTGGAAGTTTGATCCCATTCAGCTCCAGCTAATACGCCCAGACCACGGTAAGCCCGTCCGTTACAGCTAGGTAATCTCCTTGCTCTTACACTAGATGGTTGGGCTGCGAACAAAACTCTCATGCCTTGAGACTTGCCTCTAAGTATTATATGCACTTCTCTGACTATTTTGATTCCTGAATTTCTAGTAAGACCTGAGAAATATATCTATAGGATATCACAATCCTGCCAGGGGCGCCCAGCTCCCGGATGAACATGCGGTCCACACTATGCAGTCCGATGCACCATTTAGAGAGCAAAGGCAAGCGTTACATGGGAGGTGATCCACCCCTACATACTTTGTAGGAGGGAACAAGTTCAAAGAGCCCCGCTCCACATGACTCCTCAGTCTGTTAAATACTTGCATGTTTAAACGTTACGATAAGAATAGGCTCTTGGAAACTGTAGACATGCTTAACATATCTCTCCCACCCCCGAGGGTAGAAGCGGTGTGGCCCGCACGGGAAGTACCCCTACACACAGGTACAATTGACCCCGCACATTGGGTCCAGGAAGGGCTGGATGGATAGAGAGGCATAGGTATGTGTGAGTGGAAGGAGCGGCCTCATAGCGGTCTGGAGGTAGGCTCCCCTCCCCGTGACAGACGGAACCCCGCAGCGGTAGTGGGGGGGGATCAAGGGGGGCACCCCTCCCCCAGAGCATGCTATCACGTGGAGTCTTTTACCATCTCTGCCACACTAAGAGTGCCCTCTGACACCCCCTTCACTATGCAGTGCTGACAGTGCTTGAGGTCTAACTACCGACCTCTCAATACCAACTACACCTATAGACCACGAAAACGGGGTTGCATTTGCTTCAGGAGCAGACAAAGGGACCCATTCACAGCCCGGTCCACATAGAGCAAGGGACGACGCGGACGCCTTCCCCCCGTATGCTATGGTGTGTCTCACAGCTGAGGACAGGTTACAGGAGAAACACACCCCATAGACAATAAGGGCACTGTCCACCTAACCCGGGATACGGCTCGTGACCTCGACATACAGCCTAGTGGGGAGCTCCCGAGAACGGACACAACCCCAGAAGACCCCAGACTTCAGACACATTTAAATGTGTGATTTGACGAGATCTGACACTTACACGATTTGCACAAACCGAAGGGAACTCGACCACTCCAACAAGCAGACACTTAGAGATACTAAGATTTCCCCACTAACCAATAGGCAGCACCGACACAAACGGTGTGACGCTACCTACTTAGGAAAGGAATCTCACAGTGGTTAAAATATGCACATTTGGATACTGGGCAAGATTTGGGTTAAAACGTTAATGTTGTGATGTTCACGGTTCATAATAGAGTTAATGTGTTTATGCGGCTTATTCATGGTTTGCAACTTCTTATCCTATGGTGGGGCAGGAACAAGCACACTGGAGATGAACTTGAGGCACAGTGCCCTATCTCCACCTCCATGCGGGCCACACATATCCTCTGAATAGAGGTATATAGGCTTTGCCCAGTGTTGAGGCTGAACTCATTTACCTGGGCCGTACAGAGATCATTAGAATCCTCCACCTGCCCATAACTGTAGACCTGTAGTGGTGGGCGGTTGGATGTCGATTTCCTATCCTTCCTGCCAGGACTTTACCAACCCACACATGGTGACACGGAACAATGTTGACATCAGCAGCACCCGTTCATTGAATACGACTACTCCCGATTACTTCGGGACTGATGGGTAGGACCCATCCCGTACAACATTTGACATTTTAGGAAAACCCGGCTACCCCCCCAGCCCATCTGAGCTCCGCTCGGACACTCGAAACTCACATACACTCTGACCATCTTTCCTCTCAACTAGCTCCTTTAAATACACACCAGCTGAATATGACACACTCTACAACACTTAAGCCACCCCCTCAACTTAAGCTATACTCTCTTAACATTAGGGGGCTCAATACCCCGGAAAAATGCTCCAAACTCCTCATGACCCTACAACGGACAAAAGCGAACGTGGTGTTTCTCCAGGAAACTCACTTCCGTTCAGATTGTGTCCCCAAACTCCATAGCATATTCTATCCTTTGGTCTATCACGCCTCAAATGAAGACTCAAAATCCAAAGGGGTCTCAATCCTGATCTCCAGAAATTGCCCAATCCAAATCCAGGATACCTTGAGGGACAGGTTAAGCAGATTCCTGTTCCTCAACGGATCTGTATATGGCAGACCTATCACGCTAGCCAACCACTATAGACCTAATAAACTTCAAGTACCTTTCTTTAGGGACACTCTACAACTACTCACATCGTTTCAAACCGGACTGGTGATTGCTGGAGGGGACTTCAACTTGCCCCTTACCCCGGCACAGGATACATCAACAGGCATATCCTCCATTACCTACAGGGCCTTGAAAACGATCAGATCACTGCTAAGCGAGCTGACCCTCCACGACATATGGCGTACGCTAAACCCAAACGCCAAAGAATTTACCTTTTTTTCTCGACCCCATAACCGCTACACCAGGATTGACTACTTCCTCACACAAGCCGACTTAACATGTCTCACAAATGCGTCAATTGATCCCATGCTCCTCTCCGACCACAATCCTATTTCCATGACCCTGAACCTCCAGACAGACATAGCAGATCTAATATATGGAGGCTAGATAATTCCCTTCTCTCAGATCCCGAAACCCTAAATAACATACAAACTCGACTGAGGCAATACTTTCAAGAGAACGGATTTGCTGAGACCTCCCTGAACACACAATGGGCGGCACACAAATGTGTGATCAGAGGTGAGCTCATAGCCATTGCAGCTAGACGTAAGAAAACAGACAGGCACACATTAATGAGTTATCGGCCATGATCCGCTCCCTGGAAAGTAAACATAAACAATCATTAGCATCCCAAACCCTGTTCGAACTCCTGAAGACCAGAGAAGAGCTCCTGGAAGTGCTAGAGAAATCAATAAAACGCAAATACACTCTCACACATAAACTGTTTTATGAGCACGGTAACAAAGCAGGGAAGCTTTTGGCCAGAGCCCTTCAAGCTAAAAAAGCAGCAAGCACGATACACTACATTACGGACCCCAAAGGCAGTAAACTAGTCACCTCGGAAGACATAGCGGCACAATTTGTTACTTACTACTCCAAACTATATAACCTATCCCCCCCTTACACTCCCCAGAGGTGCAAAAAAAGAGAGGAGACTCTCAACAACTTTCTAGAACTGTACAACCCAAAACCCATCTCTGCGGAGGAACAGGCAGACTTAAACCGTCCCATTGGCCTGGAGGAAACCAAGAAAGTGCTACAACAACTAAAGACAGGCAAGAGCCCAGGCCCAGACAGTCTCACTCTGGGATATTATAAAACCTTTGCAGATGTTGTACTCCCACATTTTGTGCAAACGTTTAATTCGCTGGCGACCTCACCGGACATCAGTAGGGAGATGTTTGAAGCCCACATAACAGTGATCCCAAAGGGAGATAAAGACCCAGCCTTGGTCTCAAACTATAGGCCCATATCCCTTCTAAATGTGGACCTGAAGCTGAATGCCAAGCTCCTAGCCAATAGAATACTCCATATTCTTCCCAATCTAGTCTCCATGGATCAGGTAGGCTTTATACCTGGCCTGGAGGCTAGGGACAATACTATAAAGGCCATACACATCCATCACTGGCTCTCCACATCCTCTACACCTGGCTTTTTTCTTTCCCTTGATGCAGGCCTTCGACAGGGTAGCATAGGACTACATGACAGCGGCCCTAAGGGCAATGGGATTCCACGGTCGTATCCTCCAATTTATTCTAGCTCTATACTCTTGCCTGTCCACACGGGTACGAGTAAACGGACACCTGTCGGACGCCTTCTCTGTCACCAACGGAACTCGCCAGGGATGCCCCCTGTCCCCCCTCATTTTTATACTCACCCTAGAACCATTCCTCCGCAGACTTAGGGTGAACCCAGATATTAAAGGAATTGAAATTAGGAACAGAAAATATAAACTTGCCGCATATGCAGATGACATACTGCTCTTCCTGTCAGACCCTGCTACTACCATCCCCAACTTGTTAAAGGACCTCGCCCTGTTAAGGAGTTGGCACATCTCCAAATACACTTGGCCAAGTCCAAAGCCTTGAATGTCTCCCTTCCAGAGCCTCTCGTCACGTAATGCCAGGCAAATTTCCCCTTCGGCTGGGAACCACATAATATCACCTACCTAGGCATCAAACTCTCCAGGAATCTCGCAGACCTTTATACCGACAACTACCTGCACATCTTAAAAACCATCCAACAGGACCTCCACAAATGGCATAAAAACTCCGTCTTGTGATTTGGAAGGGCGGCAATCATCAAAATGAACGTTCTACCCCGACTCCTCTACCTCTTCCAAACCATACCGATTCATCTTCCTCAATGCTTCTTTACCACCTTTCGGCGTTTTTGCAGTAATTATCTATGGTCCCGAAAACGCCCACGCTTAAGTTGGGCTAAACTAACCACCCCCTAAATTGAAGGGCGGAATGGGTCTCCCGGACCTGTACCGGTACCACTGGGCTTGCCAGCTAGCAAGGGTGGTGGATTGGCATGTAAACAAGCCACAAAAGACTGGATAGCTTTGGAAGAGTCCTTCTCCCCAATCCCCCTAAACCTCCTGCCATGGATCAAACAACACCTCACCCCTGGTGAAAGCTCTATGCACCCCCTCACGGCTCCAACGCTACTCACTTTTAGAACTGCGTGCAAGCAGTTGAAAATTGCCACATCCCCAGGCCCCCTGACCCCACTTAGGGGAAATCCTGAGCTCCCACCAGGAGTGCTGGAACATAGAGTTTTCGACACTCCACACTCAAACGTGTTGAGGGCAGAATCCTTTTTTGACAAAGGTGAGCTTCTGCAATTCCAAACTCTGACATCCCATTTCCCCAATCTTAACATTCCGTTCTTTCAATACTTACAAATAAGGCATTATCTGAACACCGTCAAACCGCTATCGAGGTGGTGCAGGGATCGGACACCCTTTGAGGCGTTGTGTACGAGATCAGAACCTGAAAGGCATATAATCTCAGAGATATACCTCATGCTATTTGCTGATTGCGACCCCAAAGATAATGTGACGAGTAAAAGGTGGGAATCAGAACTCTCACTGGATCTTTCGACAGAGGACTAGGAGCACATCTACACACACATTCACAAGGGCTCGATTAATGCCTCCACACAAGAAAACAACTTCAAAATTTATTCAAGGTGGTACAGAACCCCAGATAAATTACACAGGTGCTACCCCAACGTATCCCCTATGTGCTGGAGATGTGGCGGAGCGACAGGGTCAATGATTCACATCTGGTGGGAATGCCCCCTGCTACAACCGTTCTGGTCGGAAATACATCGCCTTATCACCCAGATCACTACATACACCCCGGAATACACACCGGCCCAGTATCTCCTGCCCCACACATCCCTACCTCAATCAGCATACTCCAAATGCCTGACCCTACATCTCATTAATGCGGCCAAACGGTGCATCCCACGAAACTGGAACAAGAATTCCCCTCCGACCATTACAGATTGGATCAGACAGGTGCAACAGGTCTCTGACATGGAAGACTTGATCCACCCATCCAATGACACCCCCGGCAAATTTCACAAAATTTGGGCATGCTGGAGACATTTTACAGAATCGCAGGAATTCTATGACTTAACCAAACGCGACACTCTGCACCCCGCCCACTGAACACCCTAAGAACGACTTCACCTTAGGGAAATTCAATCAAAAACGGTGAAGGCATGCCCACTTTTTTGGCTCAACACCCTACACAAGTGTACAGCCCTGGTTTGCATGGATAGTGGGGGCCTGCTCTGAGCGCTCACTGGTCATGGTTCTCCTCTCACGCACCCGCCCACAGTGAGTACCCATTAGGGGTGGGCGGCTGCGAGGAAGGAGAGCCGAATCTCTCACTATATTACCTAGGGAAGACCCCAAACTGTTAATCATCAATATTGTAACAAATGTGGGGGTAGTGGAATTATTATAGATACTCATTACGCCACAATGACTACTTATGTGCCTGATAAATCACCCACAAAGAAATGTAATTGTAAATGTAAATGTATACTTACAAATGTTATTGTTATCAGTTGCGAACGTTGTAAACTGAAAAAGCTTAATACTGAACAAGACGCTTTACATGGACTCTCCTAGTCCACGTGTTCATGTTATACTCTCTTAGCTATACCCCTGCGTGGGCGAATATTTGTCAAGATGTTATGCTTTCAAATAAAACTTTTTGGAACAAAAAAAAATATATAAACACAGAACACCTTCAGACAATAGCAGGAGACCTCAGTAGCAGACTGTCTGTGTCCTACATTGAACAGAGGCCAATGTGACCAGCCCTTTCAATTAAAGTGTTTGTTAAGCCACTTGTATAAAAAGTTCCCATCCACTCTGTATTATAACAAGAAGTTGCCCTGTGTCCGTGTTATAACATATATATACTTCTCTGTATAGATAATACACCTTCTTACTAGGATCAATTGTCGTTTTTCAGCTTTTCTCTCTCAGCTCAGAATTCCTGAGGATGGGGCTGAGCACTGCTGCTGATGTCAGCTGGAGAGAGAGCCCTGCTGTGTTATCTATATAGATAAGAATATTTCTGATATAACACTGACACAAGAAATATATTCTTCTAATACAGAGGAAATAGGAGCTTTTAGGAGTTAATTATGAGAGCAGAGAGGAGAAGCTACAAGAGGAAGAGGGAGGGGGAGGAGGGGGAGTTGAAGACAGGCACACAGGAGATAGGAGAGCTGGCAGTGACATAGCATGCATAGACCACGGGGACTCAAGTTAAAATATATACAGGGGGAGTCAGCACTCAGGGGAAGTCATGACCTGGCATTATCAAACAGGTATATCAGGGGATACAGAGGGATAATTTAAAAAGCAAAAGCACCATGCTGCTAATTGCAAATTAACTGGTTCCGAACCGGCTCGCGTACATTTACTGCTGCAGTGTGGCTCTATTCTGCAAATCGCCGTCCATAAACCGCGGCTTTCGTATGCGCAGCTAGCGGGCGGGAGCACACCGACGCGCTCTCATGATCGCTGCACTCTGCAGGAGTGTGCCCGCGGCTCGGGTGAGCCGTGATGACCTGGCAGATAGAAAGAACGGGGAACCGCCGATGTAAACACGGCGGTTCCCCGCTCTGTCAGTGGGCATTTAAAAGATCTACTGATCCGTCACTGGGATTAGTTAGATCTCTTATGCCCATGGTAGCCCACCCCCCTCAGAGTTAGAACACTCCCAGGGAACACAGTTAACCCCTTCACTGCCCCCTGCAGGTTAACCCCTTCACTGCCAATGACATTTATACAGTAATCAGTGGATATTTACATTTCTGATCGCTGTATAAATGACATTGGTCCCAAAAAAGTGTCAACAATGTTTGACATTTTCGGTCCGTCCCAATATCAAACTCCTGATAAAAATCGCAGATCGCCGCCATTACCAGTAAAAAAAAAAAATGTAAAAACGGTAGAAATTAATTCTCATGGTTTGTAAACGCGGCAACTTTTGCGCAAACCAATCAATAAACGCGGATTACGATTTTTTTTACCAAAAAATATGAGGAAAAATATAAATCGGCCAAAACCGATGAATAAATTAGTCTTTTTATATATTTTTTGGGATTTGTATTTTAGCAAAAAGTAAGAAATATTTTTTTTTTGCAAAATTGTCGCTCTTTTTTGTTTATAGCGGTGATCAGAAATGACGCAGAGGCGATCAAATACCACCAAAAATGTGTACAAGAATACATTTTGGCCTAAACTGATGAATACATTTGTTTTTTTATATATATATTTTTATATGTATTATAGCAAAAAGTAAAAAATATTGTTTTTTTTTTTTCAAAATTGTCACTCTTTTTTTGTTTATAACGCAAAAAAGTAAAAACTGCAGAGGTGATCAAATACCACCAAAAGAAAGCTCTATTTGTGGGAAAAAAAGGACGCAAATTTCACTTGGGTACAACGTCACACAACCGCGCAATTGTCAGTTAAATCGACGCAGTGGCGAATCGCAAAAAGTGCTCTGGTCCTAACATGGGAAATCCTTCCGGGGCTGAAGTGGTTAAAGAGACAGGAGCAGCATTTTTTTGGGGGTTAACAAAAGCTTTAACATGTATAGTTCTGAATTAAACAAACCAGGAATAGTCTTTATATATTTCCTGGGAGATATCGTGGATAAATATTACTAACACATTTGAAGTAATCCAAACCACATTCTCAGTGTCCATTAAGTAGTTGTTCATCACTTTCTCGATCACCTTGTGCCCCTAATAGACACAGGGCGACTTAAGACACATAAGAGGGGCATGGGGAGCTGAAAAAAAGGTTCCCTTAACAAACCAGGGCCCTTAGTCAATAGACAAGAGGCTAACATTCAGTCCCCTCCAAAAGCCTCTGTCACGGGTGAGTCTATCACACTGCTAGTCCGATAATCTATGCCTTAGTACACAGCTTTCGAGAGTCGATCACGACAGTCCATGCAAAAATATCCGAAGGGACAAACACAAAAATCTTTCTCGTGAGATAACAGAACAAAACATTTTTGTGTAATTAGTATAGTATTTGTATGAAACAAATCGAGTGAAATAGACCAGGGGTCCCCAACCTATGGGCTGCGGCCCAACACCGGGCTGTGGAATCCCTATAGCAGGGCCGTTCCACGGAGCAGACTGTCAGCAGTGTGGGCGGCCGAAGAGAGATGACATCATCTCTCATTGTCCACACCGCTGTTTTCTTAAAGGGCCGCGAAGGCTGCTCTTCACAGGACTGCAGCCACGGCCTATGAAAGACAGTGAGAGTGACGTCACCTCTCCCTGCCCGCAACAGTTTCCCCGGGATCCGTGCTGAGGACAGCCTGTGGAGAGCCTGAGGACAGCTGCCACCACATCTGGTGGCAGCTAACAGTGACAATCTGCATCTGGTGGCAGGCAACATGGTATCCTCATCAGGTGGCAGGCAATGGCAAGTGGCATCTTCATCTGGTGGCAGGCAAGTGGCATCCTCATCTGGTGGCAGGCAAGTGGTATCCTCATCTGGTGGCAGGCAGCGTGGCAAGTGACAATACTCATCAGGTGGCAGGCAATGTGGCATCTTCATCAGGTGGCAGGCAGCGTGGCAAGTGACAATCTGCATCTGGTGGCAGGCGACGTGGCATCCACATCTGGTGGCAGGCAAGTGGCATCCTCATCTGGTGGCAGGCAAGTGGCCTCCTCATCTGGTGGCAGGTAATGGCAAGTGGCATACTCATCTGGTGGCAGGCAATGGCAAGTGGCATCCTCATCTGGTGGCAGGCAGCGTGGCAAGTGACAATCCTCATCAGGTGGCAGGCGACATGGCATCCTCATTAGGTGGCAGGCAACATGGCATCCTCATCAGGTGGCAGGCAGCGTTTCAAGTGACAATCTGCATCTGGTGGCAGGCGACGTGGTAAGTGACATGCTTGGGGCTCCCACTGATTCTGAATTATGGTGAGTTGAATGATTTCATTTATATTACAATGTAATAATAGAAATGCGCTTCAATCATCCTGACACCATAACAACCATAGTGCTGGGATGATTGAAGCGCTAACACCAGCCATTGCCCCAACAAATCGCCCTTGAAAAACCGCTTACCCCTTGCGCAACAAACCCGCTGCAGAACCCCCCCACAATTTTCTTCCACGCAGCCGGTCCCTGGTGTCAAAAAGGTTGGGGACCGCTGAACTAGACCACGCATGCTCGGAAACAAAAGAATACATTACAATGCAATACATTACATCACTTGTGACTCATTTTCAATAAGAGACCGGCATGCAAAAAAAAAAATGAACGACCGTTCGGCTTATATACTCATCATGTTTACTAGGCATTAGGCTCAGTGATGTAATTAATCTCTAATAATAGGTAGGTTGCATTCCCAGTGATGTCATTGTTCTCAAGTGAATAGATAGGATACATTCTCAGTGATGTAACTGGTCGTTAGTAAAAGGATAGGCTTCTTTCCCTGCATCTGTGTCCAGTGAATTGATTCATCAAAACCAAGCAAATACGAGATCCATTTCTTTATCTAAATGCCTTTGGTAACTGATCTGGGTGTTTCCTTTGCTGCCACTTTAAGACTGACACACAGAACTACACAGTGACATCACAATCTTCTACTTTGTATTGCATTTATTTTGTTCCATGTAGGGTCACATGCACTTCACTAACATCTGCTAAAACGCCCCAGCGAGGTTTCAGGTGATCCCACAGGCCAGCAGTCATGTTCAGCACAAGCTAAATTTTCTCTATACGAATATACATGACAACCGTCAACAGATGTATTTTCAATAGACACAGTGCAAACCAATGCCAAGCTGATTAGCTCTGCTGTGCCGAAAGGAACCCATAAAGCATTTCCTCAGAGTCTCTGGTTTCTGTGTAATTTAATTTTATTTGGAAAATGTCTTGTACGTGTGCTTATAAATTAAAAAAAGTATATATATATATATATATATATATATATATATATATAATATACAGTATATACACACTCACTATATATATTTATTTATATATATATATATATATTTGCACTACATGAAACATGGGTGGTAGGTGCCCGCACTCTTCGCCAGGCATTGCCTTGGTGCTTCATTACATACAGCAGGACTATTACAGTCACATAGTTACATACAGCAGGACTGAATTAACAGTGAGCACTTCATCGGGACGTTCACAGCAGGTGAGACAAACATTCATGTTTTTGATTTTATTTTTTAGGTCCAATGCCACTTACCCCCATTATCTTTCAGTGTTGACACCCACACCAAATGACACCCTGAACTAGCATATATAAAACAAGTGTCACCCATATACCTAATAATATTAAGTCACGTCCCAGATAGCAAGCAATTGTGCTGCAAGTTTGAAAATGACTTACTAAGCTGTTGCTAGAATTGCCAAGATTCACAAGTTTGTTGCGCAGTTGCAGCAAGTCCTCATTGCATGAATCCAGATCAACTTTCTTTGCAAACATTCTGCAAGTCTGCTGCAAGTTCGGGATCGGTTATGTTGTGCAATAGTCATCCCACCACAGGCGTCACTGTGGCTGAATTGTCATGCTGTAGACTTGCAGAGCTCTTGCTGTAGACTCACCACTGCAACTTTGCTCTTACTAGAGACTTGCAACACAAATTTGCTACAAATTGGAAAAGTGTCAACTAGAACTTGTGCTTCAAGTCCTCTGCAAGTGTACAACTTGCCAGTGAAAATGTGCAGCAAGTTAACAGACTTACAGTTCAACACTGCCACACATTTGTGGCAACTTATCCTTGCTATCTGGGATATTGCCACATACACCAGTCACAGTAAAAAGCAAACACTTATAACAGGCAACATTTCAGCTGCCAACGCATTTCGAAAAGCAAAAGGCCAGAACCAATCAGGTAAGTGTGCACTTCTTGTAGGGCCACAGATAATTTTTTTCTCCTGGGGGGGGGGTCGGCACTGGGCACTGAGAGAATAATCTTTAGGCAGAGCGCGCAGCAGCAAATTGTGGGTGTAACAAAATTGCTCTAACAATTAAAACTTGAGTGTGCTGACTTAGTACATAATAACATTTGCAACAATCCTTGTACCCAAAAAAATGTCCTTTAATTACTGTGCCACAAGCAGACGTATAACAGATAAATATAAAAGTTTTACCCAAGCTCAACCGCTATATTTTATATCCAGGAGATGGAGTCCGGTGCTCTGGCTGGGGCATTCAACTCCCAAGGTAGTGCATATCAATAAGATTAAAGCCGGTGACTTGGAGTGGCTACATGTATAAAACATGATACAAAATATGCTAATGCATTTTGGCTTTTGCAGCCTTCCTCTTAGCATACAGAAATGGTTAAAATATACATCATGTATGTGTGTTTCATTACCTAAAAACAATCAAGGTAATTACTAGCACATGGAACAAGGAACCAAACAGAGAAAAAAGGGAAAAAAGAAGATACCTGTAAACCTCAGGACAATCATTTCCAAATTGCTGCCACCTGAATCACCAATTATAATGTCAAGGAACAAAGAGCAAGACACGCAGATCTGTAATCCCACAATCTTCTGATATTAAACCCACTACTTATAACCTAGTCCATCACTAGACATATGTGAAATATATTAAATCCAACAATTCTATGCGATGATCTACAACATGTCTTAAATAAAGTAATTGATACTATTATATAAAAACAACTTATTCTGTGAGACATTTAAAAAGTGCAAATGCGAATGAAAAGTGCACAAAAATGTGTGCCAACACTGTAAGCAAAAAGTGCTTAGTTCAAAAAATGAATGTTCAATAATAAAGTACATAATAATCAAAAAATCATGCGTATTCTAAATAATTAAGTCCATTTTGAAATCCCATGAGAAAAAGTCCAAAAATAGGTGATCAAAGATGGATATCTTAATCGTGTAGAAAAACACCCGGTGTGCTCCTTCACCATTTGCCCAAAACAAACTCACCAGAAACAAAGAAGGCCCCTTGACCCACACCTGTCCTAGGGAAAGGGAGACATGACTGATGGTAGACTGGCAGCTACTTGGGCGTGATCAAAAGCAGGGTTTTAAGTGGCACAGATGGGATTGGCCACTAAAGTATGAGGTGATGGGGTGGAGCCGGAACTCCGGAGAAAAGGCTGCCCAAGGGCACGTCCCACCACCCTGAGGAGATCCTGACATCAAGAGTTGCCCACCCGCCCGCCCGTTTGTAAGTTCGTCACAGCTTTGTTGGCGGTTTTACCTGGCCAGTAAGGGATATTGCCTTATGGGCTATGCCCTTAAGTTTAAGTCTGTGATCAGTTTAATGCCTGTCTCGCACTGATGGTGGAGACAGGCCTCTTAGACTATCTGTGTTTGTTATGTATGCTCACGGTATACCCGTGACTGCCATTGTTATGTGGTATGTTGAACGCTGTTACAGTTGAATATACTGTAGTTCAATAAAGCTGTGGCCTTGCCCTAATTCCAATTTAAATATGTTTGTGTGTCTTTACTGGGGGGGGGGGGCAAGGTTTTTATGGTTGGTAATAACTGGTTAAAACATGCCTACGCTTCTCAGCAATCAAATTATAAACCAGCAGAAGCGCTCTGTGTTGAATATCAAGCAGGCAAACTCTCCACGCTGCTACTCCTGAAGTACCCTATTGTCTGTTCATCTCTCGAGTTAGATAGTCATGCATAGGTTTTAGGGAAGAGGAAGAACGATCCATAGCGTAAAACTGTTTAAAATGCTAGTTTATTAAAAAGACTTTAAGAACACACATCTTTCAAGTGTCATCCCGACACTAGGGAACTAATGCTTTGTTACAATTTATGCCAATTGCCTGCAACGCAAAAGCCGCAAGCACAATCCAGGCAAGCGGGATGACGTCAGCGTCCTAGCCTCGCCCTACTAGTTTCGTCATTCAATGTCCTCACGGAGCGGTTCAACCAGTCCAACCAAGCATTTCAGAGTGAAAGGAAGTCCTTCTTCACCTGTGTCATGTGATCAGAGGAGAGGAGGTAAGAAGAGCCTGCCTTGGTCTGAACAGCTGCTGCCTGTATCTGACAGGTGGTAGTAGTGGGCGCAGGGCAACTGTCAGCGTTATCTGCTCATAGCAGACATTCTGGGGGGTTTGGACCCCTTTATTCCCCACTCATCTATGCCTCTGCCTTCATGTAGCCAGCAGGTGGTAGACAGCAATAAAAAAACTGACAGGTGTTCTAATCTCTTTCCGCTCTATCCAAAACTGAAAAGAAAAAGTTTTGCCTTTAGTTATACTTCAACCACTTCAGCCCCGGAAGGATTTACCCCCTTCCTGACCAGAGCACTTTTTGTGATTCGACACTGCGTTGCTTTAACTGATAATTGTACGGTCGTGCAACATTGTACACAAACAAAATTGATGTCCTTTTTTTCCCACAAATAGAGCTTTCTTTTGGTGGTATTTGATCACCTCTGCAGTTTTTACTTTTTTGCGTTATAAACAAAAAAAGAGTGACAATTTTGAAAAAAAAAAACCAATATTTTTTACTTTTTGCTATAATACATATAAAAATATATATATAAAAAAACAAATGTATTCATCAGTTTAGGCCAAAATGTATTCTTGTACACATTTTTGGTAAAAAAAAAAAAAAAAATTGCAATTTGCTTTTATTGATTGGTTTGCGCAAAAGTTATTGCATCTACAAACTATAAGAATTGATTTATGGCATTTTTATTATTTTTTTTTTACTGGTAATGGCGGCGATCTACAATTTTTATAGGGACTGCGATATTGCGGGGGACATATCGGACACTTTTGACACTTTTTTGGGATCATTGACATTTATACTGCGATCAGAGTTAAAAATAGCCACTGATTACTGTATAAATGTCACTGGCAGTGAAGGGGTTAACACCAAGGGGGCGATCAAGGGGTTAAGTGTGTTCCCTCACTGTGTTCTAACTGTGTGAGGGCTGGGCTGGCAGGGGCATGACAGATCTACTGATCCCTGTCATCGAGATCAGTTAGATCACTGTCATGCTGCCTGACAGAACGGGGAACCGCCGTGTTTACATCGGCGGCTCCCCGTTCTTCCCCTGTAGTAGGCAATTGTGGGTTGCCAGCGGACATCGAGTCCGCTCGACCCGCGGCCACACTCAGCTGCAAATCCCCATTTATATACGGCGATTCGCCCTACGCTGCCACTCTGCAGCAGTAAATGTACGCGACTTGGCTGGCAAGCTGTTAAGATCCAAACTTCAGAACTTCACATAATTCAAACAACTGTAAATTAATTTATGTATACAGTATCTCACAAAAGTGAGTACACCCCTCACATTTTTGTAACTATTTTATTCTATCTTTTCATGTGACAACACTGAAGAAATGACACTTTGCTACAATGTAAAGTAGTGAGTGTACAGCTTGTATAACAGTGTAAATTTGCTGTCTCCTCAAAATAACTCACACAGCCATTATTGTCTAAACTGCTGGCAACAAAAGTGAGTACACACCTAAGTGTAAATGTCCAAATTGGGCCCAAAGTGTCAATATTTTGTGTGGCCACCATTATTTTCCAGCACTGCCTTAACCCTCTTGGGTATGGAGTTCACCAGAGCTTCACAGGTTGCCACTGGAGTCCTCTTCTACTTCTCCATGATGACATCACAGAGCTGGTGGATGTTAGAGACCTTGTGCTCCTCCACCTTCCATTTGAGAATGCCCCACAGATTCTCAATAGGGTTTAGGTCTGGAGACATGCTTGGCCAGTTCATCACCTTTACCCTCAGCTTCTTTAGCAAGGCAGTGCCATCTTGGAAGTGTGTTTGGTGCCAAGCGTGTCTGGCGGCAACCAGGTAAAGAGTACAAAGACAAGTATGTCAGTATGTCATATCAGGCATGATGGTGGGAGTGTCATGGTCTGGGGCTGCATGAGTGCTGACGGCACTGGGGAGCTACAGTTCATTGAGGGAACCATGAATGCCACCATGTACTGTGACATACTGAAGCAGAGCATGATCCCTTCCCCTCCCGGGAATGAGACACATTCAATTACAATATTTTATACAGTTTGTAACTATTGATGCATCCTTTCAGATTTCAATGCGCTTCACAGAACATCACCAGGAATAGAGACAATGAGTATCCAAAATTCAAATACCGTAAATCAGCAACTTGTCATTAAATGTAATAAAAAAACAAAAAAATAATACATTGCCTTATGATATAATCGTATACAGTATATCTGGCTAAAATATTGTAAACACCTGTTATGAAGAATATTAATAATAATAAATGGTGCCCTAATAATGTCACCTTTATTGCTTTTAAGTACTGTAGTTTTAACAATAGACCAATAGAAAGTCTACATTTATCAGAACTTTCTCTTACATTATTCTGTTATCAGTAAAAACCTTTAGGCTCCATGCACACTGAAGCTGATAAACAACTTGTGTATACGTAAGGGCCGGTTCACACTGTAGCGAGGCGGAGCAGCGCGACTTCGCAGCCCGTTCACATCTAGGCGAATTGTCAGGCGACTTGAGTCGCCTGACAATTCGCCTCAATGCTGTGCAAATGGGACCATTCTAATAGGAGCGAATCGCTTCGCTCCGCATTAGAAAAATGGTCCCTGCACTATTTTTAGGGCGATCTCAGGCGGCTTGCATTGACTTCTATGATAGAAGTCTCCTAGCAAGCCGCTTTGAGATCGCCGCATCGCGCCGCTCCGCCTCGCTACAGTGTGAACCCAGCCTAACAGAACAGTATAGTCAAAGTGATACTAAACACACACTGTTTAATTTACATTGTCCCTTCCATCTCTGTATGTGGATGATGGCACTGTGATGATTTTAATTTAAAAAACAAACAAACATCTAAGTACTTTTTACCTAATCGATATATAGCTGTCACATAACCCAGATCTTTCCCAGCCTGTCTGCAGGGGGAGCTTCTAGTCCTCTGCTGCTGGTCACATGTTCAAAATAAAAAAACAGCCTTTGAAAGAGTAAAAATAAATAATATCAATAAACTGTTTTAAATTGTCATACAAATATATATTTTAAATCAAATATATATTTTTTGGCAATAACATGGTGTGGACTGATTTCTGCCAGTCACAGGTTGTGTCACGCCCTGCCAGTCTGTTTAAGAATAAGAGGGAGGTGAAGCCTCCATCAATCTACTTGTAATATCCCACTCTCATTGTGTTTAGCTGCTTAGTGGGCATGGAGGAGGAGAAAGGAAGTGGGCTGTCATTTACCACTGTATATAGCACTTTAAAGTTGGGAGGTATGTGTGGATGGATTCCTGCCAGTCACAGGCTGTGTCATGCCTCTCCAGCCTGTGTCTCAGAATAAGAGGGAGGTGAAGCCACCATTAATCTACATGTAATATCCCGCCCCCTGGTTGGTAGGTATGACGGAGGAGGGATGGAGTGGGCTGTCATTTACCACCGTTTATACTCCCACATGTGTGGCACTATAGTCACATGGGCTGCTCAGATGTGATACGGAGGAAATGCCCAGCATAGAAACTCAGTGAAAACTGAGCATGTGCAGAGCTGCCTACACTGCTCTGCAAAATCCCTAACTGCATTGGGGACATGGACAGAAGGGGGAGACAGAGAGCAACAGGATTACCAGGTTTTTTGTAGAATACAGAAAACGAATCTCAGTGACTAAGCGAGTATGAACAGCATGTAATACAGCATTTATTGATAGTTTTTTATAATGTGGGTTTAGTGACACATTATTGAATATTACTTGTAGATTATTCTGCTGTCCGCATTCAGAATTTCAGCCTAGCCCAAAAGTATGCAAAAGTTGCATTAATTAACTTTAAAGTCAAGCTTCAGGCAAACAGCTAAATGCACAGATGGCATAAATACTATCAAGAGCTTTTTTACCTGCCAAAGTATTTACCTGTCAGTCAGCCCTGAGATTTAACAGTCAGCTCTGAGATTTACACAATGAAGAAATACTATGGTATCCTCTTCCTACTTGGATAGTGAAAGAGCAGCATAAAACTGATTAAAAACTATTTTCGGTCAAAAAAACAAACAAAAAATGAACAGTCAGCTGCTACAAATACTGTAAAGGGGTTGTAAACCCTCAAGGCTTATCACCTTAATGCAAAACCTTTTCAACTGCAGAAGCCCCCCGAACCCCCCTTTACTTACCTGAGCCCAAAACGATCCAGCGGTGGGGATGAGCTGAGCTGCTCCGCTCCTCATTGGCTGAATTGATAGCTGGGGAGCCATTGGCTCCTGCTGCTGTCAATCAAGTCCAGTGACCCAGGAGTCACGCTGTTTGTGTGAATACACGCAACAGCAGGACACGGGAGCGCGCCTGCACGGGTGACTCCAGGGAATCGCTTTCCTGTGGTGGTCACTCCGAGAAGAGGAGGAGCCCAGAGCACCGCTGGAGGACCCCAGAATACCGGGTTAGGGGCCACTCTGTGCAAAACCGCTGTCTACCAGTGTACCAGTCTAAGGATCCAGAGCTGTCCTCACCTGGGCTGGTTCTTCGCTGGTCTTTAGGTTCTTCATGCCACCATCTTGGAAGGGGGCTGTCACTTTCTGCAGTGTCACAATCAGCTCCCCACTGCGCATGTGTGTGTCACCCGCTCTTTTGAATGAATCCCCAGCCTCCTGGGATCTGTGACATATCCCAGGAGGTTACAGGCAGGTAAGGTGGGCAGAGGGGAAAGTTGGGGGGGGGGGGATTCTGAACTTCCACCCGGATAACCCCTTCCCCACAACATGTACCTCAAAGAATCTCTTACACGTTGTTCTAAAGCAGGGATCTGCAATTAGCGGACCTCCAGCTGTTGCAGAACTACAAGTCCCATGAGGCATAGGAAGACTCTGACAGCCACAAGCATGACACCCAGAGGCAGAGGCATGGTGGGACTTGTAGTTTTGCAACAGCTGGAGGTCCGCTAATTGCATATCCCTGATCTAAAGCCTTTGAGTGGAATAAGTCTTGGAATTCTTTGATTTTTATTTTTTTTTGTTTCCTAAAATAAAAATTAGTTGTGATTTTTTTGTATCAAGGTTGCATGTTGCTTCCACCATAAATGATACAATCTTATATAACAAACATGTATATTATGGAAGGAAATCCTCAGAGTAAGAAGTAGCATTCAAATTCTCATGAAAAGGTAATATCAATTTAATACGCACAGCTCCTAAATTTTAGATTTTTTTTCCATTTTTTTCTATTTTTTATGGTAGTGGTCAAAATATTGTTTGCTCCATGCTCGGAGTTAGAGAAGTACAGGAAGGAAAAGGCAGCTCTCCATAGAGATTCATTTTAGCTTGCTTGCAGGACGTGGCCAGCTCACAAAACTGGATTCATTTTCAGTATCCTTAAAGGACCCAGCTCACAGCCCCCACCCTCCCACCTCACTCTCTTTCTTGGCAGCAGTCTCAGAGCTGCAAGTTCAGCCAAAATAGACAATAAAACAGTTAGAAGGCAAGAGGCCAAAATGCAAAGGCATCGCTGTACAGTATCCATACACCCCCCTCCCCCAACTCAAGTGCAGAGGAAGATGTTAGAAAGAAAAAAAGGGGGGGGGGGGATCTCTTTATTTGTCCCAGTATGAACTTTGTTTTTTAGACGGCTTTTTAGAGGTTGCTGAACTGTTTAGGCAGATATTTTGGGCTCTGCCTATGCAATGGAAAAAAATCTTTGAAGCATTAAAAGTAATCATGTGTGCATTAACAGCTATGGAGAGGGAGAAAAAGGTAGGAGCTGAGCATATTACCGAGAGAGTCAGAGAGGCATAAAGAAGGGAAGACTCAAATTAAAGTGAACCGCCGCCCAAACCAGGGACATAGATCTTTTTTTTTTTTAGGAAAGGGGGGTTCAGTTCTCTCAAATTATAGGATTTGGAGACACCCTTGGGCACCAGACGAGAAAAATGAAGTGGTGCGTGCAACCTGCAGGGTTACTGTTCAAAATCATGGGGCCCCGCACAACCTACCTGACGAGGCCCCCCTCACCCCAAATATTAAGTTATATTTTTGCTAAAATGGCACGGCTGCAATGCTATGCTTTGCAGCCATGGCAGATATGATACCCTCGTTGAACAAGACCCATTCAAGCAAATAGTGCTGCTCTGCAAGTGCCCCGCAAACACGCTCAAAGCATGTTGTTGTAGTGCGTTAGTATGGGGTTAAAGTAGGTGGTGAGGAGGTAATATGCATCCTAACCGTCTGCTAAATGTTCTCTGAAGAGAGATCCAAGAAGACAGTGACAAGATGGGAAGGCACCATAGAGGCAAATAATCAAAAGATCGTAAAATACAAATATTTATTTCAATATAGATAAAAAGAAAATGTACATTGGTGTAAAACATAAACATATATATACAGACTGGTAATCTTAAATTTGAAAAAGAAGCTCTATATTCCAGCTAGGGTAGGTACTCCTACACGTTTCGTCTTGCGAGTCTTCACCTGGGGGTGCTTTCTAGAGCTGCTGATTGGGCTCAGCTGTGGTGGTCAGTTTGTGTAAAGATGTGTCAGAGAAAGCCACGCTAGGACTGCCACTGCTACAGGAGCCAGCTTCTGGACTGCTGCCATCTCCAAGGAGAAACATTACCTGGATCGAGGGACTTTTGGCCAGGACCTTCACCAAGCAAGACCCATGTCTTTATCTATTACATGAACGGCTGTATCCATGTATGGGATCCACTTACAAGCCTGTGACGCTCTCCCTGCTGTGATTGGATGATCTTTCGTTGCTCTCTCTGGTCGGATTGCCTGGTGTAGAGGTGTACACTGATCCTCCGTAACAGGGGATCTGTGCGATCTGGTAAGGAGCTGTGTGTGGAGGTGTCACTGGTGATGGTTTTCATGATTGCCGCGAACATACATCTGTCATACAAGTGATCTTGAATCTGGATACACCTTTTTGATTATTGGACTATATTGGACTTTGCGCTGCAGTTTTCCCTACTACCTGTATGTATATGACTGATAAAGACAGTTACCAAAAGAATCCAAGGATGTAGATGTGATAACAGTATCCTAGTCAGACAATCATGGAGAATGGCAGCGTTTTCCTTAACCACTTACCAACGGGAAGGTTTTCCAGCTTTAGGACCAGAGCACTTTTTGCGATTCGGCGCTGCGTCGCTTTAATTGACAATTGCGCGGTCGTGCGACGTTGCACCCAAACAAAATTTGCGTCCTTTTTTTCCCACAAATAGAGCTTTCTTTTGGTGGTATTTGATCGCCTCTGCGTCATTTCTGTTCGCCGCTACAAAAGAAGAGCGACCATTTTGCAAAAAAACCCAAATTTCTTACTTTTTGCTAAAATTCAAATAAAAAAAAAAATATATATAAAAAACTGTTTTTTTCACAGTTTTTGGCCGATTTATATTCTTCCTCATATTTGTGATAAAAAAAATCGCAATCTGCGTTTATTGATTGGTTTGCGCAAAAGTGGCCGCGTTTACGGATGGTGAGAATTAATTTCTGGGGTTTTTATTTATTTTTTATTTTTTACTAGTAATGGCGGCGATCTGCGATTTTTAGCAGTAATGCGATATTTCAGCGGACATGTCGGACATTTTTTAACACTTTTTTGGGACCAATGACATTTATTCAGCGATCAGAAATTTAAATGTCCACTGATACTGTATAAATGTCATTGGCAGTGAAGGGGTTAACCTGCAGGGGGAGATCTAGGGGTTAACTGTGTTCCCTGGGTGTGTTCTTACTGTGGGGGGGTTGGGCTAACATGGGCATGAGAGATCTAACTG
>BLSH010171086.1:681443-693432 GCA_018402905.1 Glandirana rugosa
AACTAGACTCCTATACTGGACGATCGTCGTCCCCGCAATAAATCTTTACAAACACGGGCTCCGAGTGGACTTAACACGGCCGGTGGGGCTTGAGTGTGGGCAGGGGGCCCTGTGATCTTCTTCTGCCTGGAGGCCACGTGAGTTGTCAGTCCACCCCTGGTCCTGGGTGACAGACAAAAGTGCACGGGATGATGAGAGATGTCAGAAGACTTTCTTTAGCTCAGAAAACATAAAACCATCTCTTCTTTCTTTTACTTGGTGGCCCATATAGTTAGCCAGTTGCCACTACCTCAATGGCACACTGTGGATTTACTTTTTACTAAAATGATAACTTAACACAAGAGGAGAAGCTGGCACAATTCAGGTGAGCCTCGGGCACAAACATTTCTAAATAACGCCCCTGCTGCTAGCAGGTCATATCCTCAGATCAAACTCCTGCTGATGTCACTTAGGCAGTGGCCCTTCTGCATCCCAACCTATGTCAATTCAGCATTCATGGCAAAGCAGCAGGTTTAAAGAAAAGACGATAGTCACACAACGATGACGTATCCAACATTAAATACTCTATTCCAGCAAAGACCTTGCCCTTAGTCCATATCCAGAGACCAGCCACTGACGCGTTTCATCACTTAAAGCTTAATAGTACAGACAGGCTTACTTTGATATCCTTATACCCAACAGCATATATTTAGGGCTCATACACACAGGCAAACTGGAGCAAATGTTGTAAAATATTTAGGTGCCCAGGAGCCAAGGTATTGCATACAAATTAATTTCAGGATATGGCTGTACGTGAATGTATGTAGCTTTGGATCAATGCAGATGGATCTACACATACAGCAAAAGGAAATACTCCATGTGATAGCGCTGGACCAATTATGTAAGTATAATTAGCTCTGTTTCTGCCTAAGAGCTTGTTTACATTTGCGGCTGTCATTGTCGCTTCTCTGAAAAGTGATCTGTGGCGGATGTGTTGCCTCCTGGATTCCTGTTTTAAAACCCACAGCACCGTGCGCATTACATGCAACTGTGGCACAACACCATTTACGTGGATGAGTGGCCTGCCTGCCGAGCATGATCTGTGTTATAACTTTATATATACTGCAGTCATACTAGCTTGCGGGTGAGCAGTTGGGGGGGTAATAAAAATGTGGCTCAACCACCAATTTTTACCACCCTGGCTGTCCATGTAAACAGGCCTGTTGATTTACCCCACATAGTCAAAATGCAAACTGACTTTAAATGAACATTCTTTAACTCCCAATCAAAATCTATAAACCTTTGCACCTATGTAAACCACAACCATTCCGGAGAAAAATAACAAACTTCTAAGACATTAAAATGTGACATTCATTCAGAACACAAAAAATTGTAAAACCGCATTTCAAATAAACTATTAAAAAGCTTTAAATCATTTCAACGCATAAACACGTAGAAAAAATAAATAAATCTTAGTTTCCATGTGTATAAATAAATCATTAATTGCATCAAATACATTTTCAGTTAGGCCTGGAATATATTTGCATATTACCAAAATAAAAAAGACTAGTAGGAAAGCTAATAATACACAAAAAAAAAAAAAAAACCTCACCAGCTTTTAAATGACCTTTAAACCACAGCAGACAATCAAGTATTCAAAGCAGCCCGGTTAAATGCAGGCAGTGACATGGTCAGTAGAATCCAGACATATTTTCTGGTTAGCAGCCTAAACAAAGTTTCTGCACTTTGCAGACAACATCAGGCAGTTAGGTTGGAGCTGGTCCAGCACTTCCCACTGACTCACCTGTGATGTGTCACCTGATGCTGCCAGGGATGCAGGACTTCATGATCAGGTCCCCATGATGTGACATTCTCCCCCTCCTTCACCTTATACAGACTCAGCAACCTCCCCTCCACAGCAGTGTCTGTCCCTTGCTCCTCCCTGCACCTGCTACCAGCAATGTGATCGAGCCCTGGTGCAGACACTTGTTTTGTGTCACTCCAAATTCTCCGCACCCTCCTCCTCCCCTTTGCACAGACACCCCTTCCCCAGGACTCCTATGCCTATCCCCCTCCTCGTCTGCTGCTGCAAGGTAATGCCATGAAAACACCAGTCACTGAGATGACTGTGCAGAATTCAAGGGGTTGTATGCTTCTCTAGGTAGAACATCTGGAGTAAAGCTAGCCCAGGGCATCTGTGGATTGGATATGTTCAGATCTGACTTTTGTGCCTGAGCGGCCAACGGTCTTCAGATGTTGGAGGTCGGTTGTTTTTCACTACAGCATAAACATGAACACTTAGGTAATTATTCTATGGTTGGGGGTGGCATACAGACACCCAGTGGTGTATTTAGGTTTTGTGCTGCCCTAGGCCTGACTCAACTTGTGCCCCCCCCCACAGTTGGGAAATGCCGGCTGCCCGCACAACAACTCATTGGTTGGGGCCTGTCGCCTGGGTCCTTCGGGATGCCCGGACCCCCACATATTTATGGGCTGCCCCCCCCTCTGATGGTGGCCCTGCCTGTATTATCATACTGGCAGCACTAAAAGTGCAAGCCGGCGGGGACTCTTTGCATGCTGCCCCCCTGCAAAATGCCGCTGTAGGCCTGGGCCTTGTTGGCCTAGGCCAAGATACAGCATTGCAGACACCTATGGCCAGGGTGAAGCTAGAGAGGTAAAGGCACTGATGCAAATTTTGGATTCGTCCCTGGCACTTGGGCACTTCTACCAGCAACCTTGTTGCCCTTTTTGAACTTACAATAATGTAGTGCGAGCCAGTGGGCTGAATCTCAGATTGTGCAAGGCTGGTTATCCAACTGGTGCACTCTGCTTTATGGTAACTCTGGACCAGTTCAGATTTAGAGGCCTAGAAATTAGCCCAGGCCTCCCCGGTCAAGGGCCTAGTTGCAACTGCGACTGCTGTCATTCCAATTTCTAAGCTCTTTCTTGTGGGGCTGGCTTATCTTGTTGCAGACAACAGCCCTGGCACTATTAATGGCATATGGCCATGGAACAGAGTAAGGTCAATATTTCTCCAGAGTGTTCCTACTGGATTACAGAGCACCCCTGTTCTCCTTATCTCCGTTGTGTTCTGTACTCCAGCAAAGAAGTCAGGAAGGACTGATAACACTGCTTGGGATTTCTATGAAGCAGAGGTAGTGTTGCCACCTTACTACAGGAAGTTAAGAACACACTTAATTTCTGACATTTTCCTGTACTTGCAGCATTTTAACCAGTTCCCACCAAGCCTTTAGTATAATGATGGCTGGGCGGGTCTGCTCCAGGTCCAGGTGGACGTCCTCCCTAGAATGCGCCTCACGTGCACACCACGGGCCACGCTGCAGCGTGATCTGTCACCCACTGTGTCTAATGACAGATCAGTGTACTGGCCCACTGCCTTAGGGGTGGCTGGAAGTTGTGGTTCACCAGTCTCTCTGCCCTCAATCACACAATTTTCCTCACATCCAGAGTCATGGAACAGGCCGGTACTTTGTTTTGATGTTTTATTGAGGGGATAAACTTGGATAAGTAGGGATTGCTGTAGGATGCCCCATGAATTGATGAACAGGACCGTTCTATATACACCAACAGTATATTCACTCCTCTTCCTCCAGCACTGACACTTGCTGACCGTCCACTCCTTACTTCTCTCCTGCATACTACTTGTTCTTCCAGGCCTAAAAGGCAATTTATCAGGCCCCCATGACACTCCTTCCTCCACTGCAGCTAGTACATGGTGAGGCCTGCTCTCATGCTAGCAGGACCTCAGGACCACCCATTACAGGCAAGGGTCACGGTCTCCCAGTTGTGAAGCCATGAAGCCACGGCCCTCAAAGTGTAGCTAAGTACTTTGGTGCTAGCTGGGTATGGATGAACTACTACTCCCAGCCCATCCTCTTCCAGGCCACACCGGCCTACCTCTCTGTCCAGAGACACTCCTTCCCCTGACTGGCTCCTACGACCTCCACAGACTGTCCACTGTCACCTCCCAGCCTGCTTCAGCCTTTCTGTCCAGTTCCCAGGGTCTGTCACTCACCGAAACCGGTGGATCCTTTAAAAAGTCTTTTATGTAGCTTCTCTGCTGCTCTCCTGTTCCCTTGTGCTGCTCCAAGAACCAACTCCACTCCTGGCTGCTTATGTTGAGCTCTGCGATTGGTCACAGTGATTACATGGTACAGACAGGGCCAACCACAGCCCATCTGTACCATGTTATTAGCTGTGGCCAATCACAGCTAATCACAATAGTAAGCACTGAATGAATTGATATAATTCAGTAAATATGGTTGTTTATAACAGTGCTATTCACTGTTATAAGCAATCATAGTGTGCAAAAGAAAACAAATCCTGATCACCTCACCAGAGTAGTACAGTGTTACTATGGTAACACTGTGTTGCTCTGGTCACAGAAGGCAAAATAAAAAAATTGCAAAAAAAAAAAAAAGAAGAAAAAAAAGCATACTGTCACCAGTCGGTGTCCCTGATCACCACCACACCTGTTATATGATGACGCTGTACTGCACTGGTGACAGTATGTAAAATTGTGAAAAAAAACTTCAAAAACGAGCCATCCTTCTTACTAAATACCTTGGATTGTCTACCTTCCAAAAAAGGGTAATTTTGAGGATATTTGTACTGTCCTGACGTTTTCGGGCCTCGAGAGATGAAACAGGCTGTCAGTATAACAGGATTTATCAATTTTCAGATATGCAGTAAATGCCATAGATTGTAGACTCTATAACTTTTATACAGACTAAATAATATACACTGATTTGGGTTATTTTCACCAAAGAAATGTAGCAGAATACAGTTTGGCCTGAATGTATGAAGAACAATTATTTATTTGCAAAATTTTATAACTGAAATAGAGAAAACTGTGGGGTTTTTGTTCAAAATTTTCTGTCTTTTTTCACCCACCCAGTGGTGATTAAATACCACCAAAAGAAAGTATTTGTTTGAAAAAAAAATGATAAAAATGTCATATTGGTACAGTGTTGCATGACCGCGCAATTGTCATTCAAAATGTGATATCGCTGAAAGCTGAAAATTGGCCTGGGCAGGAAGGGGGTGAAGGCGTCTGAGAAATGAGTATGTATTGCAGTATGTATTGCAGAAATGTTCAAATGTTTCCCTGACGTGCAATTTATTAAAACGAGAAATCAGAAGCCAGCTCAGGGATCACAGTACTTAACTACATGGCTCAATATCTAAAATTGTGCCCATGTAACCTCTGCTGAAAGGAAGGATCAGCCTGGATCTGAAGTTTGATTCTACAGGTTGGCAGAGATCACATGAGCAAATGCCCAGGTATTTGGTCATGTGACTGGCTGCCATAGGATGCTAGGTCAGCAGTTACCACAACCAATGGAAATATTTCATGTTTTTGTGACCCCAGTCCCAGGGTAAAACATTATAACATGTGGGACAATACTAGAACCAAGGACAGGTAGCATATGACCTTAGCCATGGCTGTACCACTACAAGGTAGTCAGTGACTAGGGTTCTAAAAGACCCAAGGCACCTCTAGGCTTGTAGCGTACCATGACCAAAATTGGATGTTGCTGTTTCTAATCCCTAATGTGTCTTTCATTTCTTTTCTTTTACTGTCTTTCATTTCTTTGGATTCCTTATCTTTCCTTGCTTAGAACTGAATCCAGGGATACATTGGCCATTAAAGTGCAGGTAAATCCTTGTAGCACTTACCCCCGAACGTACTGTTTTTATTGGATCCCCTCTTCTCACAGCCCACGATTGTAAGCAGCACCACGCTCTCTGAGACATCTAGACTGAAGAGGGGATATTTATTATAACAATATATACACTATAATACTGCAATAACCAAAGAAAGGGAAACTGTAATAACCCCTCAAATAAATAAGTAAAACAGTAGCAAAATATAAGAGTGTACAGTTGGTAAACAAATACTGTATATATAGGATAACAAGCCAATGGTCCAGGGGATGACCCCCCAAAACAATACTGTTCCTCTTTTACCACTTTCCCCCGCCATATATCAATATGACTGCCACAAATTGGTTTCATTATCCTTACTGGACGTCATATGATGTCCAGCAGGATAGGCCGCTAGAGTGCGCTCGCAGCGTGGCAATCGGTGGTGGTGTGTCAGTTTGATACACCGCATCTCTGATCCCGGTAAAGAGCCTTTGACGTAGGCTCTTTACCATATCATCAGCTGTGTCTGATCACAGCTGACCACAAGGTAAACAGGAAGAGCTGTTTATCGGCGTTTCCTCTACTCGCACTGACAGGCACGAGTATCGGAGAGCCGATCGGCTGCTCTCCTGACAGGGGTGGTCTGCGCTGATAATCAGTGCGTTGATTATCAGTGCAGACCCATCGAGGATGCCCACTGGAGACCACCAGGGATGACCACTGGAGACCACCAGGGATGTCAATCAGTGCCCATTAGGATGGCACTCTGTGCCAATCAGTGATGCCTCTCAGTGCCTCCTGATCAGTGCTGCCCATCAGTGACCATCAGTGCCACCCATCAGTACTGCCTATAAGTGCCCACCAGTGCCACCTCTGAGTGTCCATCAGTGCCATCTATCAGTGCCCATCAGTGCTGTCTATGAGTGCCCATCAGTGCTACCTATTGGTGCCCATCAGTGCTGCATATCAGTGCCACCTATCAGTGCCCATCAGTGTTGCTTATCAGTGCCCGTCAATAGAGCCTCGTCAGTGCTCATCAATGAAGGAGAAAACGTACTTATTTACAAAGTTTTGTAACAGAAGCGAAGAAAAATTTTTTTTTTCCAAATTTTTTTTTATTTATTTGGAGCGCAAAAAATAAAAACCACAGTGGTGATCAAATACCACCAAAAGAAAGCTCTATTTGTGGGGGAAGAAATTATACAAATTTTGTTTGGGTACAGCAAGGGGTAGTGGGGTTTGGCCAGCACTGCAGTTTCTCATCAGCTCCTAGGGTGGCAGCTGATCTCCCTTTGTTCTCCTTCAGCAGCTCAGTGAAGTCAGCAACAGTGGAATTATACCCAGCGATCAAGCGGGAGCACCAGTCAGAGACAATGGCATTCTTATGTACCAGTGCATGTCTATTACCATGCCTCTCTGCATCCCTCATGTGGTGGCAAAACTTTCTGCTAACAGTCTGCTGCATGGTCTGTCTCCTATAATGTCCCCAACATGCTGGGATGTGTAGTTCCATTGCCAATCTGATACACAAATCCAGGCTGTGTGTGGCCTACACCCTCACAAGTCTCATTCTTCCCAGCGGGCTTGTGTTACTCCCACAATGCACAGCAGTCCTTATTCTCTTCCTTTGTTTCCTTCTTCAGCCAATCACAATCCATTCAGCATACATATTGGCTAACTCAAAATGGCATCTCCAAGGTTGAAGACACTCCATAGCCAAGTATTGTTCATGGCCTTCCCCAAAATGTCACTCCAGCTCAGCATTGCAGGAAATTCGATTAACCCTCCTTATGTCACAGTCAAACTGGGAAAAATGTTTGTAATCACTAGCACCCTCATGATGAACTTTTCTTATTTGGCTATTAAATATGTAGAACCCCCTGAACCCTGGAGGCATAGTGGCAGCCCCCAGAGACAGGGTGGGGTTACATTTCACCTCAGGGTGTAGATTACTAGGCATAGTGTAACATTAACAGACACAGAAAGATGGGTGCTAGTCTCTGTTAACCGATTGCCGACCGCTCGCGTACATTTACTAATACAGAGTGGCAGCGTAGTGCGAATCGCAGCATACTGCGCGAGTGTGGCCGCGCGTCGGATGGACTCGATGTCCGCCAGTGACTCGCGATTTCCTACTACAGAGGAAGAGCGGGGAACCACCGATGTAAACATGGAGGTTCCCCGTTCTGTCAGGCGGAATAACAGTGATCTACTAATCTCTGTGATCGGGATCAGTTACATCTGTCATGCCCCTGCCAGCCCAGCCCCCACACAGTTAGAACACACCTAGGGAACACAGTTAACCCCTTGATTGCCCCCTTAGTGTTAACCCCTTCCCTGCTAGTGACATATATCGGTGGCTATTTTTTAGCTCTGATCACTGTATAAATGTCAATGGTCCCAAACAAAGTGTCAAAAGTGCCCGATCTGTCCGCCACAATATCGCAGTCCGGTTAAAAATCGCAGATCCCCGCATTACCAGTAAAAAAATAAAAACGCCATAAATCAATTCTTATAGTTTGTAGACGTGATAAAATTTGTGCAAACCAATCAATAAACGCCTATTGCAATTTTATTTACCAAAACTATGTAGAAGGATACATTTTGGCCTAAACTGATGAATAAATTTGTTTTTTTCTATTTTTTTTTGGATATGTATTATAGCAAAATTGTTTATAACGTAAAAAATAAAAACCACAGAGGTGATCAAATACCACCAAAAGAAAGCATTATTTGTGGGGAAAAAAAGGACGTCAATTTTGTTTGGGTACAATGGCGCACGACCGTGCAATTGTCAGTTAAAACGACTCAGTGCCGAATTGCAAAAGGTGCTCTGGTCAGGAAGGGGGTAAATCCTTCCAGGGCTGAAGTGGTTAAAGCAGAATAAAAGAGTGTTTATTACTCACTCAAGGAAATTTCATTGAGAGGTAGGGGCACAGTACACCCAAAAAACAAGCAGAAAAGTAGGCTGGCAGAATCCTCAAAAAACAGACACAAGTACAGAAATGAGCCTCTAAGCTGTACCCACCATTCTGTACCTGCTTAGTAACAGATGTCTCCAATAACTACCTTTCCTTACAGTGAATGCAGAAATTGACTGTCCATCTTGACACTTTCCCTGGCTCGCCGCGATTTCCTATGGCGGGGTAACCTCTAGTACTTAATTTCAGGTCCACATCAGATCCTTCCAAGTTCTCTGACAGGCTCCAAATAACAGAGCCTTGAGCACATGGTTAGGCCCCAGGCTTCAGGCCTAGTCACACAGCTGTTCCACATACAGGTCAGGGCCTGGGTGGAAGAGAGCAATCACTTGGCCTCTATAAATATTTATATTCTTCCCCCAGCATGCACTAGTGACAAGAAAAATCCTCCTGGTTGGCTAAGAGAAGTATAAATATTCATAAGCCAGTTTTACTGTTGCTCATCATACTAATACTGTATCAGTGACATCTGCTGGCAAAAGGGAGGAACTGCAACTACACTGGATTTAGGTGAAACCCAAATGATCAAAGAAACTACATATCAGCCGGGTTACTTACCACCCAGAAAAGCTAAATTCAGTAGCCCCTGTTTAATACAAGGGGATACAAATATATCATTGAAAGTGTTTCTTGTTTTTTCATATCTGTTCGATAAGTGTAAAAACCTTTTGATCCTACCCAAAATCTTGTGAGCTGATAACTTCCTGCACTCTTTCCTTCTGCTACAATGAAATTCCAAGTAGTGTTATCAGCCCTAACAAGTTCACAACTAGAAAACACATGATGGAGAGATGTTTTGTAGCACAAACCAGGTGCAAGCAGTCTAGGGTGACAATACTGCCATTTTATTGATACAGTATGGTGAATGAATGTTGCCATTTAGGACAGGTAGTGTGTTACCGGCTGGATCATCAGGTGAAAATAAATGCCTGAAGAGGAAAACAAATGCAGCCCTCAAATGTAAGGCTAGTAAGCTGCAATATACTGTATCCCTGGGTTTGGCTACCCTGTAAAGTGATTGTGAATGCTCATATTTTTAATTAAAATAACAAACATTCTACACTTACTGGCTCTGTGCAATGTTTTTGCACAGAGCAGCTCCGATCCCTCTACTCAGGTCCTCTGTCGGCACTCCTGGGACCCCCCTCTAAGTGCCCCCATAGCAAGCAGCTTGCTCTGTGGGCACTCGTGCGTGCTCTGCCCCACCCCCACCCCCACTCTCACCTCACACCACCCCCCTAACAGAGTGAGTCTTTGCTCTTTTGCACATTGCTAAATCGAGATTGGGCTCAGATAAATATAAGGGGGGTGGGGGGGGGGGGGGCTGGGAGAGGCTGCATGCAAATGGTCTTTTACTTATTTTATTTATTTAGAGAGTGCATTAAGGTGAAAAAGGTTCTGACTTTAGAACCACTTTAAGCACATTAGGTGGCTTTTCCCTGTGTAATTATATGCCACAGGTTTCTTTTTTCATCAGTAATGCCTGGTACACAGTTCGCTGGGTTGAATGAACAAAAGTGACAGCTTTGGTTGGAGCCGCTGTACTAACAACCCGACGTTAGTACAGCTCTCTCCACCACTGATCTGTTGTGTTCCGACCAGAACACTCTGATCAGTGCTCTCTGCCATTGGCTGAGAGCGCTGATCGGGAAACGATCAGCTGCTGGTTTTACAGCACGCTCGTCTGACAAAAGCCGGCCAAACGGACCGGCCGACATACACATGGGCTGAATGTCAGCCGGTTTTTATTGAACCGGCCGATGTCTCCCGACTTTCGGCCTGTGTGTACGGGGCTTAAGAATAGTGTAAGCTTATTTACAGTACACACAATATCATGATATCCTAAACCTGGTTAGGACTAGTGATGAGCTTGGATGCAACCCAAAAGGCAGCTGTCAGTGCCAGGCCAAACAGCCAGGAATTCCCCACCCCACAACTGTACCTATACAAAGGCACAGGGATGCTCATGACATTATCAACCTAATATGGTCACGCGACCATATTAAGTCCATAACAATGTCCTAATATGTCCATGTGGCCATATAAAGTCAATCATGTCATGAGTATTGATGAGCTCAGTGTTGGGTCTGAAAGCAAGTACAGCCCGAACACTGGCTGTTTGTCCAAATACCGAAGGTTTAAGGAGTTTGGTGTAGAAGAACAAGACAGCTTCCCTCTGACAATAGTTGCTTCCATGTCCTTACCGACCATATTTTTTTTTTTTTTTCCAATATAAATTTTTTATTGAAGAAACACGGAAGAGCAACAGCCAGAAAAAATTCACATCAGAGGAGGCTTACAGTAATAGTCAGGGAGACCGGGATCAAAATTAACAGGGTGAATTGCAAGGTTATACATCACTGTGGCTCATTCCCCAGACCACCCCCAACATCACCATCCTCCATCATTCTCAGTCCAGGCGCCCTCCGCCTCCTTCTCTCAATTTTATACCATAGAGCTCAGACAAAAGAAGTCGGTGGGTGAAAACAAAAAATAAAGGAAAAGAAAAGAAAAAATAGAAATAAGCCAAGTCAAGAAGTGGAAGAAAAGAAAGCGGATGGGAAGAGAGAGTAGAGAAAAAGAAAACAGGGGGGGGGGGGGCAGAGAGGCAAGGGGGGGGGTGTGTGCGCGGGATCCCGGCGACACCGGGCACCAAACAGCCGTTAGACAACTACTACAGGGGTCCCCTACGTTCCGAGCCATTCCAGGCCCTCATCAGATAAAATGAACATGTTCCAGAGCCTCCATGTCTTGGAATGTTTTTCTTGTTTATGTTGGGCCGTAAGTATTAAGTCTTCTAGTTTGTTGATTTCCTCTACTCTGCGCAGCCAGTCACCCACCCTGGGTGGGGTTTGTTTCTTCCAGAGAGCCGGTATGCAGGATTTAGCTGCGTTCAGCAGGTGGCGGACAATGGATTTGCGATATTGTCTGGGTGGGATTGTTGTTGCGTGCAATAAGAGAAAGGCAGGGTCATTTGGAATCACGTGCTCCGTAAATTTTTGGGTGATGGTGCAGACCGTTGCCCAGAACTGGTGTAGAAGAGAGCAGGACCAAAAGATGTGTAGGAGTGTGCCTTGTTCAGTTTGGCATCTCCAACAACGGTCCGAAGTTGTTGGGAAGCAAATTTGTAACCTTTGAGGAGTATAGTACCACCTAGTCAGTAATTTATAGTTAGTTTCCTGCATCTTGGTGCATGTAGCGGACTTAAGAGAGTAGTGGATGATGTTCTGCTGCTGGGGAGGTGTGAAACTACCCTGTAAGTCGTTTTCCCACTGTCGTATAAACGGTAAACGGGGTTGCTCCCTAGGTGTGTTAACCAATGTGTACATCTTGGACAAGACCTGTGGTAATGTTCCCTC